>RYFJ01001997.1:0-200592 GCA_003991445.1 Oryza meyeriana var. granulata | reverse complement strand
CGTGCTGATCTAATATTCATGTGGGTCCTCACACAAACTGCCGGATCGGGACAACTTTAGAATAACCATACAAGTAAAAGAGTCACGAACAATTCACATAATTGCCAATCTACAGTTGTCTTTAATGGATATTCAATGAACCCATAACTATATCATGGATACAATCACAATATATTCATCTCGGATGATTACCTCTAGGGCATATTCCCAACAGTCTCCCATTTGCGACTAGAGTTAATCTCTCAGATATCGTAATACCCATAGACGTCACGTGCGCCTCACTTAGGTTGGAAGAGCCTTTGTCAAAGGGAATCTGCAATATTCAAATCCGGTGTTGATTCTTGCACATCTTGATTCACCTCGTCCAACGAATTCTCGAATGAGATGACAATATTCTGCAGTACATGTTATTTCTTTTGGTGATTCCTGGCTCTTAGCCTGCGCTAGTTGCCCATTGTTGTCACAATGAGGATTCATGGAGTTGGATGCATTTGGAAACACACCATGTTCTTCATGAGGAACCTCCTCATCCAAACACATTCCTTGCAGCTCCAGAAGCTGCAATGTACTCGGCTGTTCTGCCTGTAGAATCGGCCACCGTTTCCTGCTTTGGAACTTATTCCAACTTACAACACCACCATTATGCTGAACACAAAACGATTGAGAGCTGTGAATCAAATTGCGTGTCAGTTGGGAGCTGGCATCGGGTGTAACCATACAACGAGCTCCTCCTACCTCCATTAGATTAGAACACATCCTTAGTCCTTCTTAAGTACTTTAGAATGTTTTAACAAGTGTCACAGTGACTCTACCAGGGTTGGCTTGGACCTGCTCGCAACACTTAGAGCATTATGAAGACTGGGCGAGGTACATATCATGAGTACATTGATGGAACCAACTGCCCGAAGCATATGGAACTTGGCTCAGGCGCTTGTCCTCATCAATGTCGAGGACACGTTTCTCGCTAAAACGCATGCCATGTTGACATAGGCAAGAACCTTCTTGGACTGTCCATGTGAACCGTTTCAACACCTTGTCAATTACGTATCTTGCTTAATCCTATAAGCTCTTAGATCTACTCTATAGATCCTAGCCCAGAATAATTATGTCGCTTCGCCTAAATCCTTCATAGAAAAAACGATTTATCAGTGAAGTCTTTACAGATTGCAACATTGAATATCATTTCCAATCATAATATGTTCAATCCACATAGAAGATTAGAAATACAACAGCACTCCCACTTTCCTTCTTGTAAACACAAGGTTCTTCTTCATCTGACGGAAGCCAAACCCCTTGACCACTTCATCAAAACGAATGTTCCAACTCCGAGATGCTGCTTTAACCCATAAATGGATTTCTTAAGCTGATGCATATTTTTCCAGCATTCTTTGGATCAACAAACCTTCGGGCTGTATCATTTAAATACACGCCTCTTTCCAAATTTCCATTTAAGAAAGCTGTTTTAACATCCATTCTGCCATATCTCATAATCGAATAAGCAGCTATTGCTAGAATGATCCGGATAGATTTAAGCATCGCTACTGGCGAGAATGTCTTGTCGTAGTCAATTCTTGAACTTGTTTGAAAACCTTTTGCAACAAGTCGAGCTTTATGACGTGGAACATTTCCATCCATATCCTTTTTCTTTATAAGATCCATTTGCACTCTATGGTCTAACCCCATCAGGCGGCGTCAACCAGTTCCAAACTTTGATTGTCTCCCATGGAAATCTATCTCGGAGGCTCCATTGGGCACTTTGCCATTTCTCGGAATCTGGGTCCATCATTGCTTCCGCATAAGTCGAGGGTCGTCATCGTCTAACAATTAACAATCTCCACACAACTCACGGATTCTGCTGACCTTCGTGGTGTGCGGCGGTGTTTCTGTTGCACGGGTATCTCAACTTGTTTCTGCTACATTTAGCATCACTCGTTAGAGTCCTTTACCTATTGGCTCAGCTGTGAACTTCTTCAAGATACACCTTCCGTCCACTTTTTCTCTCTTTGAGAAAACTCTTTCTCTAAGAATAACCACCTTTCGAGCCCAACAAACACTTTGCCTTCTGATGGTTGTAGACATAAACCCTAAAGTTTCCTTCGGGTATCCCACAAAAAACACTTGTCCGATTTGAGTGTTTAGTTTTATCTGACATAAGTCTTTTGACATAAACTTACACAACCCCAATGTCGGAGGATGAAAACTGCCGACGGCGGAAGCAGCGGAAGGACCCCCGTTTGAGGATTCGGCCAGGGGATATTCTCAGCAAGCCGGCGTCAGGGTGTAGAAGAAAGATTACGCGAAGAAGCGTAGGGAAGCTGCGGGGTTCGGGAACCGTCCGAAGCGGGTCCGGACCGTCCGAAGCGTGGTAAGCGCACGGGGCGTCCGAGAAGATGATCAAACAGGTTGCGCACAAGGAGACGGAGGATTATACAGGTTCGGGCCCCGGAGCGTAAAAACCACTACTTCTGTGTGTATGCTCATTGGAGATGATGTGGTTTGCTGTTGTACCAAGGGTGAGCTCAAGCACAGCGCGCCGCGAGCCGGAGAGAAGAGCAGTAGGTTGAGAATGAGCTCCGGGTGCTGAGAGTGGGAGCTAAGGTCCTTCTGTTGAGTTGCCTTTTCACCGGATGGCTTGGATCCTCCATATTAATAGAGTAAGGGGAGTTCCACAGTGCCAGATATACGTGGTGTGAGAGAGAGACAGAGAGCTAGATAGTTGCCTACGTCTTGTCGTGCCCCCCCGGTTGCGCCCGTCTGCCCACCGCGCTGGAGGACGTCTAGTCGCCACTGTCCGCCTGCTGAGGGGCGGCTGGAGGCGAGGATGTGACGTGCACACCCGCGGCCGCCTGCTGGCGCCGCGCCTGGAGGAGCGTGCTGTCTGACTGCTGAGGGCGGCTGGTTCTGGTTGGTTCTTTCGTCGGGCTGTCTCCTGGAGATGCTGTCGGGAGACAGACGGGAGGCGCCCTGTCGCCTCACCATTAATGCGAGATATTTGGGGGAGCTGATTTGCTCCTAAGAGACGAGCCCCGGGCCGGAGTATCCCTGCAGCCCGGTCCCCAAGAAGATGTACCCAGCGTGGCGTACTCCGGTCACGGGAGGGCGCGACCCGAGGAAAGCACTCCCGGGCCCGGAGAGGCACGTCCACGGAGAAGCACACGAACGCTGCACCCCGACCGGGCGCCGGGTCCCGGGCCCACAGGAATGGCTCTGGAACCGGGGCTGAGGCCCCGGGTACTTAACTGAAAGAGGGGCTGTACCGCTCACGTCTGTCGTGAAAGAAATAGGCCGGGGGGAAGCTGACGTGGCAGAGGATCCACGCGTCCCCGCGACTGTGGGACCCCCAGTCCCGTTCGAAGTGGCTTGGGCCACTGTGCTTGGGCGGGAACCGCTCTGGGCAGGAACAGGGCCACATCTTTGAAGAAACGGAGGGACGCTGGGTCCCCTGGTTTTTCCATCCTGAGTTGGGTGGAGCTTGATGACTTTTGCGTAGACTGGATATGTGCTCGGCGAGCAAAACATAGGGCCCGGGAGCCGAGGGTCATCTGAAAACATGGAACGAAGTGTCGAGGAAGTTGCGGTGGTTCAAAGCGAGGAAACGCGGAGGCCGTAAGCCGAGTCGCTGTCCCGGAGGCAGGGGGTCCCTCACCACGGCGAGCACTATGTAGAGCCGATGCCTGACGAGAGTCGAGGAAGAGGTCGAGGAAGAGGCGGTTTCCTTCTGACGCCATCGCGGCGCCTCCGGGGCCCGGGGCCCTCCATGCCCCCGAGTGCTCCCCTTCCGACGTCCCCCGGGGTCCGGTCAGAAGTACCTAGGTGACGCCCCCGTACGATCAGGGCCTCGCTCGTGCTGTGCGCTTGGCTTTGCCTGTCTGGTACAAAAGAGATACATTTGTATACTATTGATCATGTTTATATTTTCGTACCTTGGTTTATTGTGTTGTTTGGAGGTTGCTGGTGTTCGGGGGACGGAGCTCGGACTCGCTACCCTCGCGAGCCGAGTCCGGCATGTGCTCGGACCCGGGGCCCTGGCTGTCATGCGATATTGTGTCCGGGAATGGAGCTCGGACTCGCTTCCCTCGCGAGCGCCGAGTCCCGGCATGTGGCTCGGGCCGGGGGCCCCGGCTGTCATGCGGATATGTGTCCGGGACCCGGCCCGGCTCCCGGACTGAAATACGGTTTGATATAAGCCGGGTTTCCGGGGCGGGCGTTGAATATGGGATGTGAGACGACCTTCCGGAAGCATTCTCGCCTGGGCGGTGCTATCCGGCTATCGCGCCTATTGGTGTCGCGTTCCTAGGCTTGCACTCCGCCTGGCGAGGCGCCCCTGGTTCGGCACCCTGGTGTCGGCCGGGCACGGATTCGGGAATCCGTGCCTCCGGCTCAAATATGTGCCCGGGACCCAGGGGCCCTGGACTGAATAAGGGGCGCGAGACGACCTTTCCGGACGCATTCTCGCCGGGCGGTGCTGTCCGGGCTAGTCGCGCCCTATTCCGGTGTCGCGTTCCTAAGACTTGCACTCGCCTTGGCGAGGCCGTCCTGGTTCGCACCTCGGTGTTGGCCCGGGGCGCGGATTCTGAATCTGTGCCTCGGCTCAAACAATGCACCCGGGACCCAGGGGGCCCCGGACTGTCATGCAGGTTGACGTGGTCGACATATGCCCGGGCACGGGGGCCCCGGCTAAGGATTAGGACCATGTCGGGACAACTTCTCCGGAACCCGCTTTTTGCCGAAGCGACGCCGTCCGGGTACTCGTGTCCCTGTGAGGGTCATTCCGGATGCCACGTTCCTAGGTGCGCACTCGCCTTGGCGATGCCGCCCCGGTCGGGCGCCTCAGAGTCGCGGAGGGCCCGAGGTAAGTCCTAGGCCATATGTTTGTCGGGCGAGGGGCGCTCTACGACGAGCGCCACAACTCGCTGCCTGGCGATTATATTGGTGCGTGCCCAACCAGTCAACTCGCGTGTCATGACCTGAGCCACTGGCGAGGAGCGGGCACGAGCCCACTACCGAGGGCAGCGAGGACGCTCTCTGGTTCTGGCCTGTTAGGGGCCGTGTTCAGGCTCAGCTCCCTTGCGAGGGTGGAGCTCTTGACACCGGAAAGATCCTCGACCTGGGGAGCGCCTGCCCGGACTCGCGCTCGACAGACGGTGTGGTCCGGACTATCACACCGGGACCCGGAGGCCCCGGGCTGAGTCGGGGCGAGCCGCCCGGACTCGCCATCGCGTCCGATGTGGCCTGGGCAGTCGTACCCTATGTGCGTCCAGGGCTCCCCTATGTGGTCGGGGCCGGAGGCCCCGGACTGAGTCGGACGAACCGCCCGGACTCGCCATCGCATCCGATGGAGTCCGGGCAGTTGTACCCTAGGACAAAGGAAAGAGGAAGACTTCCTCTAATAAAGGAGGAGAGGAGAGATTTTCATTAAACCAAAAGCCAACCAAAGGACCAGAACCGATATAGTCGACGCTTCCTGGGAATGTGGGACGAATCGGGACGATCTCTCCGGGCTTGGCTGTTCCGGGTGCCACGTCCAAGGCTCGCACTCGCCTTGGCAAGGCGGCCTAGGTTCGGGCTTCCCAGAGCAGGGCCGTTGGTCGGCCTGTCCATTGCCTTCGGCCAGACCGTCCGGCCAGGGATCGGACTATCCAAATCCCCGCGCTCGGACCGTCCGAACTGGGGCCGGACCGTCCGAAACGTCCCGACCGGGCTTGGCTTGCTAAGGCTCCTGCCGGAAGTACTTGACCTGCTTGGCCAAGCTTTGGACAGCGCGGCACTCCGTGAGGTCGTGCGAATCCGTCTCGTGGACGGCGCACCACTTCTGGGCTGCTGCCGGCGAAAGCGGCGCACGCGCGGCCCTTGGCCGCTCTCCGGTGATGTTGTCCCCGCGGGCGTCGTCGGACCGTGGGGCGCCCGCAAGAGCCAAGGTGAAGCCGTCGGCGGCCGCCTTCTCCTTCTGTCGCTTCCTCCTGTCCCGACGCGCCGCGGAGCGTGAGGACTCACCGTATTCTTCGGGGTCCTCTTCAGGGGCCTCGGGGCACAGCTCGTTCCACGCCCGGGCCTCCTCCTTGCGGGTGTAGAGATCGGCGAGCTTGAACAGCTCAGCCGTAGTCTGGACGTCGCGGGTACCCATTTTTTTGAGCATGCGCCTGTCGCGCACACCCGAGCGAAAAGCATGGATGACCGCGTGAGGAGCGATGTGGGAGATGGTATTGCGAACCTGGCTGAAGCGCTGTAGGAAGTGCCTCAGCGTCTCGTCCCTGCCCTGACGTAGGGCATGGAGGTCCGCCTCGGTCCCAGGCGCGGAAAGTGCCCTGGAAGTTGGCCACGAACTGGTGGCTGAGGTCCTCCCACGAGTAGACTGATCCCTCGGGGAGGTTCATCGCCCAAGAGCGCGCCTGGGCTTTGAGAGCGACGGGGAAGTAGTTCGCCATCACTCGATCATCGCCTCTGGCCGCCAGGATGGCAGTAGTGTATATTTGCAGGAACTCCGTGGGATCCACGGAGCCGTCATACTTCTCCGGCAAGCTGGGCCGGAACCTAGCCAGCCAGCGAACCTGCCGGAGGCCTGGGGAGAGCGCCAGGCATCCCGAGCTGCACAGAGCGGGCTCGGGTACCAGATGACGGTTTCTCATCAGTAGGTTGGAGCTGGAGGCCTGGACCTCGGAACGCGTGGCGGCGTCCGCCCGCCGCTCGCGCTGTCGCTCCATAGTGACCCGGGCGTCCTCGTCGGACCGCCCCCGGTTCAGCCGGTCACGGAGGTCGCCGTGGCCGCTGTTTGCCGGAGTCGTGGCGCGTTGCGCCGTGCTCCGGGTTCTGCTTTGACTCGGGGCGGGGGGCCAGCCCGCGCTATACGTCGCGCGGTCGGCACTCCTGGCCCCTGCGCTGCTGTGGGCAGTGACCTGGCGATGGGCCGCGCCTATGAGGTCGGTGACTTCGTTGAGCCAGCGCCTCTCCCGGCCCCCGCTCCCGTTAAATGCCGGGGGGTGGCGCAGGAGGGCTTCCGCCGCCAGGAGAGCTCCCTGTGGTGACGCTGGCTGGAAGTCGAGGTTGCGGCGCGCCGTGGAGCGGCGCCTCCGCTCACGCCTCAAGGATGAGGCCGTGGCAGACCCGACGGGGCAGTTGCCGGTTCCTTCCGAGAGAGAAAGGGCCGACGCCGCACTGCCAGGCCGCCGAGGAGCGAGCTCAACCCGCCTGGTTCGCGCGGCGCGTCTCCTAGAAGACGGGGAGCGCGGTGGGCTTACCACCGGGCTAACACCACCCGGCGGGGTGAAGTCGCTGGACTCCTCATCAGAGTCCCGCGGACGGTGGCCTCCCTGCCATGGAGTGCGTCGATGTTGGAGGCGCCGGCGTAACACCTGAAAAGGAAACTCCCCCTACCTTGCGCGCCAGCTGTCGGAGGATGAAACTCCGACGGCGGGAAGTCAGGAGACCCCCCTTTTGAGATTCGGCCAGGGGAGTAGTTCTTAGGTGAAGCCGGCGTCAGGGTGTAGAAGAAAGATACGCGAAGAAGACGTAGAGGAAGCTGCGGGGTTCGGACCGTCCGAAGCGGGTCCGGACCGTCCGAACCGTGGTGAAGCAGAAGGGTCCGGACCGTCCGGTGCGGGTCCGGACCGTCCGAAGCGTGGTAATCGCACGGGGCGTCCGGGAAGACGATCAACAGTTGCGCACAGAGGAGACGGGAGGATTTATACAGGTTCGGGCCGCCGGAGCGTAAAACCCTACTCCTGTGTGTATGCTATGTGGAGATGATGTGGTTTGCTGTGTACAAGGTGAGCTCAGCACGCGGCCGGAGCCGGAGAAGAAGAGCAGTAGGTTGAGAATGAGCTCGGGTGCTGAGAGCTAGGAGCTAGAGGTCCTCTGTTGAGTCTACCTTTTCACCGGTGGCTTGGATCCTCCTTTATAGAGTAAGGGGAGTCCACAGTGCCGGTCATACGTGGTGAGAGAGAGAGAGAGAGCTAGATATGCTACGTCTTGTCGTGCCGGTTGGTGCCCGTCTGCCGCACCGCGCTGGAGGACGTCTAGTCGCCGCTGTCCGCCTGCTGAGGGCGGCTGGAGCGCGAGGATGTGACGTGCACACCCGCGGCCGCCTGCTGCGCCGCGCCTGGAGGAGCGTGCTGTCTGCCTGCTGAGGGCGGCTGGTCTGGTTGGTTCTTTGTCGGGCTGTCTCCTGGAGATGCTGTCGGGAGACAGACGGGAGGCGCCCTGTCGCCTCACCATTAATGCGAGTATATTTGGGGGAGCTGATTTGCTCCCAGAGAACGAGCCCCGGGGCCGGAGAGTATCCGTGCAGCCCGGTCCCGAGGAAGATGTACCCGGGCGTGGCGTACCCGGTCACGGGAGGGCGCGCCCGAGGAAAGCACTCCCGGGCCCGGAGAGGCATGGAACGCGGCACCCCGGACCGGGCGCCGGGTCCCGGGCACGGGAAGTGGCTCCTGGAACCGGGGCTGAGGCCCCGGGTACTTAACTGAAAGAGGGCTGTAGCCGCTCGTTGTCGGTGAAGAATATAGGCCGGGGGAGCTGACGTGGCAGAGGATCCACGCGTCCACGCGACTGTGGGGACCCCCAGTCCCGTTTCGCCGACACCCAAATTTTCAGAAAAGACAAACTGGGAGTCTTACCAGTCCACATCTCATATGGTGTCTTAACTACGGACTTAGACGGTACCCTATTTAATGTGAAAGCAGCTGTTTCTGGAGCGTATCCCCAAAATGATAAAGGTAGGTCCGACTAGCTCATCATTGACCGAACCATGTCTAACAAAGTCCGATTACGTCGCTCGGACATGCCGTTTCTCTGAGGCGTTCCAGGTGGCGTAAGCTGTGGAACAATTCCGCAACTCTTTAGATGATTGCTAAACTCGTGGCTCAAATATTCGCCTCCACGATCAGATCGCAAGGCCTTAATTTTCTTGCCACGTTGATTCTCTACTTCATTCTGAAATTCTTTGAACTTTTCAAATGTCTCAGATTTATGTTTCATTAAGTGGACATAGCCATATCTACTAAAGTCATCAGTAAACGTTATGAAGTATTGGAATCCGCCTCTAGCTATCGTACTCATTGGTCCACATACATCAGTATGTATAAGTTCCAATAAGTTAGACGCCCTCTCGGGAAAACCTGTAAAAGGCGCCTTAGTCATCTTTCCCAGCAAGCAAGCCTCACATGTCTCGTATGATTTAAAATCAAACGAGGTTAAAAGCCCATCAGAATGGAGCTTCTTCATGCGATTCTCACTTATATGACCTAAACGACAATGCCACATATAAGTAAGACTTAACTCATTAAGCCGAGGCCTTTTAGCATTAATATTACAGATAGGTGCATCATCAAGATTTAAAATAAATAACCCATTCACAATGGATGCAAAAGCCACAAACATGTCGTTCTTAGAGATAACACAACCATTGTCTTTACTCGCAAAAGAATAACCATCCTTCATCAAACATGAAGGTGACACAATGTTTCGACTTAAGCTAGGAACAAAATAACAATTATTCAATTCCATAATAAATCCTGACGGTAGGTGGAGTTGCATCGTCCCGACGTTCAACGCAGCAACTCTTGCATTATTGCCCACGCGGAAATCAACTTCTCCTTTTCCCACGCTTCTACTTCTTATCATTCCCTGCATCGTATTGCAAATATGAGCAACCGATCCGGTATCAAATACCCAAGAATTAATATAAGAATCAGCGAGGAAAATGTCTGTAATATAAACAACAAGTGTACAAGTTGCAAGAGTACCTTTACTCTTCCGATCCTTCACGGATTCCAAGTACAACTTGCAGTTCCTCTTCCAGTGACCTGTCCCCTTACAGTGAAAGCACTCATCTTTAGGATCTGGACCAGCCTTGGGCGCAGGTGGGTTTGGCTTAGAGATCTCATCCTTAGCCTTGCCCTTTTTCTTCTTCCAAGAATTGCCCTTCCTCTTGAAGTTAGGCCTGTTTTGGACCGCCATCACATGGCTGCTTCCAGCTCCTTTCTTGATGTCAGCCTCTGCTGTTTTAAGCATGCCACACAATTCATTCAAGCCCCTCTCCGCCCCATGCATATGGTAGTTCGAGATGAAGTTTCAATAGCAGGGTGGAAGAGATGCAAGAATAAAATCAGTGGCCAACTCTTGGCCAATTGGGAAGCCTAGCTTCTCCAACCTCTGTGTATAACCAACCATCTTGATTACATGTGGCCCAACTGCTGCGCCCTCTGCTAGCTTGGTTTCAGCAAAAGCCTTAGAGACATTGAACCTTTCAGTCCTGGCTTGAGTCTGGAACATATCATTTAGCGCTATGATCAAATCATACGCTGCATGATTGTTATCAAACTGCATCTGCAGATCAGGTTCCATACAAGCAAGCATAAGGCAACTCACTTCAAGATCAGCATCACATGCTCTCTTGTAAGCGTTTTTCTTAGCAGCAGGTGCATTATCAGCTGGCTCATCTGGTAATGGGGTGTCTAGAATTTCTTCCTTTTTCTCAGCCCTGAGAACAATTCTCAGGTTGCGGATCCAATCCGCATAGTTTGTTCCATTCAACTTGTCTTTCTCAAGAATTGAACGCAAAGTAAATGACTGGTTTGCAGGCACCATTTGTCTACAACAAAAGTAATGCAAAATACTAAGACAATGTATCCAAGACAGAGTAAATAATATTAAACTCTTAATAGAATCTACTCCCACTAAAATCAATATCCCTCTATTGAAACTTAGTGATTCAAGACCCACAACTAACAAGTCTACTAGTGAGCTTTAGCATCACTGCTAGAAGACATGGTAGATCGGTAAGCAACTCTTTGCTAATCATATCTCATATGACTCTTGTTGTTGGGCAGCATCTCTATGCTGTGAAGCCCAACTCCTTATGCTCCAAGGTCCCTAACCGTTAGGATGACCTTGTTCAAGTAACCAAACCCTTTTGCAGTAAGTATCCGATACGAACCTGCCTAGTCAAGGAAAATCGGTGGCACCCTAATTTCATAGACCTACCACCGATTGTCCAAGACACATGACAGTGCTAGGTTTGGGGAGCATTTAACTTGAATATTGCTGAGGGATCGTTCTACTTCACTACCGCGCGCATGTAGACAAAACATCATTGCATATGAAAGTAGAACATAGTAAGAACGGCATTAACACAGATATGACTTGGTATAGCCCTTTGTTCCTTTGGGGATCTCCATCTCCATCAATCTGTTCATCATGATGACCTCCATCTCCATGATCAATGTATGCCATCCTTCAGTGATGAATCCACCAAGACTAGCTATCACTAACGCAAGGCAGTTAAGTAAAATTACATAGTCGCGGATAGGATCATCACAGTTTGGCACGCAGGCCATTACATCAAATTGACAATATCTATGTGGCTCCAGCCATATTGTCATACTCACGACATACAAGCCATGAATCAATTACATACATGCATCACATACACATAAGGGCTATACCAGTCATGAATTCCTGCAAAACAGAGTTAACCGATTCCGACGTCTAATCTTAAACCGCCGAAAACACCATCTTCCCGGCCTTTTTTTGGAAATCTAATTTTGGCAAACCTGGCGAAGCTAGAGAGAAACGGATGTAAAATTTTTTTCTCTACAATTTTCGTTTAGAGATCGTCTCGATCCGAGGTCGTATGCAAAAGTTATGGCCGTTTTACCGAACAACACTCTTTTCACACCCCGGCGCCCGGCAGTAGATCCAATCTACCACCGCCGCGCATCATATGTGCTCGGCACTTGACTTAGGTTCGATTCTATCAATCCAATTGATCTCCATCTCGCCATGATTGGATTTACGTGTATCACTTAACTCGGATGGCGGAATTCCGACCGGTACGAGTAGATCGTTACAATACCAATCATAGCAAGATCACGAATCAAGGTCGGAGACTCACAACCGTGCATATCAACATGTGCACTCATCCAAATCTATAACGAGGCAGCAACCGCTCTGATACCACTGTAAGGTTATTCGGATGATACGCTAGCCAGAAAACAAAATTTTCTGCCCCATAAACCAGGAACTACTGCTAGTTATAGATCACGGGATTACCACTAGACGCGCAGGTGCAGCGGAATCGACTCGATGTAGTCGTACGCGTCGCAGCAGTGCCATGCAGTTAAGAGGTCGTCCGTCCGTCCGTCCGTCCGTCCCTCTCGTGTGGTTCGTCCTTGTGCTCCAGATGCAGCACCTCCGAGGTATCCACACGTACGGGGAGGAAGCGTCATGCCTCTGGACCGCTAGGTCCGCAAGGTGCAATAGGGCGCGGGCGTGGGAGCGGCGGCGGCTGCCAAATGGCGTGGATTCACCTAGCCCCGTCGCCCACCCCTTGTATTTATAGGCGTCCTAATGAACTCCCGAGTTGGAGGCCCATTAGTGACCCTAAACCTTGTCTAATTCGGGTCCAACCCAAATTAGGTTTCCAGCCCCTTAAGCGTGCGACCCTATGGGTTCACATACGCATAGACATGGCCCGAGTACTCCTACTCGACCAATAGTTGACAGCGGCCTCTAGCAAGGCGTGTCAACTCCTATGCATACGCTAAGATCATATCAGACGAACCACCACAAAACACATACTTGTTATTCCCTTGCCTCACGATATTTGGATCAACTCTTAGGTTAACACTTAACCCAAGCACGGCCATGCATTTCTTGATCTAATCATTAGAGTGATCCAGTGATATCTCTCTCACATAGAGAGGAGCAAATTCCTTCCTGATTGTTTATGTCTCACAGCATGTTTCCCGACAAGCCCGAAAACCACCTTTATAACTACCCTGTTACAGAGTAGCGTTTGATAGTCCCTGAATAGGTCGTTTCACATCTTGAATACATACAACAATCTCAGGTCTAAGGACATAACGTACATGATGTGAATAGAGATAATTACAATTTCTCATGTTGGGTCAGTCCAGCTCCATGTCACACATGTGCCCACATTATTAGTTTGACATCTCCATGTCTATGACTTGTGAAACATAGTCATCAACTAATACATGTGCTGATCTAATATTCATGTGTGTCCTCACACAAACTCCGATCAGGGACAACTTTAGAATAACCATACAAGTAAAAGAGTTTCACGAACAATTCACATAATTGCCAATCGATACAAGTTGTCTTTAATGGATATTCAATGAACCCATAATATATCATGGATACAATCACAATATCATCATCTCTATGATTACCTCTAGGGCATATTCCCAACATCCCTTCTATACCTGAGTTTTATAATTTTCATGTGTACAGTTGCTCTGACTCACTACGTCGCTTGTATCAACCGAGTAGTGAGTCGGGGTCGCGTGTTTTCCCAAGATGCGGCCAGACTCCATTGCCACCAATCGATCACCTTGGAGCGCTGCACGTCGAGCCGAGCCCCGCGCCGTGATGACTGCAGCAGCGCTATTCCCGGACACGCAGCCCTCCTCTGCTCGAAACTCCGTGTCCGCACCGCTAGCGTCGCCAACCGTGCTCAAGCTCAGGACCGCCGCCATCGGCACCTCTTCCCGCCGGTGAGGCCTCGGCAAGAGCTCCATCATCCCAACCCCGTGCCGCATATTTCATGTGTGAGATGTTTCCTTCATGGCATCCCGTCACCATGGCTGCCGTTGTTGTCTTCCCTTTTCTCTCCCTCGCCACCGCCAAGCGTGGCCGCACACCGCCGACGGTTGCTTGGCCGATCTCCAAGCCGCCACGGTTGATCTTTCCTCCCTTCCACCGGCCTTCTCTCCTCCCCGCTCGCCATGGCCGCCGTCGTCGTCTACCCCCTTTTCTCTTCCCTGCTGTCATGGCATCCTACCACCCGCCACCGTCAAGTAGATTCTCACGAATCCGAGCCGCTCAAAATGTTCGCCGTGTCCTCCTCCTTTTGCCGACGTATTCCCTGCCCCAGAGCACCATGGCTTGCCGGAATTTGCTCTCCGCTGCCGCATGCCGTCGGATCGGCTGGCTGCGCGCCTCTCCTCCTCGCCCCTGCCGTGTGGCCCCGCCTGGACAGCGACGGCCGCACCCCGAGCCGTGCACGCGGTCTCCCTAGCTGCTGCCGCTGTCGCGTGGGCCCTCTGCCTCTCGGCCACGGTAGACCGCGCCCATACACCCGCAGCCGCCGACTCGTGGGTCCTCCTCTCAGTCCACACTGTGCCTCTCCCTCACCCTCATTGCCCTGTGGGCCAAGGATGTCAGTGGGCCCTGGCTGTCATAGGTAGGGATGAAAACGGATCGGAAACGGTCGGAAACTAGCTATACCATATTCGTTTTCATATTTTTTTTCGGAATCGGATTCGGAATCGGAAACCTCGGATACGAAAACGGAATCGAATATTACCGGATACAGATATGGAGTGAATACGAATCGGAACGAATACGGTAACGAATATTTATTCGAATATAAAAACCCCTCAAACTGAACTTTAGAAACCAAGGAAGAGAGACAACCTATTATTTTTTGTAAAACAATATATTAATATTTCCAAATTTTTAGCTAAACAATATATACAATAAATTTCAAGCATCCATATCAACAACACATTACTAATTTCTATACAAGTATATCACCATCTTCGATTTAATCACAAATTTTAGATATAGTAATTTTAAACGTTTATATCAACAAAAATAGTTTAATCACATGATCAAATTTTCCATCACAAAATAGTTCATCCACATGACATGGACCATCCACATAGACCATCCAAATAGTTTAAATACTCAATCAAATAATTTATCACAAAATAATTCATCCACATAGATCACATCACATAAGCTTAGTTCATCACACACATTAACATAGGTTCATCACAAACATTAACATAAGCATAGTTCATTACAAACATTAACTTAGTTCATCACAAACATTAACTTAGTTCATAACATAAACATTCAGCAACATTTCCTTCAAATATCCATTGGTGATATGTCATCCTCGTCATCAAAACACTCCACATCATCATCTTCTTCATGATTTGTAGCCTCGGCCTGTGAATAAAAGATTGATCACATATTAGTGGAAGTATGAAAGTCAAACAAATAATTCTATGAGTGAGTAATAGAAGCACAAACCATGGTCAAGAAAGTAGCAAAAGTACGCTCAAGGCTGTCCATGTCAATCTCATTGATGATAGACCCAACCACATTTCTACCTAAGTGTTCACAATCATATAATTACTCAAAATATAGAATACTTGCTGAAATATAGAATACAATTGTACAGTTAACTTAAAATTACCCTTTCTTGATGCTGCAGTCCAGTCTTTAGTGCAAATCAAAGCTTGCACAATTTCAGGATCTAGACGGCTGCGGAACGGATCAACAACACGTCCACCGGCACTGAAAGCTGATTCTGAAGCTGTAGGTGATACTTGAATTGATAGCACATCACGAGCAAGTCGAGAGAGAATAGGAAGCTCATGTTTCTTTAGTGACCACCAATGCAAAATATGAAATGTCCTTTTGTCTTTTGTGTCCCATTGCACTAGTGGTTGATCCATATACACTTCCAACTCAGTTTTAGTGCCTTTTCCAGGGGCACTACTCCCACGCAAGTAATTCAAAACATCTGCATCAAGTTCATCGTCACTCTCCCCATTCTTATCCTCACCCACTGCAGAATCCTTTTGCACACTTATATTAGCTACATTGTTTGATTTTGTTGAACTAGACATATAAGCATTGAATAGCTGGTTGACAACATCCATGAAATTCTTAATTTGTTCTGCAGCTTTATCACCATAAATCTTATCTGCATAGTAGTTGACCAACTATGTCTTAAACCTAGGATCAAGAAAGCAAGCTACAGAAAGAGCCATATTGGACTTTTCCCAATACTTATCATACTTAACTTGCATTTTATAGCCCATAGATGCTATAATTGGATCAGAACTGCTGCACCATTCAGATATTGCAAGCTTAATTTGACAGAATTTAGTAAAAAATAGATTTGCTGTTGGATATGCACTGCCAGAGAAGATCAAAGTAGCATCATAGAATCTCTTTAAACATGAGCACAATGATTTTGCCATGGTCCAATTACCAGCTGTTGGTGCACAATGAAGATATTTGCTTCTATGACGAAGAAAAAGCCTATCAAAAGTTGGTCTATAATGAATAGCTTGCTTTAACATGAGATAAGTAGAGTTCCATCTAGTTGGAACATCCAAAGAAAGACCACTATTGGTATCCAAACCATCACATTCTGAGGCACACTTCATAAATTCTTCCCATTGTAATGTGGAATTCTTCACAATTGTAATTGTGTTTCTGATATTTGAAACAGCTGATGCAATTTGCTTTAAGCCATCTTGAGCAACAAGATTGAAAATATGATTCAAACATCTCACATGAAAAAAATGCCCCATCACATATCAAGGGTGATATCTTATTGAGCTTTAGTACTAACCCCTTAGCACATGAATCATTGGTTGATGCATTATCCAAAGTAAGTGCAAGCAATTTTCTATCAAGGTTCCAGTCCAATATACTATCATAAAATTCCTTGCACAAGTTTTTCCCTGAATGATGGCCCTCAACATGCATAAACTTGACAATTCTTTTTTGCATGCACCAATTATCATCTATCCAATGCACAGTGATGCACATATAACCTTTATTTTGATTTGAGGTCCACATGTCCATGGTTGTACTAAAGCGGCATGAAAGTGTTTTGAAGTACTCATATAATTTCCTCTTTTCCTCCATAAATATATTCAGTATATCTTTCCTAACAGTTATGCGACTTTTGATTGGAAAAGTAGGACGCAAGGACTTGATAAAATCCACAAAGTACTTATGCTCAACAATACTGAAGGGATACTCATGCATAATGATTGCCAAATAAAATTTCTTCAAGCTAATAGCCTCATCATACCTGTAAGTATCAACAGATGTAGTTCCACTGCCGCTCTCATCCTTTTTGAGGTTTAGAAGTTGCTGACCACTTTTGATTTGGTGCTTGTGGGATATGTGATTCCAAAATACCGATGTGCCCCTGTTGGTCTCACGACGAGATTAATAACTACACTTCTTGCACTTAGCCCACAGCTCCACAATCTCTGTCCCATCATCTTGTGCAATCTTTTTCTCAAACTTGTCAAAGTGCTGCCAAACCTAAGAACTACACTTCTTTGCTTTTTTTGCAAGAGGAACATCCGAAGCAGCAGTAGTATCCTCTGTCAAATCCACTTCAACTCTTGGTGCCGGTGTCGAGGCGATTGGAGCAAGCGCTTGTCGATTCTCGGCATCTCCTCCCTGTCCCTCCATGGGATGAGTTGGTTGTGATGTTTGCAAAGCTGCTACACTTGCGCTGCTGCTACTTGCATATGATGACGAATCCATGACCTACATATTGTCCAAGCAGATAATGAATACTTAATATATTAATTTGGTGAAATCATTCGTAACATTTCTAACATAAAACAAATAAACTATCAAAGTATATTTAATATTAGATTTAACTAGATGGTTTATTAGATGGTTTAGACACGGTTGGAGATATCCTATTGTTAGTGGGGAGAGTATTTGGCTGTATCTTAACTTGAACAAGATCACCCACTGGTGTGATTGTTAGGACCATAAAAGGCCACTACCATTATCCTGAATTTCATCTCCTTATTAGGAAGCACAAACTTGTTGAAATTGATAACCAGTATGCCTAGCAACATTGTGTGACTGAGAGCTTTAATGTGGGTTGGACATCATAATTCATAGATTATAATCAGATAACTCAAAAAAATTCTAGCTCACTAACAGCAAAACTAGCCATTCTGATGTTACATTTGGTCCACTAACTACAAATCTAGTTATGTCTGGTCCACTAGCAACAAATCTAGCTATTTCTGATATATTAAATAGCACAGCAAGTTTTGTAAATCATTGCGGTTTTGCAACGAAAGTTTTGTAAATCATTGCAGTTTTGCAACGAAAGTTTTGTAAATCAAGCTAGCACAGCAAACAAGTATATAAGCATCAACCCCCAAGTGTTTCCAACCATATGGGCTCCCTGCCCATGCCAGCCAACAGTGGCAACACGCTGCCACAACCATCCCAGCGAACTCCCCGTTCGCACCAAGATCTTTCCCCAAAACAGTTCCCAAAAAAAATTAAAACTACTACGGTGGAGAATTTCCCAAGTCGTCCATAACCGAGGACACGGCTATTCGAATAGTTTTAACTCTCGAGAGTGTGTACAACTGTACCCACATGACAAGGACAACATGAGCTACCACACAGGAGGCTCACACCATCAATGACAAAGCCTTTCCACCGTTGACCTAGCAATATCCCGCGCTTATGATCCATCCCTAGGGAGTTGGGAGGCCTCCCAAAATCCCCAAGGCTCATACGATGTGCTGGTCACCCTTGAACAATAATCAAGGTACCTTCGGGCTATGGACAAAAATCATAACCCGCACTATCCCAATGTCAACAATAATGACCTACAACTACCACCGGCGGGTCTATTGCTAGGTATCAACAATATACTAAGCTAGGAACTCCCCATAAGAGCCACATGTGGTTTGCACTGTGCTTCTTGGTTCTAGCTACACCATAGAATCGGTCCTTAGTGACCGGGCGAGACAACCACCTAATCGGTACCACAACAAGGCATCCGAACACTACATCCACTCGCCCAAGTCCAAAAGCATGTTTCAGTTTTTGTTTTCCACCAAGAGCACAGGGGAAAAATACCCACTGTTCATTTCCATATTTTCGCAAATGCTTCTTTTTCCCAACATCCCAAAATCAAGTAACAAGTAGCATTGATTAAATAGCAAACTAAGCATACCTATTGACATCTTCCCAACCACATGAACCCAAATTTTCAGTGGCAACATAAGTGACAAGGAATTCATGATACTCAAGTAACAAGGACAGGGCATATGCAACAAGAGGTTAACTACCCAAGAATCCCACACATTTCTAAGTAAAACATCGCATGCATAATAGTTTGCAATCAATATAGTTTGTAAGTTTGAAATATAGGAGCAATTGATCAAGGGGGTGCTTGCCTTGTTCCTGGACTTCTTGGAACTCTTCTGATTCTTCCACAACCAGGTCAACAATGTCGTGTTCTACGAGAATACCAAACGAATGCAATGAAAACAACGGCAAAATATTTAACAGAACAGGAAGTACAAATTTTTTGTAGAATATGCAAGTGCATGATTTTAGATGAATTTAGGAAAAAGAATCGCTTGAATCCGAGTTCGTATGAGGGAGATACGGCTAAACGAAGTCTGCTCTGTCCTAAAATCGAAAATAAATGAGAAACAGCGTTTTCGCTCGACCGAACTGCAGAAACGGCTGAAAACATTCTACCGACTTAACGGGTGGTCTATTTGGGACGTTTTCGGTTCTAGGGGCATTTTTATGGTACAAAACCTACATGTGTGCTGCTGTGAATCTAAGGACAACTCCCAAAAGTGGATATACTCCAACTCGCTAGGATATTAATCGTGCACGCTCGCACGTCACTAAAATGGCCTAACACGTGAAATCCACCGGGCGTGAAGTTTTAATCTAAGGCATTTGGGGGCGTGGAGGGTTTCTAGGGCCTAGGGATTACTGAATGTACAAGTGGAACCTATGGAAAGGATTTCGGTAGCGGCGAACGCCTCGGTCCAAAAACGATGTCTTCGCACGCGCAAACTACACGTCTTCGCACGTTAACGGCAACCGGCAAAATCAGGAATCCAACAGTAGCTGCTCTACTCGTGGTTTTATCCCGTTCTAACGCTAGTGGGGCCAACCTGGCTTGCATGGGGCTGATGGGGTGGCTGTCGCTCACTCAAACACAAGCGCACCTAAGGTGTTTGATGAAAAGCCAAGCTAATGCACGGCTTGTCTACCTCTGTCCTCTCATGCTCTAGTGCATGGCTAGCGTATGCAGGGCACGAGGAAGCTCTAGGGGTCCTGCATGCAAGATCGAAGGGCTCTACTACATGTGGCCATGCTCCGATTGAGCCTCATCCACACATGTGGCCACGGTGGTGACGCTTGGGTGGATGGCAAAACAATGGCATGACAGGCCAAGCCAAGGACGTGGGGAGAACTAGTGGCCTCCCAGGAATAAAAAGGAAGTACATGCAGAAACAGAAGCTCACCGAAGAGTGTTGGCCGTGGGGTGCGACGTTGAGGCGGTGGTCGGCTCGGCAACAGGGTCGCTCGTGATGGAGGTTGCAGGCAAGTGCTATGATGAGCTCAAAGAGTGAAGGGAAGATGGTGATACGGCCAGGACAGCGCTAACTCACCAGGGCGCAGTTTAGCGGCCGCAAGATCACGGAGGCACCCGGTCGGCGTTGCAAAACACAATGGGGCTGCGGTGGTGCCTGCTGCTTGCCGAGGACAAAAACGGAGTTAGGTCCGGCAGGAACACATGGTGACACAGCTGAGACAAGGTAGAACTCACCGGAGCTCCCAGACGGAAGGCGTGTGCTCGCCGGCGCCGTGGGCGGCACCTCACGTTCTCAGCGAACCAAGGGCAATCGCCTGGGTCCTTGGGTGCGTGAGAAAGAGGGCGAGCTGGGGAGGCAGGAGGACATGGCCTTGGTTAAGAAGGAAGGCTGGGAAGGAAGAGGAGAGGGGAGGGGCGCTGCTCTGCTCCACGGTCTCGCGATGGCGTGTGCGCGGGCAAGCGTGCAGCAGACAGATGGGACAGGGCAGGGCGCTGCTGAGGCTGTCGGGGTATCTCGCGAGGTCCCAAGGCGGCTCTCTGCCTCTCTCTCTCACGTGGTCTAGGGCGCGCAGAGGAAGCCACCTGGTCGAGCCGCACGGGCGGGGAGAGATCCTTGCGTGATCTCGCTTGGACGATGGAGAACAGGGCACAACCGATAGCATCACGTATCAACGATTCACGCCTGAGGACTGTCTCCAACAACCATGTGTTGACGCCGAAACCAATCGGCCGATATGGACTCCTCGTAGCCGATGGCCGATGACAGACTGATACAAACCGATGATGTTATAAGTGAAAAGCAAACCGGCCGATTGCCGATAGCATTCGCATACATGAGCATCGGCTAGAAGCCGATGATAACATAGATAGGCGGAATAAAAAGCCAGCTGACTGGTGCGGGCTCGCGAGAGAGAGGGCGCGGGCGCGAGCTCGGGAGCGAGGGAGCACGGGGGCGGGCTCGGGAGAGAGCACAGGCGCGGGCGCAGGTGAGGGCGCAGGCACAGGCGCGGGCGCGGGCGCGGGCTTGCGAGAGAGAGGGCGCGGGCGCGAGCTCGGGAGCGAGGGAGCACGGGCGCGGGCTCGGGAGAGAGCACAGGCGCGGGCGCAGGTGAGGGCGCGTACTCGAGAAGAGCCGAGTCCCCGGGCACGAGAAAAGGGCGCGGACTCGAGAGAGCCCGGGCGCGGGAAGAGAGCGCGGACTCAAGAGAGAGCCTGGGCACGGGAGAGTGCGGGCGCGGGCGTATAAGCTCTACCTCTATCTTTTCTCCTTGGGGCCCGACTACAGCCAATGCCGCCATCACCGTCGCCGTCGCCGAGGAGCTCGCCGGCTCAGTCCTCCTCTGTTTCACCCCCACCGGACCATCCACTCCTAGTCCGGACGGTCCGTTCTATTGACACAGTCTGCGCCTGCTCTGTTCTGCCCCTAAGGCGCTAGTTTATACTGATCTCACGATCCTTAACCCGTTGCCTGAGATTTTTCATGAATGAAAGATGACAAGAAGAGCATGCAGATGGAAAAATGGTTTTATGCACCAAAGATCAAAAGTGGGCTGTTACAACGGCGGCCGCGGGCGTGAGGGATGGCGCCGGCGGCCGCGGGGTCCGACGGCGGCACTGGCCGCGGGGGGCGCGAGGCCGGGCGGCGGCGGAGGTCGATGGGGGCGCGGGGCCCGAACAGGGAGGCGGCCGCGGGGGCTCGGGGCCCGGCGGCGGTGGCGGCCTCGGGCGCACGCGAGGGATGGCACTGGCGGCCGCGGGGTCCGGCGACGACTGGTGCTGGATGGGAGTGGCGTCGTCGCTCGATGTGGTCCTGTGGAGAGACTCAGATCTGAGACTGAGAGAGACAGAATCAGAATGGCATAAAAGCTAGGGTTAGGTTAGTAGTAAGTCTAATGGGTGATGCGGATATCCAAAAATTTTTCCGGATAATTTTCGACCGAATCCAAAATCCGCCGGATAATGCCTTTACCATATTCGTATCCGTATCTGAAAAAAATTATCCGTTTCCGTATCCGAATCCGAAATTATCCGAAAATTATTCGACCGATCCTATCTGTATCCGAAATTTCAAACGGTTAGCGGATATTATCCGAACCGTTTTCACCCTAGTCATAGGCATAGTGGAAAGATCCCTGGAATATTCCCCTGGGAAAATTTAATAATCCTATTTTCCAGTGATCCAAAAATTCGATTAATCTTCGGAAAATCATATCTTTCGATCTGTAATTCCGATTGACTCCGTTCCAGTTCTAGAAATTTTCTAAAAATGAGATCTATTTCTCGGACCTTTCCTGAGAAATATTCTTTCCCGAAATTAAATAACTCCTTTTCCGGTGATCCAAAATCCATATTAAATCTCGAAAAATCATATCTTTTTATCCGTGACTCCGATTGATTCCATTCCAACTCCAGTAATTTTCTAAAATTGAGATCTATCTAATGACACTATTATTAGCACTAAATAGGATCTGTTTCTCAGACTTTATGTAGATTTTTGAGTGTTTGCGTATAGTAAACGACCGTCAGAAATTTTTCCGGAGCGGATTTCGCGACGATTTCTCGACGACCAGTGAAGACTTAGAGCAAGGCAAGTCACCTTTGATCAATCGAGCCTCTATGTGAACTTTAATTATTTTATTTGTGAAATCTTGCATCAATATATGTGCACTACATCATTCGGGCCCGTCTGCGAGTTAGACCGGGTGACCTACCCAACCTTGCTGCATTTAAATCCTCCCTTGATGATTGTAATACCCGGTTCCCTTGTAACCACCGCTGTTGTGCCTCGGTATGCATGCACTATTGTATGACTACCGACGGTCGCCCATTTAACTTAAAAATTTGGAAACTTCTTGGGTAAAATATGGTTTTATGAAACGTTTGGAAAACCCAACACCTAGGTCGGTGCCTTGTGAAAGCAAAATGAATTTTAAGATGGAGATTTGCGACACAAGGCCGATCTGGTGTGTGAGACACCTGTGTGGTCGCTTTAAGGACCGATTCCTTCGGAATTCCATCCGAGCATATGACAGTGCAACCACATGGGTGAATTGGGAAGCCCCCGGCTGAGTAACTAGACTCTCAGGGACGTCTTGCGTGCCATTGGACTGTGGATCGCGCGGGAGGGCGGCGGGGTTGCCTCCTGGGTTCCTGGTATAGCATGGTCGTGGACCTACCCTATGATTAGTCTCGAGGACCCCTCCAGTTGGCATGGGGTAACCTGAGAGGGCTAGGAAAATGCCTTGTTGTGAAAACCTCTAGGCCACCGTTCGTGCCTGCTCTATGTGAGCTGGTGGCTAGAGTAAGTCGCGTCGTGTAGGTAAAGTGTACCCCCTCTGCAGAGGTCTAAACTGTTTGAACAGCCGTACCCACGGTCATGGGCGGATGTGAGGTGATTCCTTAGCGTAGTTTTACTTTACCCTGTTTGCAAATATGTGTGTGGTTTCGGGAACTGTGTGAAGGAGATGCCATTAAGGACGCTAGAGGTCCGATGAAATGGTTTGGCTGTCATGGATAGCAGGACTCGGGAAGTCCGGAAAAACACTTTGGCTCGAGAAGCCGTTTGATGTGGAATCTTGATTGCAAAAACTGGAGAAATAAAGATTGATGCATCTTTCACTCCGATCGGATGAGACTCATCTCGTCCTGATTGTTGAGAAGCACACACTAGTAGATTTACAGAATTTTCACAAACTGGATTTATAAAACAACCACCTAAGTTCCCTTGGCTTGTTGAGTACGTAAGTACTCACCCTTGCTCTATATATGTATATAGTTCTTTGCCGGGAGCTGGATGCTGGAGTTGCTGTGAAGTGAAGATTAGGGTTTCGTCCTGATTACCAGCCATTGCCTGTGTGTTGGGACTTAGTCCACTGTTCCGTTGCTTCCGCTGCCTCTGTGTTGATCGTTGCTGTCTCCAGCTTACTCCGAAGTTGCAACGTAAGTTAAGGTATAAGTCTATATAATTATTATTTAATTAAGGTACTGCAATGATGCATTTCAGATTTCTGTGGGTACCAGCACTGTGTCCTAGGACTAGTATCGGTATCGCGGTTCCGTGGGGAAGTAGTTCATGTTGTTTTTCTGCGGCACGCCCTATCTGGTGCCGTTGTACGGCGGTGCCAGATCAGGGTGTGACATAGCCTCAGTCTTTTCTTTCCCTGCTCGGTGGCAGATCCTGAGCTACAGTTGTAGTGGCCACAAGAGAAGAGCAGAGAGAGAGAGGGGGCGGGGGGGGGGGTTGGCAGTGGGAGAAGATGAGAAGAGATTCAAAGAAGGTGGTCGTCGCCTGTTAACCGTGGCAGGGACGACATTAGGAACACGCTCACTCCCAACTGTTAGAATATATGACCTTGTATGTAATCTATATATGGCTCTTCGGCTGTGATCTAGGAAGTTGGTTCAGGTTAGTTAGATTAATTATATAACTTTTATAATCCATCTAGAGTTATCACGGCTGAGGAGAATCTGCTATATATACTTGTAAACCTGCACCGATTCTGGTGCCATCTATTAACACAAAACCGCTGCACCTGAGAAGGGTGACGTTCCTCCATCACCGGGCCTGCTTCACATGGTATCAGAGCCTGCAAATTAGATCCAATCTGCAATGACCAGTTCTTCCAACAGCTCATCGAATCCTCTATTTGGGGTTCAGATCTCCGAGAAGCTCTGTAAGCAAAATCATGCACCATGGGTGGCGCAAGTTTTGACAGCCATCCGGGGAGCGCGGCTTGAGCGGCACATCTCTGGCAGTAGCCCTGCCCCTGCCGCTGAAATCACGAAGACCGTGGATGGGAAGGAGTCAAAAATCTCCAACCCGGCCTACGAAGAGTGGTTTGCTGCAAATCAGCAGATCCTCGGTTTTCTGTTCTCTTCCATATCAATGGTATTCTCTCTCAAGTTGCTACTGCACAAACGGCAGCAGATGCCTGGAAGACGATCCAAGAGATGTACACTTCCAGGACATGCGCACAGTCAATCAATGTGCGCCTTGCCCTCACTACGATGAGGAAGGGCAACATGTCAATCTCTGAGTATGTTGGGAAGATAAAATTCTCGGTGATGAGATCGCCGTGGGAGGCAAACCACTGGACGATGACGACATGGTGGCCTATATCCTAAATGGTTTAGATGAAGATTTTGATCCTGTTGTCTCCTCAATCGTTGGTAGGGTTGAACCCATCACGGTTGTGGAGACCTACTCACAACTTTTGAGTTTTGAAAACAGGGTGGCGCTACGGCAAGCTCAATCCTTGGTAAACGTTGCAAACCGAGGAGGCCAAGGTGGTGGTGGTTATCCCTCGTGCAGTGGTGCTGGACGTGGACGTGGTGCAAATCATGGGGGCGGATCTGGTCGCGCACGTGGCAATAATCAACAGCGCAGCAACGACAACCGCCCCCTTTGTCAAGTCTGCTACAAGCGTGGGCATGTTGCAGCTGACTGCTGGCATCGTTTTGATGAAGATTACGTGCCATATGAGAAACATGTTGCTGCCCCCATACACAACCACGGCCACGACTCCAATTGGTACGTTGACATGGGTGCAACGGATCATATAACCTCGGAGCTAGAGAAACTCACTACGCAGGATGTTTACAAGGGCCATGATCAGATCCATACGGCAAGTGGTGCAGGTACGAGGATTAAACATATTGGTCAATCTTCAGTTCATACCCCCACTCGAACTCTACACCTAAATAATGTGCTCCATGTCCCAGAAGCCAATAAAAATCTTATGTCTGCTCATAAGCTTGCTGCTGACAACTCTGTTTTTGTGGAAATTCACTCTAAATATTTCTTGATCAAGGATCAAGCCACGAGGAGAACGGTTCTTAAGGGAAGACGCCGCAAGGGTCTCTACCTCTACCTTCCACGTCTCCCACATCAACTTCCAAGGCAGTATTTGCTGTCACGCCATCCTTCGAGCGATGGCATAGTCATCTGGGTCATGCCTCTATCCCTGTTATTTCTAGAGTCATTAGTACAAATAAACTACCTTGTCTTGATGAGTTTAGTAAAGGGTCAGTCTATTATGCATGTCAAAGGGCCAAGAGCCACCAGTTACCATATTCCAGGTTGTTAAGTGTCTCAAATCATCATTTGGAACTCATTTTCTCTGATGTCTGGGGTCCTGCCCCTGTTTCTGTTGGTGGACACAAATACTATGTTAGCTTCATCGATGATTACAGTAAATTAACCTGGATTTATCTTTTGAAGAATAAATCTGATTTTTTCACAGGTTCCATGAGTTCCAAAATCTAGTTGAACGCTTATTTGATCGTAAGATAATATCTATGCAAACAGACTGAGGAGGTGAGTATGAGAAACTCCACTCCTTTTTTTTTGATAAGATTGGTATATCATATCAAGTTTCATGCCCCCATAGTCATCAGCAAAACGGCTTAGCCGAAAGAAAGCATCGCCACATAGTCGAAGTAGGGCTTGCCCTACTAGCACATGCTAGCATGCCCCTAAAATACTGGGATGAAGCCTTCCTTGCTGCAACTCATGTCATCAATTGTGTTCCTAGTAGAGTAATTCAGCATGAAACTCCTCTAGATCGTCTCTTCAAACAGAAACCCGACTATTTCTCCTTTCGAGTCTTTGGGTGTGCATGATGGCCTAATCTCCGCCCCTATAACACCCACAAACTCCAATTTTGATCAAAATAGTGTGTGTTCCTTGGTCCCAGTCATCGTCACAATGGATACAAATGTCTTGATATTGCATCAGGACGGGTGTATGTGCCAAGAGATGTTGTCTTTGATGAGAGTGTGTTCCCTTTTTCCAAACTCCATGATAATGCCAGTGCTCGTCTGTGCCAAGAAATCTCTCTACTGCCTTTTGATCTCTTGTCTCACACTACTCATCATGGGGGAGAACTAGATGACCGTATGTTTAATTCATCTAATGAAGCCACTAATCCAGATGTTGAGCATGCAGCAACTACAGGAGAAAATACAGGAGATATTGATGAAGCAGACGGGGTGGCCATAGCACTTGCACCAAGCGAATAACGATCGGGATCGTTGGGCGAATCAGCATCAGGATCGGCGCCCCGGTCGTTGCAGCCGAGTCAAGAGGTGCAGGGTACGGGCCAATCGGAACGGACCACCAGTGCTGCTCCCGCCACTCGCGAGATGAGTCCCACCAGATCGGGACAAGCCAACCACCCCGGAGGCGCCACGTCGCAACCTGATCCCGTGGTGGGAGACTCACCAAGATCCTCTATGCCGCTCAATGAAGCAACAGGTATGGCCATAGGATCTCCTGCTCCAAGCAGGCCACCAAGACTGTCAATGTCGGGATTCTCTGAGACAGGGGAATTGCCGGGATCCTCTACACCGGCTACTACTGTGGTCAGTCCTAGAACACGATTGCAGAGTGGAATCAGGAAAGAAAAAGTATATACAGATGGCACAGTTAAATATTCTTGCCTTATATCATCTAATGAACCTCATAATTTGAGTGAAGCCCTAGCTGATAAAAATTGGAAAGAGGCAATGGACTCAGAGTATAAAGCACTCATGAGTAATGAAACCTGGCATTTAGTTTCTGCAGAGAAGGCCAATAACATAATAGACTGCAAATGGGTGTACAAGGTCAAGAAGAAGGCAGATGGAAGCTTGGATAGATACAAAGCTAGGCTAGTTGCAAAGGAGTTTAAGCAAAGGTATGGTATAGACTACGAAGATACCTTTAGCCCTGTAGTTAAACATGCAACTATTAGAGTTATTTTGTCCATTGCTTTATCTAGAGGCTAGAGCTTGCGACAGCTAGATGTTAGCAATGCTTTTCTGCATGGTATACTAGAGGAAGAGGTCTACATGAGACAACCACCTGGCTATGAAGAGCACTCTTTACCAAACTATGTGTACAAATTGGATAAGGCTATATATGGCTTAAAATAGGCTCCAAGGGCCTGGTACTCAAGGTTAAGTACAAAGCTACAAGAATTAGGCTTTATGGCCTCTAAGGCTAATACCTCTCTGTTCTTTTATAGAAAGGGCAATGTTACCATCTTTGTATTCATATATGTGGATGACATAATTGTTGCTAGCTCAATGCCAAGTGCCACCACAGCTCTGTTGCAGGATTTAAATAAAGTATTTGCTCTGAAGGATCTGGAGGTGCTCCACTACTTCCTTGGAATAGAAGTCAACAAGGTAAGAGATGGTATCATACTGTCTCAAGAAAAATACGTGACAGACCTGTTGAAAAAGGTGAATATGGACAAGTGCAAACCTGTAAGTACACCACTATCAACAAATGAGAAGCTTTCACTACATCAAGGAGTTAGTCTTGGACCTGGTGATGCAACAAGGTACAGAAGCATAGTAGGTGCATTAGAGTATCTGACACTTACAAGACCAAATATCTCCTTTTCAGTTAATAAGGTCTGCCAGTATTTACATGCGCCCACTACAGTTCAATGGGCCACAGTAAAAAGGATTTTTAGATACCTGCAGCAGACATCCAAGCTAGGATTAAAGATAAGCAAATCAACCTCTCTTCTAGTCAGTGGTTTTACTCTGATGCCGATTGGGCTGGCTGCTTGGATGATCGGCTGTCAACTGGTGGCTTTGCTGTGTACTTGGGTTCAAACCTTGTGTCTTGGTGTGCATGAAAGTAGGCAACAGTTTCAAGTTCGAGCACTGAGGTAGAGTACAAAGCATTAGCTAATATGACTGCTGAAATAATATGAGTACAAACCTTGCTGGAGGAACTGGGAATTCAGACGCCAAGAACAGCAAAGGTATGGTGTGATAACATAGGAGCTGTCTGCTAACCCTGTTTTTTATGCTCGTACTAAGTATATAGAAATTGATTATTACTTTGTACGAGAACGAGTGTCAAGAAAATTACTTGAGATTGAGTTTATATCATCGAAAGATCAAGTGGCAGATGGATTTACAAAACCTCTTACTGAGAGACAGTTGAAGAATTTCAGATACAATCTTAATCTTAGAAGTTTAGATTGAGAGAGAGTGTTAGAATATATGACCTTTTATGTAATCTGTATATGGCTTAATCTCTTCGGCTGTGATCTAGGAAGTTGGTTCAGGTTAGATTAATTAGATAACTTTTGTAATCCATCCAGAGCTATCACGGCTGAGGAGAATCTGCTATATATACTTGTAAACCTGCACCGATTCTGGTGCCATCTATTAACACGAAACCGCCGCACCTGAGAAGGGCGACGTTCCTCCTCCGTCGCCGGGCCTGCTTCACGCCAACATGCCAAGCGAGAGGTGACGATGGGGAGAGGATAACGATAAGATAGTGGAGTGAAATATTTTTACTCCTGTCATGCAGACATTACTTTGACATTGGACTCGTATTGCTGTTGGATATTCAATGAGACATGGAATGGATGCATAAGCCTGTACAACTGTACTTTGGATAGTACTGTATTGGCACTCACTTGAGTCCGTTACTTATCTATATTATTCTCTTTATTTCAAAATATAAGTATTTTTAAGTTATTTAGCAAGAATTATAGGTAAGAGAAAAAGACTATAATATCCTCAGTAAATAAGTTGGGTATGTGTGGTTGAGAATGACGGTGGTTTGACATAACATCGGGAGAAAATTGAATAAGAGGTAGTTGATAGGACAAATAGTATTCTATAAGTGCTTATATTTTGAACAAATAATTTATTATTCAATTGGAGTAATACTCTTTGACGTATCTACTCTAATTTCTCTGTTTAATAATCCCTCCGTTTCAAAACAAAGTTACTTCTACCAATTGGGCTTTAAATTAATATGGAGAGAAAAAAGACCAAAGCATTCTTCATTATTTCATTATTTTCGAAATTAGTATTGACAGGTAAGTAGATAAAAATATTGTTGAAGGAATAAAACTCCTTGATCAATGGACCGAAGGTTGGTAAGAAAATATAAATGAACTTATTTTTAGACAAATATTAGAAGCTAGAAATAAACTTATCCTTATTTTGACTAGAACAGCGGGAGAGGCTGCCAGTGCAAATGAACTTATCTTGGGATGGAGGAAATACTGTATAAATAATAAAAATCTGATTATATTTAAATACATGACACTTTTGATTTTATTCCGTGAAACTTTTGGCTATCAATAGCTCTTAAAATATTTAGTTTGAAAATATTATAATGCTGTTGGATATTACTTCATATTCCAACAAAAAAATTATGGTCAAAGTTGCAAACCAAAGACCGTATAAAGTCAATAGTGTCATGTATTTAAATCCCAATGTAGTATTACTCTAGAAACCGTCAAATTTAACACAATTTATAGAAAAAATATATTGCCATCAACAAGATAATATTGGGGCAAAGAGAAAATCCCAAATTAACACAAGAGAGTGTATAGATTTTAGGCGCCTAGAATTTTCAAAAACTTTAGTTACTTTTCTCATCCCTTGAATGATAATCCAATGGTTGTCACTGCTCACTATTACTTATTACTTATCAATCCCAATGATTGAATAATAAATTATTCTAACATACAAAAATTTTCAAACTTGCATGAAAAAACTAATAGCTCAAAAAAATTTACAAAATTGCAAAAAAAATTCAAATTAGATATATATATAAAATAAAACCACATATAACAACAAAATACAGTTAAAATAAATTAAAATTGCATATTGCATAGCGCTGCAATTTTAGGTGACTTAAAATTTATAAATTTTATGACATCTGAAATTTAGCAAATCTCTAAACATAAATACATGTTAACAACATGGATATATGATATATTTAACTAAAATTAAACTGACTCCTTTAAAAATCTTGTAATACACACAGGTTATAAAGAAAGCGCGCAAATTGGCGCGCTAATTTTCTAGTTTCTACTATTCCGAGGGGACATCGGCGGTTCGAACTCCGAATCAGAACGGGAGTCGAATTGCTTGCTACGCAGCCAAGAATACGGATTCGCGACGAGGATATAAGGTGCGCTTGTGGAGGTAGCAGCCGATCAATTCGTCGTGTGATTCCACAGCGCGCGCTCTCCTCTCCGGTGAATTGCTTCGATCGCTTTGCAGCACGCATCATTCATTTCCGGCCAGATCGATCGGTATTCGTCCCGACACCGCGCGCAGCCATGGCGGCAGCCGTTCTCCCTCCGCTGCTCCAGACGCCGCCGACAAGCAAGTTGCCGGCGCTGCTACCGACCCCACCGAGGAACAAGATGCTGCCGCTGCTCCCGACGCCGTGCCTCCTCATCCTCCCCGCCTCCTTCCGCGCGTCGACGCCCTCCGATCCCAAGCCCGGTCGCGCCGACTCCGTCGAGAGGTGGGACGCGCACAAGAACGCCGGCGGCTATGCAGCGTCGTCGTCGTCGTCTAGCGCCGGCAGCGCGATACCCTGCCGCGCCGACTCATGCGAACGCTGGGACGCGCACAAGAACAAGAAAGCCGGTGGCTCGGCAGCCTCGCCAACGTCGTCGAGGGCCAGCAGCGGGAGCCTCGGCCGCGCCGACTCATGCGAACGCTGGGATGCGCACAAGAACAAGAAAGCCGGTGGCTCGGCAGCCTCGCCAACGTCGTCGAGGGCCAGCAGCGGAAGCCCCGGCCGCGCCGACTCCTGCGAACGCTGGGACGCGCACAAGACACCGGGCAGCCCTGCGTCGTCGATCGGCAGCAACGGGAGACCTGGCCGCGCCGACTCCGTCGAGCGCTGGGACAGCAACAAGCGGCCACTGAGCCGCGCCGCCGAGCGCTGGGACATCAACAAGAAGCCTCGCCCGGAGGAAGACGCTCTGGGCGGCGGGAAAAGCAACTCCACAAGCCAGACTACTACGACGAGGATGAGTGAGAAGATGATCAGCAAGCCTCAAACCGACGCGTTGATGGTGAAGGCACTGCCGCCGCTGCCGTTCTCTGGTCGGGCCTTCATCTCTTCGCCGGACCCGGGCATGCTACCCATGCCCACCTTCTTGATAGCTCGCTAGTGTGCTTGCTGTCGCAGAATGATTTGTTAGCTATCTCTTCTAGATTTTGATTGGTGTTCAGGCTGTAAGATTGTAATGGCTGTTGTATGGTTCCCCGGCCGCATGCTTCGTGCTGAATAAGCATTGGAACTTTTGACAGGTTGTGTGCTAGCTTAATTGGTTACTAGTACTTGCTATCTGGAACGACTTTGAGGATGTGGCTATTCTTGTATAATTTGTACTTCCAGTTGTATCGAAATATTGGTTTGATGCTGTTAGAACTTATACTTAATTTTAGCCTTAATCTGTCTATAATCACCTTAGCATTATACGGAATTGAGGTGAATTGAACTGACTGGTCGAAATTGAAGCCATCTTAGCTATAGTAGAACTTATTGGTGATGTCGGCGTAGCGGTATAGGGATGCCGGGGCTGCTCACGGTGTGGGTGGTGTCAGTCTTCGGGTTGCCACCTGCACTGATTGGGAACGGCGAAGGAGATCGCCCTTTGGTCTCCTTCTAGCACTCGTAAGGATCGATGTTAGGGTTTTGTCGGGAGTGGCTTAGCGCACGTAGATCTCACCTAACACACTGGCCGAGGGTCCCTTTTATTGTTGCGCTAGAGGCAATCGGGGCGAGTCCGATATAAAGAACGGCGTGCGTTCGATCGTCACACGTAGATGAGGTACATGAGTGAGATGCATAAGACCCGTTCCTCATTCGTTAGCAGCGCGTGAGTGTGGGTGGCCATGCCCACTGCTCCTCTCTCTGGCTCGATGCTAGAAGATCAACCTATTTCTAATTCTTCCCTCTTCCTCATCCCCAGTCTTCTCCAAAAAACTGGGTTATTGCGGAGTACTTGTCACACCCTAAAATTCCCTAAATAATTAAATTATGAGAAAAAGTATTTTTAGAAATTATTTAAAAGCCCAAGGAGTGAAATCATAAAAAACAGTGAAAATATTCAACAGAAATTGGCCTAGATAAAATTTTATAAAATATTTTGCTTAATCCTTTAGCTCCTGGAATTTTCTAGGAATTAATTGAGCAAGGAAAGTATTTTTAATAAATGGAATAGCATTTCAGCAATTAAGTAAATGGAAAATCTTTTTTAAAATTCCCCCTAGGCCACTAGGCCGAATCTGGCCTAGTGCCTCTCTCCTCCTCGCCTCCCCGTCCGCATCGGCCTAGAGGCCCAGCAGACCGATGGCCCGCTCATCTCCTTCTCTCTTCTTTCGCCGATGGGTGGGCCCCACCTGTCAGGTATTCGTCTACCTCCAGCCGGAGGTACAGTCCGAGTGCGCCGCCGAAACCGCATCGAATCCAGCCCCCGCATGTGTCCTTTTTCCAAATTAGTGGAGGGGTTTTCGTTCCCTTATCCCCGTCTATCTTTCCCCCCAAGAACCGGAGCAAGATCGAGATCGGATGGTGTCGTATCGAGCTCGGACTCGAGCTATTTTGGGAAACCGATGAGCCCTAGCTTTCCACCGCCGTTGGAGCCGTAACTGAGCCGGTCTTCTCCCCCTTCCTCCTTAAATAGCAAGCCCTGAGGCCCCTAGATCCTTTCTGAGCATCACCCGAAGCCGCCACGAACCGTAGCCGCCTCTCGGCGCTCGAGTTCTCTCCGGCGCCGCCGCCAAGCCCTCAGCTGCGCCTAGCCATCATCTCCACTGTCGCCGACCGTCGCCGCTTGTACCGTTGGGTTCTCAGGACCACAAGGAAGCTCGGCTGCCACCTCCCTGACGTCGAAGCTCGCCAGAACAGCATCGCTGCCGACGACCCGATCCTCTCCGCTATTGGAATCTCGCCGCCGGTGGTTTCTACCACTGTTTGCCGTCACGCAAGTGGGGGTAAGGTTTGCCTCATCGCCCTCTTCCCTTCTGTGCTGTCGCTGTCCTCCCTAGCGGTGCCGTTCACCGGAACCATGGGGTTCTATGCCGCTGCCCCTTGCCGACGAGCCGAGCCGACGTGGCTGCCCCATCACCGCCGTGTCATCGTCTCGTCTAATCCTAGCCGTCTGATCGTTCGCGGTCAATCTTGGCCATCCAAACTAATCTTTTATCCGAGATCCGATCTGGACCGTCTGATCTCCCTTGGGTAGATTCGGATCGTTGAACCTGTGTGAACCCTCTCGGTGGACTCGGTCTACCGTGGACCGAGCCCCCTCTCCCTCTGAATTGTGGGCCCCTGTGGCTAGTGACTCAGCCACCCCTCTGATCTAGGGATGACATCATTAATCCCTTTTTCAGTACCAAAATAATTAATAAATGACGCAATAAATCTGTTTAACCTTTTTAAATCGGCTTTAAAGGGGTTAAATCTTCCAAAATTCATAACTAATTTATCCTAACTTTGTTTGGGGTGATTCAACTTGCATAATTCTTTAAAAATGAAGATCTACCCATTAAAACTATAATATTATACTGTTGATGTGTGCTTATACACTTTTTTTTTGTTTTTGTTTATTGCTTTTAGCTGTCGACGTTCTGGAAGAGTCAGGATTCTACGAAGAGAGTTCCGAAGCTTTCGTAGGGCAGCAAGGCAAGTCACACAGATCCTAAACACCTTTGAGCATATTGTACCTATGGTTTAAACCTATGTTTTTCTTCAAATATGCATTTATTTTACAATGTCATCAGAAGGGAAAACCTTGATCCTTGATTATGGTCCTATTGCTTTGTTTACCTGTTATTTGTACCCATGAGAATAATGTGACTAGCTAGTTGTAAATAGTGGTTAGCTAGAATAATTCTAGGACCCTGCTTAGCCATGCTTAATTATTACTTAGGATATTAGATTCACATGAAATGATGATTTAGTTCACGACTGAGGTCTTGTGTGGATAATTAATGGGTCAACTAAAACCTGAAAAAATAGTGGGTTGTGAGCACCTGGACTGAGGTTGATGCTAGTGGTGCTCATGACACTTAAGGACCGATTCACGGACTACTTGTTGCGAAGCAACACCCCGTACTAAACACAAGCTAGAATGGGTAATGGCGGGATTTGAAGTGTGACGAGTTCAATAGGAGGCACCAGGACGTGTTGTGGCAATCATAAGTCCATGCATGGCAGTCATAAGTCCATAGTTTGGACACTGGGCTGTCTCCTTGTTAGGGGCCTAATCAGCTCTTGCCGGAGGTAGGTGGTTTAGCGGGTGGCTCTTCTATTGTGTGAGTTACACGGAGGGTCCTGTTACAACTCCTTTCCGAGGTATCATGGTGGTATTGAGGTGCACGGTAACGTGTTGTAGGCTTGTGTCTTGTGGGTAAATTGACATACCTCTGGCCAGAGTAAAACTATTTGAATAGCCGTGCCCGTGGTTAATGGGCGGCCTAGCAATATTTTTCGTGATTAGTCCTACACTACTCATTAATAATAATAAATGATGGAATTTTGATAGCTTCAGGATGGGAGTGGTTGGGCCTGTACTGCTTTGGAAGGCTGTACAGTGTTGATTAATGTTGTTCAATGAGTAGTTATTTTATTACTCTCTTAAATACTTTATTAAATGCTGTTTATGCAAATGATCCCTATTATGACTTCCTTTGTATACCTATGCATTTGTATTTTTGCTGTGTAGCTTGGGGAGTATTTTATGTACTCACTTTGCAATTAACAATCATCATCAGAGGAGTACTTCAGTGAGGAGGGATTCTTGGAGGACTGAACGGGAGCCTGCTCAAGCGCCTATGGACTTGGAGTCGTCACGTTATCTTTAGTTTTATTCCGCTACTTAGACTTTATCTTTTGAGAGGTATCATTCGCCTCTGCAATAAATACAATCGTTTTATATAAGACATTACTTTGGTTTCAACTATGTTATTTATGTGCGTCAGTTGATTTCTGGACAAGGATTTACTCACAATAAATTATCCGAATTTTCGATAGAAATTTTGGGTGTGAAAGTACTTGTGCGTTTTGTTTTGTAAAGATGCCAACGACGGTATGTGGAATCTAGCAAGCTCCGCTCCATATTGCGCAGCTAGACAAAGTAGTTGCAAGCCCACGACCGTGAGCTCGCGGTGCTCCAACCAGCTCAATCAAAAAAACTTTGTAGGCTATAATTTATTATTTAATTGTGTGTTATTAAGGAATTGAAAAGTGGTCTGTAGTTTTTTATTTAACTAGCTGAATATACGTGTTTTGCTACGGAGAAAACAATATATATTATAATATTATCTAAATTGAATAAAAATATTTTCCATGACATGTGTTACACATCTTTTTTCTATAAGGAATATTCACATTAATTTGATTTTACATGTGGCTATCCATTTTGATTCGATTGTTTCTTAATACCAACAAGTTCAAGGAGTAAATTGCAAAATTTATAACAGGAGTAGCTGGGGTGGGGTGACAGATTCACTGCCATCACCACTGCCTTCTTAAAGTGTTATACTTAAAGTGTTATAGATATAAATTACTCATCTGCTAGGATTCAAACACGAGACTTATAACTCTGATATCATATTGAGTTGTATACGCTAAACAATTCAACCCAAAAGTTTAAACTGACGAGGAAAGAATCAAATTCATTTGTATTCCAATATTCCTTACAAAGAAGCATGCAAGTAGAAGTTCGAAAGGTCAACAAGACACATATGCCTTATTCTGCATATGTTATCAAACATGTACGAATATTATTTGTGAAACATGTCTGTTCAATTGTAAAGTTAGTGTGAATCTCAATTGGCAAAGATTATTGTAGTTAGTTTAGATAAAAAAATTTAACGGGATTCGTTACCTGTACTTGGTTGTAAAATTGTGTGTATCTTGTATGGTACTCTTGTTGATACACATATTTTGGGCCTTTTAAAATCACCTTATGAAATTATGGAGGCGTTATAATAAAGTCTGATTTAACCCCCTTGAACTTTTAGTGTAGTCAGATTTACCCCCTAAACTCTGAAAGCATGCATTTTAAACCCTGAATTCTTCAGTCCGGATCAGTTTTGGTCCTATGTGGTGCATACTAGCAGTAATTTAACCACTTGGCAGCATAGTCACCAAGTCGATAAGAAACTTTTTATAAAGAAATTCTGGTGGCCCACATGTCAGTCCCTTCCCATTGCTTCTCCTTCCTAGTTCCCCTTTCTCTCTCAATTGCACATCTGCATGCATGGAGGCAGCCCTGGAGCACACTGTGGGGGAGGCGACCTTGAAGCTCGAAAGAGGCCTACGGTGATGGGATCCCTCAGCGAGCACCATCATGGAAACTCGGTGAGGTGGAGCTTGAGGTGAAGGCAGCTCAGCTTGGAGAGCAAGGGTGCAGACCGGCGGCACTCAGGCGGCTAGGCTTGGGGTGCGCAGGTGATGAAGCTTCAACGGTGAAGCTTTTCTAGTGGTTCAGTGGAGCTTGGGTGGTGGATCTGAGTCACCAAGCTTGCCGCGCCATGGGAGATCCCAAGCTTGTTGCGCCACACGAGAGCCTCAACTGCTGTCCCAAGCTCCATGTCCATTTGCCACCGCCCCGAGCTCTGTTTCCGTGCGCCATCGTTAGTCACGTTGGCCCAAGCTCTGCGCCCATGTGCCACTTCCACACAACCGAGCTAGAGGAGGTGATGGCTGAATTTTCACACCCTGCTCTAGCATCACCTACAGTAACACCAGAGAGGATGCGCCGCAGGAGATCGACGTGAACCAATTCCCACAGAACCGTGATGCCAGTACCAGTCCTAGGAAACCTTGCTGATATCCGCGGTCAATGGAGATGCATCATCGCAATCCTTAGAATAGATTATACCTTTATAAGTTGCAACTTCGAGCAAACCCTGAGAAGCAACCTTCAAACAGAATAGCAGTAGCGGAATGACATCGTAGCTAGAACCCAATCCACAAGCAATGGCTTGTGTCTAGGAAGGAAACCCTAACCTTCAGTTTCATCTTCTTGGGGAGAGAAAAAAATGAGATTGAGTACTTACGTACTCAGCATGCCACTAGAAAATGTGAGTATGTAGACTTCAAAGGAAGGTTGGATTTATTTCTCAAACTTTTCTTTTAAAAAATTTTCAAAACTGTATGTAGGCTTTCGCCTCGATCCTGTCCGCGAATTGCTTTGCAACAACTCTAGTGGACGAAATAAATTTTTGTTGATTAAAGTTACCAGTCAAATCTATTCCCATACCTGTTGTTTGACCACGACACCGGTTCAAAGTGTTTGCCCTCAGGCAGCTTTTTCCACTTCCTTCTCATCTATTACTTTATTTTCACTTTCGTCCTTTCCAGGACAACTCTGATCTCAACTTTGACTCCCAAAGCAATTTATGTCTCAAGCACATTGCTTCCGCTCGGAAGCCTAATCTATGATGCCACTTGACACCTTGGGTCACACAACCCCGTTTCAGACCATTTAGGTCATCCATCAGCCACCAAGGCCGATTATGAAAACTGTTTCCATCCATAAACCACTTTTGCAAAGCACTGGTAAACAAATCTACACTAGAGGAATTACTTCACATTCGCCCATGACCGTGGGCATGGCTATTTGAACAGTTCTAATCTCTGCAGAGGTGTATGCTTTGCCCACACGACGTGAGCTTACTCCCTCACTGGCCAAATGGGGGAGATTCGTGACAAGGCCTTTCCAAAGTATCTACAGGATAGCTTGTTGCCAACTGGACAGGTCCTAGAAACCTATTTTCAAAAACCATTTTTCATTTGTAAACATTCCGACATCGCGTGTCGGGTTTTCGAAATGTTTAGAAACTTGTTTTCCCATATCGACACACAAGTGTGATTTGAGTGGGATCGTTGATACCCATGCTCATAAAGCACAGATGCTGAGGTATCACTAAGGTGGAGCGACAAGGGATAGGGTTATCAACGTCCTGCTGGAGTTGTGCAACTACTAGGTAGGTCCATCGGTTTGTCACGCAAATCGAGGCCAATTAATATTAACATGCACACTGAAATGCAGTTTTGTAAATGAAACATTTACAAACTAGTAGCAATATGATCAAAAGGGACTTGTCTCAAATCTTCCTCTTCAAATCTTCGCGAAATACGGCGTCCGAACTAATTTTCGTTAAAACCGACTACGTGTAGAAGAGAGAAAACCACACAAAACATAAAATAAAATACTATTATTTATAATTCATAGTGCCATTTGGTAGATCTCAATTTTAGAAAAATTTGAAGACTTGAATGGAGTGGATCGGAGTTACAGATAGGAAAATATGAAAATTTTATGTTTAAAGGATTTTCTTGAAAGGAAAAAAGGATTTATTTGAATTTAGAAAAAGAATATTCCCAAGAATATTCCCTGCTGCCAGTGGGGCCCTATGTCAATGAGTGGGAGAGGGATATATGTTTGTTGGGCCGGCCCATGGGCTTTTGCCCAAGAGAGAAATAGCGACGGGGAGAGAGGCTGGTGGATAGAGGCCAATTGGACCGGTCCAGGGGCTACGGCCCAAGGAAGGGAAGGCAGCTCGGTGGGGCGGCGGCACTCACGGCCCATGCTGGCCCATGAAGAATCAAGGGGTGGCTCGAGGGGTTAAGGGGGTGGTGCCAGGCGCGCAAATGTGGCACTGACATGGCTGCCACGTCGGACGGGTCAGGGGAGAGGGTACCAAGCCGCATCTGATGGCCAGCAATGCACGACGAGTCCCGGCGAACGATGGCAAGTCAAAGACGGTGGAGTACACCATTGGCTAGTGGGAACGATGAGGAAGATGATAGACGGCTCGGATTGGAAGGATGAGGTACGACAGCGGCTGGCGATGGAAGTCCGAGGGTGGCGGCGAGGCCATGCGCCGTTGGGTCACCGGTTGCCACGCCCAGAATTTTCATCTAAAATTCTGGAGTTTTATTGTGTGTAAATCCACGTCCAGGAATCAACCGAGGCACACATGACTTAGTTGATAATCAAAGTAATTGTTTACATATCGGAAGTATTTATGGCGAATGGTACCTCACAAAAAGATAAAATTTCTAATAGCGTTAAATAACTAAGATAGCGCGACGAAAACCACTCCACGAACTTGACTAGGATTCTCGCTCAATCCTCCAAGTAGTCCTCCTCACTGAAGTGCTCTTCTGAATGATGATTGTTGATTGCAAGGTGAGTTCATAAAATACTCTGCAAGCCACACAACAAATATACAAGTACACAGGATATTAAAGAATGGCATAATATGGCTCAATTTGTATAAAAGCATTTAATAAAACATTTAAGAGAGTAATAACGCATTAGTTATTAAGCAATATTGATCAACGCTATACCGCTCACAAAAACGGTATTGGCCCAACCACTCCAACCTGGAGCTAAACATATTCCACCATTTAACAGTCAAATTTAGATAAAGTGGGACTAATCACAGAAAACATTGCTAGGCTCGCCCTTAACCGTGGGCACGGAGATTCAAATAGTTTTACTCTGGCTAAAGGTGTACCAATTTATCCACAAGGCACAACTCCACAACACATCACTGTGCGCCTTAATACCACCATGGCATCTCGGAAAGGAATTATGACAAGACCCTCCATGTAACCCGCACAACAAGAGTGCCACTCGTTGAACCACCAGTTTTCGGCAGGAGCTGATCAAGCCCCCAACAAGAAAATGATCCAACACCCAAGACATGGACTTATTGACACAACCATGGTGGTCTTATTAACACAGCCACAACACACCGTGGGGCCTTCGGTTGCACGAACTACACTTTAGATCCCGCCATTACCCATTCTGGCTTGTGGTTAGCATGGGAATTGCTTTGCAACAAGTAGTTCGCGAACCGGTCCTTAACTGTCATGAGCACCGCTAGCAATATTCACAACCCTGGTGCTCACAATGTACCTTTAATCAAGTTTAGTGGACCATTAAATTATCCTCGTAACGACCACCGTCGTAAATGGAATCAATCATTTCAATGTGAACCAAATATTATAATCAAAGTTAATGTTACAGCCCAGAAAGTTATTCTATATGTTTGCTAAGCATGGCAAGCAGAGTCCTAGAGGAATCTAGCTAACCAATAAATAAGCTAGCTAGTCACAATTATCCCATAGGTACAAAGTCTAGTAATCAAGTCAAAGAGGCAATAAACAAGGATCAGGGTTTCCCTTTACCGATGGCATTCCAAATTAAATGTAGAGTTAAAAGGAAATATAGCTTTAAACATAGGAACAATATGCTCAAAGGTATTGAGGAATTTGTATGACTTGCCTTGCTGCTCCACACAAGCCTCGGAACTCTCCTTGAGAAACTGCAACTCTTCTTGAACATCAGCAGCTAAAAGCAATAAAAAATGAGCAAAAAAGTACATCGACACACATTAAAAGTACAATATTATATTTTTAATGGGTAGATCTTGATTTTTAAAGAATTTTGCAAGTTGAATCACCCCAAACGGAGTTTGTATGAATTAGTTATGAATTTTAGAAGTTTAATCCCTTTAAAAGCCTATTTAAAAGAATTAAACTGATTTATTGCGTCATTTAGGAATTTATTTAATTTGGGAAAGGATTAATGACATCATCATAGGAGAGAGAGGATGGACCAGTGGGTGACCAGCAGGGCGCCACTGGACAGAGAGAAGAAAGGGCTCGGGTCTACGGTAGACTGGGTTCACCGAGGTCCACAGGGGTTTCAACGGTGTAGATCTAATGAGACCAGATCGGATGGCTTAGATTGATCCAAGGTTTTAAGAGAGATCAGAGGCTTAGATCTAATCCTGCTCAGATCGAACGGCTTAGATTTTGCAAGGCGATCAACGGCTTGGATTAGATCCAATCAGGCGGGCCCACGGCTGAGCTGGCGTCTGACGCGGCATCCACATTGCACGGCGATGGCGGTGGTGGCGTGGCTTGGTACCGATGGTCAACGGCGAATCGACAGCACGGCGAGGCTTGATGACACGCAAAACGGGTAGAGGGGAGAGAGGCAAACCTTACCGTGGGTGAAACGACGACGAACAGCAACGAGGGGCTTGAACGGAGAGGTTTTGGGCGCGAACACTTCGGGTTCACGGCGGCGACGGCGCTCCGATGACTTCCGACGGTTGGGAGAAGGCGGCCCTGCTCCTAAGTGCTACGGTGAAGCTAACCGAGGCGATGGCGTGCGCTAGGGTGGACTGGAATGACGGCAAGGCTCGGCTGGAGCTAGGCGGCGGCTGTGGATTGGATCGAGACGGTGCTATGGCGCTAGGGGCTTTCTCGAGCTTGGATGGCGGTAACACCAGATAAAGAGGGGTCTGGGGATGCTATATATAGTGGCGGGGTGGTGAGTCTGGCTCGGGTTCGGTGAGATACACGGCAGAGGCGAATTAGGGATAAGATCTGAGTCAGGAAGCATCGGGTCTCTTCAACCGTGCGCGATTAGGCTCCGTTTCCTTGGGGATAAGATAGAGGAGGATCGGGGCACCACTTCCCCTCAATCGATTGGACGAGATCGGGGCCGAGGCGCTCGGATTTCTCGAGATTTCGGCGGCGGGAGGTTCTCCCTGTGGGAGGTTGAAGACGAAGCTGTGGGCCGCCCGCCGGAGGGCCCACAATGTGCACACAATACCCGATCCCTGGATCAGTAGTCGGATACGCACATAGTCATCGGTGATACAACTCAGAGTACAACATATACATATTAGAGTACATACATATATAATACAAAGGTTTCCATCCAGGACAGGCCCTGGATAGACAAAAGCAACTATAGGGTAAACTAGCGAGAACAACACAAACAGGGCGGAAGCAGGGAGAAACCATTCGGCAGAAGAACACAGCTACACCACAGGCTTGGTTGGGAATTAGGCTCGAAACCTCAGAAGTCCTCGTAGTCGGCTTGGTCTTGGAAGAACTCGGTGGCAGTCGGGTCTTCGTCCTCCTCTTCGAGACCTACTATACATATATATGAACAAGGGTGAGTACTTTCGTACTCAGCAAGCCGAGAAAAGGTGCCATGTTGGTTAGACAAAGGGGGCTAAGAGTTTTATTTGCGAGAGATTGCTTTTAGAAACATTTTTGCTTGTCAAAATGCTAGTGTGTCAAATTTTAGTTGTTGGAAAGAGGCTCACACCTCGATCCATTCGCAATTGCTTTTCAACAACTCGCCACTTAATGAATATATTCTTTCATTTTCACATTAGATTAACATCCGAGTGGCTCCGACCACTCCATTCGTCGGTTGCTGTTATCCCGAGCTGGCAACAACCACCCGTTGACCCTGAGACTCGGCTACAACCAAATCTCAGCTATCTCTTTTAGCACTTTCCGGCTACAACCGGTTATATCCGCTACACTGGCTACAACCAGTTAGCTCAAACTTTTGCGCCCTGGCTACAACCAGGAGCATGCCTCTTTATCGTCTTCTGGCTACAAACCGAAGACGTATCTCCTGATTACTTTTCACACACTTGCTTATGGTGCTTTTAACACCCGGGTCCACACAGGCCCGTTTCTGACCACACAGGCCTTCCGTTTGCTTACTCGGGGCAAACTCTGGTCACGATTCCCTTCCCATAAATCAGCTTCACAAAACCACTGGTAAACAAATCTACTGCTATGGGAATCACCTTACATCGCCCTTAACCGTGGGCACGGCTGTTCGACCAGTTCAGCTAAAACTCGTGCAGAGGGTGCACGCTTTACCCAAACGACACAAAAACGTACACCGAGTACTGGCCTGTACCGGAAGTTTGTGACAAGGCATTTCCAAAGCCAGCGTCTAAGGTTATATTCTAATGCCAGCAGAAGGATCCACACAGGCTCAATGCTTCAGGTCGGCTACTAAACTCACCATCAGCACCAGGCCCACGAGCCACAACTCAGATGAGTCCACTACCAGTCATGTGCAGCCAGACTTCCCTAAACTACAATACTCGGGCAGGGGCAGCCCACACTACCGTTATCGGTCGCACTGTAAAATGCTCGGAAACAACGTGGAACATTCCAAAGGAAACGCGTCCTTATCGACAATACATAAGCCAGGCCACACAGGCACTGACCCTTTATGGATTTGTAAGACCTCAAGATTTTCCCAAACATATTTACTTATTTCACAAACACGCTGATACACTCAGAGTACCGGGTTTTCAAACGATTGAGTTAGGATCAACCGCGATATTTCCCAACGACAAACACGAATGCAGGCTAGCATTCTACTCGGCAATCGTACCAACGGGTATGACCAACGTGCCATTTGTGGGGACTTACAGGAAGAAAATCACATCAAAGTCTTACTTGAACAGAAATAGTGCGACTAGCTGGGTAGGGTCCGTCGGTTGCGCTTGCAGACCGAGGCCAAACAATTAAACAGTGCTTAAGCTAAGCATGCATTATTTTGCAAAAACATAATTTTGCATATATAGGAAGCAATATGCGTCAAAGGGCTTGCCTTGTTCCAGAGAAGGGGTGTGCGGCACTTCCGTCCATACAGAGCCTCGAACGGGGACATCTTCAGACTTGCTTGGTAACTGTTGTTGTAGAAAAACTCAGCATACGGTAGGCTCTTATCCCAACTTCCATCGAAGTCTATGGCACAAGCCCTCAACATGTCTTCTAAGATCTGGTTCCCCGCTCGGTCTGACCATCCGTCTGCGGGTGGTAAGCGGTACTGAACCGTGTGCACATCTCTTCTTGGAGTCTCTGCCAAAACTTAGAGGTAAACTGACTTCCTCTATCCGACACCATCTTGCATGGCACACCGTGCAAACACACAATTCGAGCCATGTATAATTCTGCCAATTTGCTACCAGAGTAAGTTGTCTGACTGGTAGGAAGTGGCTACCTTTGTAAGTCTGTCCTCACGACCCATATAGAATCAAATCCTGACGCGGTCCATGGTAAACCGGTGATGAAGTCCATCCCTACTTCTTCCCACTTCCATTCAGGGACCTTAAGGGGTTGTAACAATCCTGCTGGGCTCTGATGCTCAGCCTTTACACGCTGACATACATCACAAACTGCTACATACTCAGCTATTTCCCTTCGCATGCTAGACCACCAAAACTTCTCTTTAAGATCTTGGTACATCTTGGTGCTGCCAGGATGGATGGAGTACTGCGTCCCATGGGCTTCATCCAAGATCATCCTTTTCAGTTGCTCCTTGTTTGGTACACAGATTCGCTCTCCAAACCACACGGTACCTTGTTCATCTTCCAAGAATCCGGTAGCTTTCCCCTTCTTCATATTCTTCTTGATCTCCAAAATATCCGGGTCATCTTTCTGCATTTCGTGGACCTGATCCACCAAGGTAGGTTGTGCTTCCAAGGCTGCCACAAATCCTTGACTGACTATACCCAGATTTAATCGTTCAAAATCTTCGCACAATTCCAAAGATAATTGCTAGCCTTCCATGGCGTTGCAGTAACTTTTCCGACTAAGGGCATCAGCCACCACATTGGCTTTCCCTGGATGATAATGGATTTCGATGTCGTAGTCCTTGATCAGCTCTAACCATCTTCGTTGTCTAAGGTTCAAATCTGGTTGAGTAAAAATATACTTCAAACTTTTGTGGTCTTTGTACACTTCACTGCGGTTGCCGATGAGATAGTGTCTCAAAATCTTCAGGGCATGCAGTACAGTTGCCAATTCCAGATCATGAGTAGGATAATTATTCTCATGAGGCCGTAGCTGCCGTGAGGCATATGCCACAACCTTCCCTTCTTGCATCAGCACACATCCCAAACCTTGCCGAGAGGCATCATAGTAAAATTGGAATCCTTTCTTGGGATCTAGCATGATCAACATAGGTGCGGTTACAAGTTTCTTCTTCAACTCTTGAAAACTCCATTCACACTTCGGTGTCCATGAAAATTTCACATCCTTCTGGAGTAAATGGGTCATAGGCTTCGCAATTCTAGAAAAGTTCTCTATGAATCGACGGTAATATCCCGCCAATTCTAAGAAACTCCGAATCTCTGAAACTGTTTGCGGCTGCTTCCACTTGGTCACTGACTCCACATTGGTTGGGTCTACCGCAATTCCTCCAGCAGTGATGACATGTCCGAGAAACTTCACTTCCGGAAGCCAAAACTCACACTTACTAAACTTGGCATACAACTGATGTTGCCGAAGTGTGGAGGCCATGGGCCTCGGGTGCCTCATGACAAGCATATGGGCCACTCGGACAGAGGATGGGCCTAGCCTTGTAATTAGAGATATGATAACACTCGGCAGACTTAACCTTGTACGATAAGGAAGATACAGTCCTAGTCGGGCAAGTTATATCTCTAGAAGGAGATCCCTTGGTCGTAGTTCAATCGGGACTCCTACTTTGTAACCTTGTCCCCCAGTATATAAGGGGAGGCAGGGCGCCCCTTGAGGGCAGAAGATCATCAAGATCAAGTCATACATCCTCAAATGAAATACACCACAACTGGACGTAGGGTATTACCTCACATCGAGGGCCTGAACCAGTATAAACTTTTTGTGTTCCTTTGCAATCCACCGAGTTTCGATCCAACGAGTAGCCCTATATTCATATTGCCGGTGTAAAACATCGACAGTTGGCACGCCAGGTAGGGGCTTCGCTGAGATCAACCTCAACAAGCTCGATGGATTCAACAACTAGATTCGACGGCGTCAACTTCTCTCCTGGAGACACGATCACGTTTGGAAGCCTCGACTTCATCGTCGACAAGTTCGGCAAACTCACCCTGGCCGACTCGGACTCGATCTGATCTGCCGGGGAACTAGCCGACTCCGCGCCGGTCGTCCCACATGATGCTGCAGCGACCGTCATTGACCTGCTATGGCAATCTTCTACATGTCCGGGGTCTCGGGACAACTCTTCCCTTCAGCGTTCGACTTGGACTCAGCCTCGAGCCGGCTGAGATCGGGCAAGGAAGGGGGGGTGATCATCAATCTCCCGTGCAGACTCGGCAACGCTGCAGATATCTACAATCTACATCCCACACGGCAAACCCAATCGCCTACGGTTCAATTTGGATGTGGCCTAGAGCCGCTCGAGATTGGATCTAGGGAGATCGGAGTCGTGATTACACCAATCAACTACTTCGATTCCGACTCCAAGTTGGATAGCAGTTTGAATAGCAGTTTGGACTGCAGTTTGGCAAGCTTTTCCCTGCACCGCGAAGTCTTCATGGCATCCAAGGGCTCTACCGCCTCTCAAGAGGCACACCGACTACGCGAGCAACAAGAGGAGGAGGCTCGCCGACTATGACAATAACAGGAGGCCGAGCATGACGCTCGCAACGACAAGCTACGCAGGGCTGGGCAAACCACTCAGCAACAAATCCTCCAAACCAGAGTCGGCGACCACGACGTCTTCGTCACGCCCCAACAGAACGTCGTGGCCACTACAACCCTACTGGATACACTCTAGTTTGGGCCTGGTCACCAGGCCACCCCGACTGTCACGAGGATCAAAGCCATGATTACCGCTGCTGCATGTCAGCAGCACCAGGAGTCGGGTGACACCCTTATCCCGACCAACTGATCGGGTTCTCCAGCGGCTATCTCGTCCGCATCAGTGCAACGCCAGGCAGCCGGCTCTAGTCAGCCGCAAGCGGAGTCATGACAGAGTCTCTTGGCAACCCTAACAACAATCTGGCGGCGGCCTTAGTACAACTGCCATGACAACCAAGATCTTCAAAGCCATCTGCGACGTGACCTTCGCCAGGACATCAAGGCACGGTGCCGCGAACACGAAGACGACGAGCGCCACTGACTGGAGGACGAGAACGAGCACTTCGGCCTCCACCACGAGCGGTTCAACCGCCGTAATCGGAGCCAGAGCCCTCACGCAGATGAAGTTGTACCCGCCTTCACCAAGGAGCTACAACAGGTCGACTGGCCATCGGGCTTCAAGCCTATAGGCATTAAAAAATACAACGGCAAGACCAATCCCGAGTCCTAGCTCACGGTCTACACTCTAGCGATTCGAGCAGCCGGAGGCGATCACAAGGCCATGGCTAACTACCTCCCAGTCGCCCTAGCCGACTCGACGAGGATATGGCTGACAGGGCTTCCAAAGCGGTCAATTGGCCCCTAGGGAGAACTCCAGGAGCGATTCATCGCCAATTTCCAGGGGACTTACGAGAGGCCGTCTTCTGAGCACGATCTCTATCAGCTGCACCAGAGGAAGAACGAGTATCTTCGCAAGTTCATCAAAAGGTTCTCCGAGAAGCGCAACTCGATTCCAATGATCAAGGACGAGGTCGTCATCGCCGCCTTCCGCAAGGGAGTCAAAGACGCCCCGTTCATCGCCAAATTCACTTGGAAACCTCCAGCCTCTGTCAGGGCTCTCTTTGATTTGGCGAACAAGTACTCTGACTCAGCCGAGGTGGTCGCTCAGGCCCTCGACGACAAGAAAGAGTCCCAGCAGAAGGACCAGAAAACCAATGATGAGCCAGCACAAAACAAATCCGGCGGCCGCAAGCGGAAGTCGGACAACATGGTAGCCAACATGGAGAGTACTTGGTTGCGACCTCCAAGGAACAACGAATACCAAAAAGTAATGAACGGGCCCTGCCCCTTTCATCCCAAGGGCAGGCACGTGGCCAAGGACTGCTTCATGCTCAAGAAGTTTGCCTCCGAGCAGGCTTCAACATCTGGCACCGACAAGGACAAAGACAAGCTAGATCTAGGCCCAGCCGACGACTATCAAGACCCATAGGCTGAGCTTAACCATATCTTCGGAGGGCCGTCTGCATACGAGTCCAAGAGGATGCAGAAGCTAACAGCACGTGACGTCAACTCGGTCTCTATAGCAGACACCCCCCAATATCTGCGTTGGTCAGAAATGCCCATCATATTCGACCGCGCAGATCACCCAGATCGAGTTTCACACCCAGGACGCTATCCACTCGTCTTGGACCCAGTCGTCATAGATGGAGGCAGCGCTCTCAACATCTTGTTCACCAAGACTCTGGATGAGATGAAGATTCCTCGTTCAGAGCTGCGCCCGAGTACTGCGCCCTTCCACGAGATAATCCCCGGCCTGTCTTCAACACCCCTCGGATAGATAATTTTGCCGGTCACCTTCGGCACACGGGATAACTTCCGCACAGAAAACATCTGCTTCGAGGTCGCTGATTTCGAGACTGCGTACCATGCCATACTTAGACGGCCGGCGCTAGCAAAATTCATGGCGGTGCCACACTATACCTATAAGATGCTCAAGATGCCTGGGCCGGCCGAAGGTCTTTCCCTTCGCAGCAACGTCAAGCAAGCCTTCACATGCGACAAGGAGAGCTGCGAGTTGGCTCAATCTCAAGAAGCGGCAGTTGGACGCAACAGCATTCGGCAAGCCGTTACAACTGAAGTCGAGGACGATCAAGTTCTGGTGAAAAAAGTAGCAAAGTCGGAAATTTCAGCAGACTCTAACATGAAGAAGATCCCCTGGACCCTTCCGACCCCTCCAAGACTGCTCTAGTTGGGACCAGACTCAACCCCAAATAGGAATACGCGCTCGTCACCTTCCTCCAGGCGAACAGAGATATTTTTGCTTGGAAACCTTCCGACATGCCTGGGGTACCAAGGGAGGTGACCGAGCACTCCCTCAACGTAAAGCCGGACGCCAAGCCAGTCAAGCAATGGCTACGACGCTTCGCACAAGACCGTAAAGATGCTATTCGGGAGGAGATAACTAAGCTCCTCGCAACCGGGTTCATCAAAGAGGTCTACCACCCGGATTGGCTGGCAAACCCAGTCCTGGTCCGGAAGAAGAATGGTAAATGGCGCATGTGTGCCGACTACACCGACTTAAACAAAGCGTGCCCTAAAGATCCATTTGGTGTACCTAGAATAGATCAGGTGGTGGATTTAACTGCGGGGTGCGAACTTCTCAGCTTTCTCAACTGTTACTTGGGATACCATCAAATCAGCCTGAAGGAGGACTGCCTGAAGACTTATTTCATCACGCCGTTTGGACATACTGCTACATCACCATGCCGTTCGGTTTGAAAAACGCTAGAGCAACGTATCAACGAGCAATTCAGTGGTGTTTACACACTCGGATCGGGCGCAACGTGGAGGCGTATGTTGATGATGTGGTGATCAAGACAAAGTCTAAAGAAGACCTCATCACTGACTTGGAGGAAACCTTCCAAAACCTACGAAGATTCAAGATGAAGTTGAACCCGGAAAAGTGCGCCTTCGGTGTGCCATCCGACAGGCTACTCGGTTTCATTGTATCGCATCACGGCATCGAGGCCAATCCAGAGAAAATCAATGCAATCATTAACATGGCACCCCCGACTAGCTAGAAGGACGTCCAGAAGCTAATAGGCTGCATGACGGCACTTAGCCGATTCATCTCCCGACTAGGCGAATGGGGCATGCCCTTCTTCAAATTACTGAAGAAAGCAGATGATTTTCAATGGACTCTCGAAGCCCAGCAAGCCTTCAAAGACTTCAAGAAATTTCTCACATCACCACTAGTGTTGGCATCACCTATGCCCCAAGAGCCATTAATGTTATATCTGGCGGCAACCACCCAAGTAGTCAACACGGTGTTGGTGGTCGAGCGATACGAGCCGGGTCATATACAGAAAATTCAATGGCCAGTCTACTTCGTCAGCGAGGTCCTAGCCGACTCAAAGATGAGATATCCTCAGATCCAGAAGCTGCTATATGGCCTACTCATCATTGTCCGGAAGCTGGTGCACTATTTCCAGTCACATCAAGTCACGGTAGTCACATCGTATCCACTCGGGGACGCCCTGCACAACCGCGAGGCCACCGGCCGAATCGCTAAATGGGCGCTCGAGTTGATGGCGTTCGACATCACCTTAGTCTTGGAATAAACGAGGATATCATTGATGAAAACCACCACAAACTTATCCAAGTATTCCATGAACACTTTATTCATCAAGTTCATGAAGAATGTAGGGGCGTTAGTCAATCCGGAAGACATAACTGTGCACTCATATAATCTGTACCGAGTGATAAAAGCAGTTTTGGGAATATCTTCCTCCCGAATCCTTAATTGATGATAACCCGAGCGAAGATCTATTTTGGAGAATACTGTGGCTCCTTCTAACTGATCAAACAGATCATCAATCTGAGGTAGCAGGTACTTAATCTTGATAGTTACTTTGTTGAGTGCGTGATAATCAACGCACATCCGTTAAGTTCCATCTTTCTTTTCCATAAAAATGACTGGTGCTCCCCAAGGCGACGTACTAGGTCTGATGTAGCCCTTAGAAAGTAACTCTTCAACTTGCTTCTTCACTTCTGCCAACACGTTACCTCCCATCCTATACGGTCTCTTGTGGATAGGAGCGGTGCTTGCGGCTAAGTCTATTCTAAACTCAATATCTCTCTTAGGTGGCATTCTAGGTAGGTCATCAGGAAAAACATTTGGATAGTCCCGTACTACAGGGATTTTGGTTAAGCTTGCCTGGTTCAAAGAGGTTGGAGAAGATGAGGTAGTGTGGACACGAAAGGTCACTTTCTTCCCCAGGTTAGAAGTTAGGGTCACAGTCCTGGTGGCACAATCAATAACCCCCTTGTGCCGGGTTAACCAATCCATCCCTAAGATGACATCGATATCTCTGGATTCTATCAAGAACAGATCGGTGAGAAAAGGGATGCCCATAATTTCTATAATCACAGAAGGACTGCTTTGGGTTGTAGGTGTCTGATGGCCAGGTGTATTTATTAGGATAGGTGTTCTCAACTTCCGGATGGGTATCCCATGTTCATTCGCAAACCCCATTGACAAGAAAGAATGGGTAGCACCAGAATCAAACAGTACTGTTGTTAACGCCAAAATTTGGCACGGCTCATATCAGATTCGGTAAAGATAGAAGCTATATCAACCGGAGGAAATTAATCCAGAAGAAACCGGATTTGAGAAGGAATCGTGAAGACCACGTTATGGCAGTTATTTATCTTATCTATTAGATAGTTTTATCTTTTAGGAAACCTGATCTCTTGTCCGATCAGGTCTGTTAGTTTTCCTTTTCTAGTTAGGAAAGTCCTGTTCCGTGTCCTATAAGGACTCATGTAACTCGGGGTATAAATACGTACGCCCGGGCACCTTGTAAACTATCCACACAGATCAATAAACTTCGGCGCATCGCCACCCTTTCAACGGGTTCTTGCTTCTCGAGCGGGGCTGCATCGGTTAGGTCCGAACTCTTGCGAGAGGGTAAGACTCGTTACCCCTTACCCAGGTGTATCTGCCCTGTCTACAGCTGCATCGGTTCGGTCCGACCTCTTAGGCTGATCAGGTATACCACATCACGCGTGCGTAGATCGTATCAGCTTACTGGGAGTAGCTTATCGTCAGTTTGTGCTGCATCGGTTGGGTCCGACCTACTAAACTGTCGCGATAAGTTGTTCCTACTAGGTTGATGGTTTTTGCGCAAGCGTCTTATCGGAATGTATAGCCGGTAAGTTATCTTATTACATCACAGTTGCATTAGGTTTATCGGCTTGTTGTGGTTCCTTTACTATTATCGATCTGTGCTGCATCAGTTAGGTCTGAACTACTAGATCGATAATAATAGATTTATCCTTGTCGAGCCGATCGGTGCATATGCGACGTTCTATCGGAGTGCTTAGCCGATAGGTTATCTTTCTATAAAGCCGACTGTATTATCTTTACTATTTTGGTCATCTATATTATCATCGGTTTTCTAGCCGATGCACATGTGTTTCCTTGGCAGTCGGCTAGCTTACTATGCTGCCTATCTATTTTACCATCGGCTTCTAGCCGATGCACATGCTATACTGACAGCTTATCTATTTGCTTATAACTATCGGTTTCCTAGCCGATACACAGGTGCCATCGGCCATAGGCTACAAGGGGCCTACATCAGACCATATCGGCCAATAGCTGATGTGCAATTGCTGCTGACCCGGGCACGAGCACGCCGAGGACAAGGGCCCGGGTACAGGCTAGCCGATGTGCGAGCACTGTTGGCGCCATCGGCTGAAGGAAGACTTTATCGGCTTATCGGCCGATCGCAGCTGGTAGCCGGACGCGGGCACGAGCAAGGACCCGGGTGCGGGCACGAGATCCGAGCGCGGGCAACTCGGACGCGGGCACGGGCGAGGGCCCGGGCACGGGTGCAGGCAACACCGATGACGCGACGATATCAGCAATCGGCTGGCAAGATTCTTTCGGCCGATTGGTTCGGTGATCTAATATTTTCAATCTCCTTGTCAATTGCGGGGTCAAATTGACTGGCACGCCTACGAACCTCAAGATTTAGGACCTGCACTGGAGCTAAGCAGATCTCCCAGGCCTTCGTATGTTCAATCGCATCAAACCAGATCATCAACAAGCTTCTTGGCACACCCGGTGGTTTTTGGTGCGAACAACTGTAGCAGGAACTGAGTTAACAAGGAACATACCCAAAACGACGTCTGGTGCAGATTGAACTTCCTCTGTAGTGACATGGTTCACACGAGCTTTGATCATGCCCGTGGAGTTCTGTCCTGGTGCGGCTTGCCTAGTGCATTTGGGCTTAGGGCACTGATTGGAAAAGTGCCCTGGGTCTCCACAGTTGAAACATATCAATGGCTTTCCCCCAACTTCCTTCTTGACGGGCTGGTTGGTTGCTGGGGCCGTGATTGGCCGAGGGGGAGGACGGTTTGGTCTAGCATTGCCGCCAGTGGTGTTGGGGTAGAACTGGCGCTGCGGGCAAGGTGCCGATGAAGATCCACCTTGTTGGGTCTGGGATGGTCCCACAACATGCGGCCTCTGACTAGGGGATTGCTGTGCCCGAAAACTTGCCATCTTGTGTTTCCTTTGCTCCATTTGGTTGTGTTTGTCTTCCTGGCGAATAGCCTTGTCCACCAGTTTTTGGAAATCTAAGTAGTCACCGGAGAGTAGTTGAACTGAGAGTTCATCATTCAATCCGTTCGAAAACTTCTCTTGTCGGTCGGCGTCAGTGCTAACACCCTCCGGCGCATAGTAGGAAAGACGGTTGAACTCATAAAGAAACTCGGTCACCAACTGGTTCCCTTGCTTTAGTGCCCAAAACTCATGCTTCTTTAGTGCCACTACTCCAGTAGGGATATGCGTCTTCTTAAAAGTGGCGGCGAACTCAGCCCAAGTGATAGGCTGTCCATCAGCTCGATTAGCTCTGAAATGATCCCACCATTCCGACACAGGTTATGTAGCTGGTGTGACACGAAAGAGACCTTCTCCTGGTCTCTGCATTGTAGAAGGTCCAATTTCTTCTCAACAGCATGCAACCAATCCCCAGCTTCCACGGGAGTAGTTGTGCTAGAGAAAGTAGGAGGCCTCACTCACAAAAATTTTGTGAGCCTATTTTGCGGTGGAGGGGGAGGGGCCTACTGTTGTGTCTGATTCTATTGGTTTTGCATCTGTTAAAACATCATGTTCATCAGCTGCGTTTGGTTTGCCAAGACCTGGGCAATGGTAAGATTGTCATCCTGATGCGGCGGTCTGTTGGGTGCACCCCCACGATTGTTGTTCCCAGCATTACCATCCTGGTTGCTTCCGTTACGTGTGTTCACCATTTGCAGAGCAATGACGAGAAGAAGGGAAAGAGCCCTTGAGATGGATTTCGTGTTACTTTAACTTTCACTTTTATTGCTTTGGACTGAGTGATTAATATTTATGTAGCTTACTTCACACCATCAAGCAACTCCTAACTTAAATAGTTACATCACCACCCTTTGACATAAACTGCTGACTAAACCCTAGACGCACAAGCATTTCCTAAGCACACAACTGCTAACACAACGATCTAAGGTAACTCACGCTAAGGTGCTACTAAGGGCTTCTCAACGGGGCGAAGGACTTAATCTGGCATCCGAGTTGTGTTTCGATTCCTCTTCATCTTCTTGGGTATCACCCCACTCCATTTTAGAGTGAGTGCGAGCTCCACTATCTTCTGACCCTTCCGAAGGTGTGCTGACTTCTGATTCCTCGAAGTCTTCTTCTGCATCGTCAGCATAAGCCACTAGTGGAACTACCCGAAGTGGGACCTGGTCGTTCAGTAAATGGGTCCTTGGTGCTAGCTGAATCCAAGGTGGAAGATGAACCCTCTTCCTTGTGGTGGTGTGGATCTTGGCTCCTTTAGGGGGTGCTTCTCCTTTGGCCAGGGCCAACTCTTGCTTCAACCGGTCCACTTGGTTCTACAGCCTATAAATCTTGGTGCGGTTCTCATTCTCCCGTTCATGAGCTGCGATCACCACATCAGCCCGAGCGTTGTCCATGGCACTCAACATCCTTACAAGTTGTTGGGTAGTTGCACTGTTCTCTACTCCTGGGTTCTGGTAACTGCTGTACTCGTCGTTGTAGGTCCTGGATGGATGGTAGTGGTAAGTGTCGATGTTTTGTATTGGTAATAATAATATGGGGCTACTCGTGAGACCTAAACTTGATGGATTGTAAAGGAACACGAACAGTTTATACTGGTTCAGGCCCTCGAAATGAGGTAATACCCTACGTCCAGTTATGGTGTATTGCCTTTGAGGCTGTATGATTCTGATCTTGGTGATCTTCTGCCCTCAGAGGGCACCCTGCCTCCCCTCATATACCAGGGGATAGGGTTACAGAGTAGGAATCCCAGTTGGACTCCAACCAAGGGATTTCCTTCTAGGAATACAACGTGCCTGACTAGGACTATATCCTTTCCTTGTCGTACAAGGTTATGTATACTGAGTTCTATTATATCCTTAATTACAAGGTTAGGCCCATCCTCTGTCTGAGTAGCCCAATAGCTCCTCATGAGGTACGTAGGGCCCATGGCCTCCACAGCAGCCCCTGAGACCTTCATAGTTGAGTCACAGCTAATGCCGAGTGCTCATTCTCCACGGTGAAGAATTCCCAAGTGCATTGCTCCTGAGTACTCTTTGTCCGAGTACTTCTTCTCCCGAGTTCTGCTTCATGTCAACTGGCAACGAGGCTATGAAGGGCTTCATAGAAAAATATGAATAGTGTGTGCCGAATAGGCGCACCTATTAGGTGTAGCCCCCCGACTTTTTGCTTAATTGTGAAACAATTAAACATAAAGTCAAAGGTCTTTAACCTTGTAGCCTTTCCCGAGTAGTATACTACTCGGTATGTAGACCCTTCAGCATCATATCAGTTGGAATAATTTTTGCTCATGGCAATTGTTGGCTAAGCATGTAAGCCGAGTACCACTTCTTGGATTTTAACCCAATATGTGGTCAGATGTACTTGAGAGATACCTGCATCTCCAATTTTAATAGAGACCAGCTATCGATCCTTGTAAGGGTGTATCTTCAATACCTGGTAAATAATGCAGATATATGAACACATGTGTCCAGCAATCAGGCTTTCATGAAGCATATCTGATTATTTAATCGGTTTCTGTGAATAGCATCTGTACTGTATTTTAACATAGCTAGCAGTCAGCTCTACAGAGCATGCCATTTAGAAACTTATATCTTGTGGCCCAGTACCGAATTAGCCGGCCCAAGCCCACTTATCAGCACACGCTCTATAAAAGTGGGGGAGAGAGAGAAAAGATTCCCTCATGTTCTCCAATCCGCCAATCATTTTGCTTTCCAGCTTCCGCGCCGAAACTTTTCACTGTGTCTTGCTAGGGTTTGCCATAGCTGACGTCTCCCGTGCAAAACTCGAGTGATTCCCGCTCCGCCGCATCCATCCCAAGCCTTTAAAAGCATTGCCCCCAAATCTCCTCACTCCCAACAATGCTGAGAGCTTCACTCGAGATCCCAGAGATGTCCGTGGAGGCTTGGCCGGTCTCGGACTGCAGCTTGACAAAGCTGAAATATCTGGAGAAGCGACTGATGCTGCAGAAGCGAGAAGTCATCCATTGGCGCACCGCCAAAGGGGAACCTATTCCGGTGCTCGATCTGGTGAGACTATAGGCTTCACCTCTTTTTTCCACTGCGGTCTCGCCCTTCCCTCTTCGGATTTCTTCCGCCAATTTCTATCCTTCTATCAACTGGAGTTGGTGAATCTGAACCCCAACTCCATTCTGCAAATCTCCATCTTTTCCACTCTGTGTGAATGTTTTCTAGGGGTTAAGCCCCATTTCAACCTTTTTCGGTATTTATTCCACATCAAGCCCCAACCGTCCAAAAATAAAGTCCAAGTAATTGGGGGAGCCAGTCTTCAACTCCGGAACGAAATGAAAAAGATCTATCTCTCTGTTCCTTTGAAAACCTCCCTCAAGGGCTGGCATAGAGAATGGTTCTACTGTTCCGATCTCGAACCTTCTCTGCCCCTTTCACTGGCTCTTCTCCGGTGGTCCCGCCTAACTGGTCTTCTATGCCAAACTACGAAGAGATGGGCCAGGTATACCAACTGATAGAGAAGATCCATCAACTAAAGAGCTTGGGTTTAACTGGTCCCTGGGTGGCGAGGTGTTTCCTGAACCGCCACACTAGGCCATTGAAGCTGAGAAGCCATTTCGGCTAGGATTACCAGGGCAAGAATGATCCCAGCCGAGAATACCTGGACTTGACTGATGCGAACAAGGTGATTGACACCTTTCTTGGCTTTTTTGTCAACGGGGTTGTGGAAACTGAAGATGCCGAGCGCGTCACTACTGCTTACAGCCAGAAAAGGCCTCGACCACAGGTAATCTTGAAAAGCTGATTTGGTATTGCTATTCATTGGTGATGAATATCTAGGGACATTTGTCTGGAATCATCCTCCAATGTATGATGTATGTTGTTGAAACATTTGCAGGATTGTGAGGAATTTGACGATGACTCCCAAACCTTGTCGGCCACCAAAACGAAGAAGAGGCTGGCTAGTCCTTCTACTGCTCAGCCCAGCTCCAAGAGAGCTAGGAAGAAACCCATCGAGGATCCGAGCAAGAAGAGAACAAGAAAGCCGAGCGCAGTGCTGGGGAGCCTGAAGATTAAGGACCCTGCCAGTTTAGCCCCTAGGCCGCCAAGCCCGAGGCCTCCTCCTCCTCGTCCGAGGCCAGCAACATCGAGCTCAAGGCCGACACCACTGAGTACAAGATTAGCAACATCGAGCCCAAGGGCGGCGCCGCCGAGTAGCTCGACGCCCCAGTTGGCTGCGCTAGAAACAGGGCCGACTGGAGGCAAAGCTCCACCGCCGACTACTGCACCAATTGGCCCGACAGCCAGCAGCTCTCCACCGCCAGTATCCTCTGGAGCTTCCTCATGGTGGTTCAAGATTTCCAAGAGGTAAGCGATCTCCAATCTTCCAAGAGTTTTGAATGATGTGATAGTATCTTGATACTTGTCTTGTCGTGCAGGAAGCGAGTTAATATTGATCCCAAGGGGACCACGTGAACTGCTCCTATTATCGAGCCATCCCCAGCCGAGCCAGCACCAACAAGTTCGTCTGCCGAGCCAGAGGCTGCTCCAGCTATAGAGGTTGAAGCAGTCTTGACAGCAAGACCAATAGTGCCGGTTGACCAAGGGGGGAGTGCTGAAGCCGCTGCTCCAGCCCCTGAGCAAATCGCTGAAGCCCCAGCAGCCACTGAGTCCCGGGCCAGGACCCCATCACCACTTATATCATTGTCGTCCTCTGATGAAGTTGATATCCCCCGGCTCGAAGCCCCTCCTCGCGACTTCCCGAGAATGTTCCATTGGGTATCCCCTGAGGGAGTCACGGAGAGCTACGAGCATGATGAACAAGCCGTGGCAAGGGAGCGTGAAGTTCTTCTTCGTGCTGCAATCGCTACGTCCAGGGGAGTTCAGGTGTGTAGCAAATCTTGCTATGTTGAGTTCTCGATGGTTTTCCTTAATCCTGTACTCTGCCATTTGACTCTGTTTTGCTCTGTTTTGCTCTGAGCAGAAGATCGTCGACGGCTCGGAGAAAGTGAACAAGGTCCTGACCCAGCTCGCCCCCTATCTTCAACGACTGGGCCAGCTCTAGGCCACCAAGGACGACTTGGAACGGGCTAGCAGGAGAAGGAAATTTTGCTAAGGGGTGCAGTGGATCAGCTTAGGGAAGAAAAGTGGACTCTAGCCAAGAAGATCAGAAGTAAGTCTTTTGTATTATCTTCCTGAGTAAATCTCGAGTATATCTCTCCAGCTTTGTTGATTCCCGACTGCCTTGTTGAGTTCTGACTGCAATCTTGAGTTCTTGACTATTCTAATTTGCAGCCCTCGAAGCCGAGTTGAAAACCCAAGCAGAGGAGAAGAAACAACAAGAGATTGAGCTGAAGGAGGCTGAAAAGGCCAAAGCCAAACTGGAGAAGGCCAAAGCCAAAGTGGAGGCCAACTATGCAAGTAAGCCTTCTCCCTGACAATAACCTTATCCGTCTTCTTGTTACTCTGACTGCATTGTTTGGCGAACAAGTATACTTGTCGATGAATCTGAACAGCTTCGAAAGCCAATGCCCAGACCTAATTCAGCGCCTTTGCAGAGGAGATCAAGGTTGTCAAGGAGTCATGGGAGATTCTTATAGAATCCGTGAAAGGGCTCCTTGACATTATGGAGCCTCACCATGCTGGGACCAGCTCTAGTATAGTCTCCTAGGTGTTGGCACACCTTAGTGAAGCCTCGAGCATCTTGAAAAAGTACTCGGATGAGCGCGTCACTGTTGGTGTTGCCCAAACCCTTGCTTTGACCAAATCGATCTACCCAAGGGTAGATATCGAGGCCATTGGTGAGGGTTTTGCTGAAGAGACAACACCTGAAGAAGCACTGGAGTTGATCAGCCAGGCGAGGCCAACTGTAGAAGCGATCGCAAGAGACCTGAGTATGTAGAAAATAGGCAATTATGCAGTTGATGTATATATAACTTTTTGGTGAAAGCATGTATATATCTTGTAAAATGTTGCCAAGGACTTGTTTATTCTTAGTTGTCATTAGCTTCACCCGACTATGTAGTCTGCGCCGAGTAGATCAATAGGAACTTAAAAAAAATGTTCACTTCTAAAAGCTATACTCAGGCAAACATAGCATAATCATTGTAAAACTTCACAACTAAAATAAAATAAGCTCGTATTTTATTAACAAGGCACATAATACATGTAGCCCCCGACTCACTACTCGGTTGAAACAAGCGATGTGGTGAGTCAAAGAAAAGACTTTGTACATATAAGGAATACAAAACTCAAGTATAGAAAGGACGTAGCTGTTCTATATTCAATGAGTTGTTGACGAGGGCACCGTCTTCGGTCTTTAGTCAGTAGGCGCTCGGAGGTGTCACCTCAACGATAATGAACAGCCCTTCCCACAAAGGGGATAGTTTATGCCTATCTTTGGTGGTTTGTATTTTTCTCAAGATGAGATATCCCACCAAAAAGGTGCGGCCATGGACATTTCAACTGTGATAACGACGTAGGCCTTAAAGATACCTTGCCGACTGGATAGTTGCGATATCCCTCGCTTCTTCCAACTGATCGAGTTCAATCAATCGGGTTTTGTTTGATTTATCTTCTGAGTGGGCCCGAACTCGCGGAGGGCCAAACTCCAACTCGGTTGGTAACATAGCCTCAGCACCATAGACTAGGAAGAAAGAGGATTGCCCTGTTGCCCGACTAACCGTGGTTCTTAGAGACCAGAGAACGGACGCTAGTTCTTGTACCCACCGTCCTGCATATGGTTGTAGTCGGTTGAACACCCTAGCCTTGATCCTTGTAAGACTATGCCATTAGCACGCTGGACCTGCCCATTGCTTCGTGGGTGTGCCACAGAAGCATAACAGATCTTGATGCCAAAATTGTCACAGAAATCTTAAAATACGCCGCCTATGAACTGAGTACCATTGTCCGTTATGATGCGGTTAGGAACCCCAAATCGGTATAAAATACTCATGATGAAGTCCTTTACTCGTGTCGCTGTTATGGTAGCAATGGGTTTTGCCTCAACCCACTTTGTGAATTTATCCACTGCAACGAACAAGTCTATGAACCCTCCTGGTGCTTTTTTAAACGGCCCGACCATGGCGAGTCCCCAAACTGCAAAGGGCCAAGAGAGTGGAATTGTTTGAAGTTCTTGAGCTGGAAGATGTGTTGATCTTGCATGGAATTGGCACCCTTCACATGTGCGAACTATATCTTTAGCGTCTGTTACTACAGTCGGCCAGAAAAACTCTGCCTGTAAGCCTTTTCGACTAATGTCCTGGATGCGGAATGGTTGCCACAGATACCCGAGTGGATTGATTGTAGAATCTGCTTGCCCTCCTCGGGTGTGACGCAACACATGAGGACCCCGGATGCGCTTCTATGGTACAGGTCTTGTCCGACAATGAAACATTTGCTTCGACACTTGATCCGTTTGGCTTCACTGCGTTCTTCTGGGAGTTCGTCTTCCAAGAGGAATTTCAGAACTGTAGTCCACCAATCTTGAGAGATGATTAGTACTTCATTTGTTGCTAGGGTAGGTTCAGCCCCCGACTGTTCAAGCATTGGTTTCTTCTTGACTAATGGCTGCAGTAGTTGTTTGACAAAAAATCCCAGTCGGGACCACTTCTTGTTTGGATCCCATATTGGCCAATTCATCTGCATCCTCGTTGTATTGTCGTAATACATGAGTTTTCTCTAGCCCGTCAAACTTGTTTTCTAGTTTTCTCACCTCCTGACAATATGCCACCATAGTGTCGTCGAGACACATCCAGTCTTTCATGACTTGGCTGACCATGAGCTGAGAATCCCCGTGCACAACCAGTCAACAGATGCCAAGTGATATGGCGATGTGAAGCTCGTGGATAAGTGCCTCGTACTCAGTGACATTGTGGGAAGCTAGAAAGTAAATCTGGAGGACATACTTGAGTTTTTTGCTAGTGGGTGACGTCAATACAATGCCAGCCCCCGTGCCGCCGATCCGTAAAGAACCATCAAAGTACATCGTCCAGTACTCTAGCTTGTCTGTGTTTGTAGTCGTCTGAACTTCTGTCCATTCGGCCACAAAGTCGGCTAGAGCTTGAGATTTGATTGTTGTCGGTGGTTGAAAAATGATGTCAAATGCCATTAGCTCGAGTGCCCATTTAGCAATTCGGCCGTTGGCCTCGCGGTTGTGTAGGACATCCCCGAGTGGATATGACATCACAATGGTGACTTGATGCAACTGAAAATAGTGCACCAACTTCCGGACAGTGATGAGTAGGCCATATAACAGCTTCTGGACTTGAGGATACCTCATCTTGGAGTCGGCTAGGACCTCGCTGACGAAGTAGACTAGCCATTGAATTTTCTGTATATGACCTGGCTCGGATCTCTCGACTACTAGCACCGTGCTAACTACCTGAGTGGTTGCCACCAAGTATAACAATAGTGGTTCCTGGGGCATAGTTGACGCCAACACTGGTGGTGATGTGAACATTTTTTTGAAGTCTTCAAAGGCTTGCTGGGCTTTGGGTGTCCATTGAAAATTATCCGCTTTCTTCAGTAGTTTGAAGAAGGGCATGCCCCGTTCACCAAGTCAGGAGATGAATCGGTTGAGTGCCGCCATGCACCCTGTCAGCTTTTGGACGTCCTTCTGGCTTGTTGGGGGCGCCATGTTTATGATAGCATTGACTTTCTCTGGATTGGCCTCGATGCCTCGATGCGATACGATGAAGTCAAGTAGCTTTCCAGAAGGTACACCGAAAGCGCACTTTTCTAGATTCAACTTCATCTTAAACCTCTGAAGGCTTTGAAAAGTTTCTTACAAGTCGGCGATGAGGTCTTCCTTGGATTTTGTCTTGATTACCATGTCGTCGACATATGCCTCCACATTATGGCCGAGTTGAGTGTGTAAGCACCGCTAAATTGCTCGTTGATACGTTGCTCCAGCATTTTTTAACCCGAACGGCATAGTGATGTAGCAGTATGCTCCAAACGGCGTGATAAAAGAAGTCCTCAGGCAGTCCTCTTCCTTCAAGCTGATTTGGTGATATCCCGAGTAACAGTCGAGAAAGCTGAGAAGTTCGCACCCCACAGTTGAATCCACCACCTGATCTATTCTAGGTAGACCAAATGGATCTTTGGGACACACCTTATTTAAGTTGGTGTAGTCGACGTACATGCGCCATTTACCATTCTTCTTCTAGACTAGGACTGGGTTTGCCAGCCAATCCAGGTGGTAGACCACTTTGATTAACCCGGCTGCAAGGAACTTGGTTATCTCCTCCCGGATAGCATCTTTTCGGTCTTGTGAGAAGCGCCGTAGCCGTTGTTTGACTGGCCTGGCGTCCAGCTTAACGTTGAGGGCATGCTTGATCACCTCCCTTGGTACACCAGGCATGTTGGAAGGTTTCCTAGCAAATATGTCCCTATTGACCTGGAGGAAGGTAACGAGCACGTATTCCTATTTGGGGTCGAGTCCGGTCCCGACTAGAGCAGTTTTGGAGGGGTCGGAAGGGTCTAGGGGGATCTTCTTGGTTTCAGAATCCGCTGAAATTCCCGACTTGGCTGCTTTTTTGGCTGGAACCTGATCGTCCTCAGAAGGAGTTGTAACGGATAGCTGAATGCTTCCACTCGGGAAACTTGCTATGGCCAGGATCTGAAACTATTGGTCCAATCGCAGCAGCATGGAAGAGTTTCTTGAAGGGATGCGTTGGGTTTCGGCATTAATGAAGTCGGTGTGGGTCTTCGCTGCCCATGGACCGTGATAGAAGAAGAAATTTGGATGATCGGCAGCCAAAAAGAGGAATTCAAAAATTTGGCTTCTCAGGTTCTACAGTAAACAAGAACACGACGAAGAACGGGTGAAGAGTGTAGCAGATTTAATCTATCTAGGTTACAAAGCAGAGAGATGATCAGACAAGAGGTTACTCTGGGACAGCAGTTGCTGAAGCCATCGCGGAAGAAGAGAATGAACGAAGGCCGGTGGTTGAGGAAGAAGATCACAGCGGTTCGCCTGGGTTCGCCGGAGCTCGTCGAGGTCTCGGGGGCAGCGAGAGGGCTCTGGTGATGTGAAAGCGTAATGAAAGGAGGCTAGGAAGGCGAAGCGGTTTATAAAGGAACAATGATCGGGCGGGAATTGAGGCCGTTGGCACTGTTTCAAACAATTAAGGAAAGTGGACTACCTTGAGCCGCCTCGGTGTGAAGGGAATCCGAAAGCCTAGATGAGAGAATTTCGAAGTCTTATGAAAAACTCCGAAATTGGGGGGCATGTGTTAATGCCAAAATTTGGTATGATTCTTTATCAGATTAAGTTAAGGAAAAAATCACAGTCAACTAGCGGGAATTAATCCGGAGGAAGCCGAGTTTGGGAAGGGATCGTGAAGACCACGGAGAGGCAGTTAATATCTTATCTTTTAATTAGGCAATGTTAGTATTTTTTTTTTAGGAAACCTGATCTCATGTCCGATCGGGTCTTATTAGTGTTTTCCTTCTGTAATTAGGAAATCGTGTGTCGTGTCCAATAAGGACTTGTGTCCACTCGGGGTATAAATACGTATACCCGGGTACCTTGTAAATCATCACACAGATCAATACAATTTCGGCGCATCGCCACCCTTTTCGACGGGTTCTTGCCTCTCGAGCCGGGCTGCATCGGTTAAGTTCGACCTTCTACGAGAGGGTAAGTCTCGTTACCCCGACTATCGTATCGGCTAGGAGTTCCTCGATTAGGTCCGATTTTCTAGCTGGTCTATACGATACGTCGGCTTAGCCACGATGTATCTATTCTGTCTACGGCTGATCAGTTAAGTTTGATCTCCTTAGTCCGAGTAGGTATATCAACATCACGCGTGCGTAGATTTATCAGCTTACTGGGTGTAATTTATCATCAGTTTGTGCTGCATCAGTTAGGTCCGACCTAACTAAACTGCTAACGATAAGTTGTTCCTGCTAGGTTGATAGATTTTCACGCAAGGGTCTTATCGAAATGTATAGCTGATAAATTATCGTATAGTACATCACGACTGCATTAGATCTATCGGCTCATCGAGGTTCTTTTATCATCATCAGTCTATGCTGCATCGGTTAGGTCCGACCTATTAGAATAGTGTTAATAATTTTATCCTCGTTAAGCCGATGGGTGTCTATGCAATGTTTTATCGGAGTGTCTAGCCGATAATTTATCTTTTATTAAATAAAGCCGACTGCATTGTTTAATTGTTATTTTGTTTATCTGCACTGTCATCGCAGTCGACTGGAGGGTAGTCAATTGATCTATTTATTTTGCCTATTTATGCCATCATCGGCTTCCAGTCGATGTATAAGTGCTTTAGTTCATATCGGCAATCGGCCGATGAAACGAGTCCAATTCGGGTTCCAGCCGATTGGCTCACTGATCTAATATTTCTATTTCCTTGTCAATTACAGGGTCAAATTGACTGGCACGCCTACGAACCTCAAATTTAGGACCTGCACTGGAGTTAAGCAGATCTCCCAGGCCTTCGCGTATCTAGTGCATCGAACCCGATCCTCAGCTCGTTCTTGACGCTGCTGGTGATTTTCGGTGTCAACACGTTTTTGGCACGCCTGGTGGGACACATAACTTCGATTTGGCTAGAAAGGAAGTCAGCACAGACAATGTAATCCCAGTCACGATGGAAGATTTGACCGAAGAACAAAGACAACAAGTGGAGCAGAACATTGCTGAATTTTAGAAGCTTTGTCTAGAATCCTTCGGTATGACACATCAAGGGCCAATTCAAAAATCCCAATTTCCAAAGCCTGTTATGATTGGGGAATTGAGTCATACATCGCCTGCAAGTTCACAGAAGCCACTTCAAGACATGGTTAATGAAGCAGTTCATCATGCATTGATCAGTCAATCTGGGATATTGATGAACACATTATAGAGCTTGATCAAGAAGGCGGTGGAGCCGATTCAACTGGTTGGGGGGCAACAAGATGGAATTCCTCAAGGATATCATCAAACTGCATACTATGGGGGGCATCAGCAAAGTCATCTAGGAGCTGTCCCTGAGTATAATTATCAGAGAGAATATCAGTAGCAGAATTGGCTACGAACTCCACCTCTGCATTATCACGTCGAAGATCCAAGGGAAGAAGATTGGATAGCAAGAATCACAGAGGTGGTGAGAGAACAATTCGGCCTAAAACCAAAGGAGGAAACATTTATGTATCGGCATCCGTATCCTGAGTGGTTTGACAGAGTTCCATTACCACACCGATACAGAGTTCCAGATTTTTCTAAATTCTCAGGATAGGACAACATATCTACAGTAGAGCATATTAGCCGATTCTTGGCACAGTGTGGAGAGGCATCAGCTGAGGAGGCTTTGAGGGTTAGATTTTTTTCCCTTGTCATTGTCTGGATCGGCTTTTACATGGTTCTCTTCATTACCACCAAATTCTGTTCGGGGATGGGCCGATCTGGAGAAACAATTTCACAAATACTTTTTTGCTGGGATCCACGAGATGAGGCTGACGGACCTAACATCGGTTAAACAAAGGCCAGACGAAACGGTACCGGAATACGTCCAGCGGTTTCGGGACGTTAGAAACCGATGTTATAGTTTGAATCTAAGCGATGGGCATCTAGCCGAGTTGGCTTTCCAGGGTCTCTTAGCTCCCATTAAAGAGAGGTTTTCATCGCAGGAGTTCGAGAGTCTGGCACACCATGTACAGAAGGTATCGGCTCATGAAAGCCGATTTCAAGAAGCAAAAAAGGAGAAGTTTCAGAGAAGGGTTGCTCAGGTGCAAGCTTATTCATCGGACTCAGGTGATGAAGGATCCGATGTTGAAGTTGGATTGGCAGAGTGGGCTAGAAATAAGAAATCAGTATCATGCCCGTGGGTGAAGAATATCGGCAAGGAGGAACGATATGATTTTGACATCAATAAAGCTGATAAAATCTGCGATCTATTGCTACAAGAGAAACAGATACAGCTTCCACCAAATCATGTAATTCCATCAGCCGAAGAACTAAAGAAGAAGAGATATTGCAAGTGGCATAACACGATATCGCACCACACCAATGAATGCAAAGTTTTTCGGCAACAAATTCAATCGGCTGTCGAACAAGGAAGGGTCAAGTTTGAGGACAAAAAGCCAATGAAAATTGATGGACATCCATTCCCCGTGAACATGGTTTATGCGGGATCATCGATGAATCAAGCCGATGAAGGAAGGCATCGAGAATATAGAAGATCTAGAATTACTTCATCACAGTTGATAGATAAATATTCAAGGCGCGAAGAGGAACAACGGGCTTCGTCATACGAGGAGGGATATAATCCACATTGGGATTGCCTGTTCTTTCAATTTTGCTGGGAGCAAGGGATAAGATTGCCATCGATCAAAGATTGTCCTGAATGTAATGCTACAAGATCTCAGAATTTTGAGCATGAAGGATTTTCACAAGATCGGCCACTTGAAAAACGAGCTTCGGTACCACAGCCGTTAGGGCCGATCCATGACAGAATTTTTTGAAGAAAATGATGAAGAGGGATTGCATGAAAAATAACAAATCCAAAATCCTCAGTGGTGTCCTAGTGGGATATTTACAAAAAATCAGAAAAGAAGGGCACAACGGCTACGGCACCGAGAGCAACAGGAAGAACAATGGCGAGATCACAAGGGAGCCGATCATCGTCACAAGAGGACTAAACGGGTATGGCGTGTGAAGAGAAGTGACGATGAGGTTGATCCATCGGCTCCAGTAAACATGGTTTTCTTTTTGCCTCGCGAATATAAAGCACTTTCATCTAATGAGGAAGGCAATGAAGAGGTTTTTGCTTAGTTAATGCTGTAACCTGATCAGGCTATATTTGATAAGCCTAAAGAATCAAAGCATCAGCATTTGAAGCCATTATATATCAAGGGTTATGTGAATGGGAAGCCGATGACGAAGATGCTAGTTGATGGGAGGGCAGCTGTTAATCTAATGCCGTATGCTACGTATCGGAAGCTAGGGAAAACCGCTGAAGATTTGATCAAGACAAATATGGTGTTAAAAGATTTCGGCGGGAATCCATCGGAGACAAAAGGCGTGTTGAACGTGGAATTAACATGGGGAACAAGACATTACCTACCACGTTTTTTGTTATCGATGGAAAAGGATCATATAGTCTTCTCCTTGGCAGGGATTGGATTCACACAAACTGTTGCGTGCCCTCGACAATGCATCAAAGTCTGATACGGTGGCAAGGAGATCAAGTTGAGATAATCCTAGCAGATCAACCGACCAACATTGCAATGACCGATTTGCCGGTCTGGGAGGCCGATGATGTCGATTGTTTGTCTGGAAAAGTGTGGGAGGGGGATTATCTTAAGATCACCAGTCAAGGGATACAGCCAATTCGGCAAGTCAGCTTAGAATTATTACTCTGATGGGCACCATTGAAGATTTCGAGGGAAAGTTGGGACAAGGGTTTACGTCAGCCGATGATTTGGAAGAAATTGATATAGGACCAGGAGATAGGCCAAGGCCGACGTACATAAGTAAAAAATTGTGTCCTGAATTTCGAGAAGAATTAATAAAATTGTTGAAAGAGTATCGGGATTGTTTTGCTTGGGAATATCACGAAATGCCAGGATTAAGCCGATCAATTGTTGAACATCGGCTTCCTATTAAACCAGGATATCAGCCGTTTAAACAGACTCCAAGAAGATTTAAAGCGGAGTTATATGAGCCAATCAAAGCAAAAATCACAAGGTTATATGATGCAAAGTTTATAAGGCTGTGCCGATATGCTGAGTGGGTTTCTAATATCGTCCTGGTGGAAAAGAAAAATGGAAAATTGAGAATATGTATTGATTTCTGGGATTTGAATAAGGCTACCCCCAAGGATGAGTACCCGATGCCGATAGCAAATTTGTTGGTGGATGCAGCATCAGGCCACAAGATTATTAGCTTCATGGATGGTAATGCAGGATACAATCAAATTTTTATGGCAGAAGAAGATATACATAAGACTGCGTTTCGATGTCCTGGAGCTATCGGCTTATATGAGTGGGTGGTAATGACGTTTGGGTTGAAAAGTGACGGTGCGACATATCAGAGGGCGATGAATTATATATTTCATGATCTTATCGCCTTATTAGTGGAAATTTACATCGATGATGTGGTGGTTAAATCCAAGAGTGATGAAAGCCATATAACCGATTTGCGAAAAGTGCTGGAAAGGGCAAAGAAATACGGACTAAGGATGAATCTCAATAAATGCACTTTTGGTGTATCGGCTGGGCAGTTTTTGGGTTTCATGGTTCATGAGCGAGGAATTGAAGTTAGTCAATGGAGCATCAGAGCCATCAAGAATATAGAACCACCAATCAACAAGACAGAGCTACAGTCGTTGATCGGCAAGATTAATTTTGTAAGGAGATTCATATCAAATTTGTTAGGAAGGATTGAGCCTTTTACTCCATTGTTGAAATTGAAAGCCAATCAAGAGTTTGTGTGGGGGGCAGAACAGCAGGAGGCATTTGATGAAATTAAGAGTTATTTAAGTTCCCCGCCTGTTTTGATTCCACCGCAGAAAGTAGTGTCATTCAAGTTATACTTATTGGCTGATGAAAAATCCATCGGGTCTGTTTTGATACAGGAATTTGAAGGGAAGGAGCGAGTTGTGTTCTATCTAAGCAGAAGGCTTTTGGATAGTGAAACAAGATATCCTGCAGTAGAAAAATTATGCCTTTGTTTATATTTCTCATGTACAAAGTTAAGGCATTACAGCCTTGTTCGCACCAAAAACCACCGGGTGTGCCAAGAAGCTTGTTGATGATCTGGTTTGATGCGATTGAACACACGAAGGCCTAGGAGATCTGCTTAGCTCCAGTGCAGGTCCTAAAATGTTAAAGGTTCGCAGGCGTGCCAGTCAATTTGACCCCGCAATTGACAAGGAGATGAAGAAATTAGATTACTGATCCAATCGGCCAGCAAGCCGATACGGATTCCTTCCAGCCGATCGCCGCTATGCTCGTGCCCGGGCCCCCGCCTGTACTCGCGCCCGGGTCTTGTGCTCGTAGTCGGGTCCTTGCCCGTGTCCGGGTCCTTGCTCGTGTTCTTGTCCGACTACCAGCAGCAATTGCACATCGGCTTATCGGCCGATACGGACTGATGTAGGCTCCTTGTAGCCGATAGCCGATGGCACCTGTGTATCGGCTAGGAAACCGATAACGCTATAAGCGAATAGATAAGCTGTCAGTATAACATGTGCATCGGCTAGAAGCCGATGATAAAATAGATAGGCAGAATAGTAAGCTAGCCGACTGCCAAGGAAACACATGTGCATCGGCTAGAAAACCGATGATAAAATAGATGACCAAAATAGTAAAAGATATACAGTCGGCTTATATAAAAAGATAACCTATCGGCTAAGCACTCCGATAGAACGTCGCATATACACCGATCGGCTCGACAAGGATAAATCTATTATTATCGAGACTAGTAGTTCAGACTAACTGATGAGCACAGATTAATAATAATAAAGGACACCTCAACAAGTCGATAGACCTAATGCAACTGTGATGTAATAAGATAACTTATCGGCTATACATTCCCGATAAGACATTGCGGCAAAAACCATCAACCTAGCAGGAACAACTTATCGCACAGTTTAGTAGGTCGGACCGCCAACCGATGCAGCATCAAACTGACGATAAGCTACTCCCAGTAAGCTGATAAGATCTACGCACGCGTGATGTGGTATACCTGATCGGCCTAAGAGGTCGGACCGAACGATGCAGCCGTAGACAGACAGGGAGATACACCTGGGTAAGGGGTGACGAGTCTTACCTCTCGCAGGAGTTCGGACCTAACCGATGCAGCCCGCCGTTGAGAAGTGCAAGAACCATCGAAAGGGTGGCGATGCGGCGACGATTTGATTGATCTGTGGGTGGATGATTTACAAGCTACCGGGCATACGTATATATACCTGAGTTATTACAGTCCTTTATAGGACACGGAACAGGACTTTTCTAACTAGAAAAGGAAAACTAACAGACCTGATCGGACAAGAGATCAGGTTTCCTAAAAGAAAAAACTATCTAATGGATAAGATAAATAACTGCATAACATGGTCTTCACGATTCCTTCTCAAATCCAGTTTCTCTGGATTAATTCCTCCGGTTGATATAGCTTCTATCTTTACCGAATCTGATATGAGCCGTGCCAAATTTTGGCGTTAAACACATGCCCCCCCCAATTTCGGAGTTTGTTATCATAACTTCGAAATTCTTCTGTTCGGGCCTCAATATTCCTTCCTGGCCTCATTGAAATCGCTTTCATGAGCCGATACCTTTTGTACTAGGTGTGTGCTAGGCTCTTGAAGTCCTCTGATGAAAATCTTTCCTTGATTGGAGCCACCCAACCTTGGAATGCTAACTCGGCCAGCTGTGCATCATCCAGACTTAAACTATAACACGGCTTCTAACATCACGAAACCGCTGGATATATTCTGAGACTGATTCCTCTGGCTTCTGTATTACGATGTAAGTCTATCAAACTCATCTCCTGACTCCCATAAAGAAATACTTGTGGAATTGCTTTTCCAGATCGGCCCAACCTCGAACTGAGTTAGGTGGCAATGAAGAAAACCATGTAAAGGCCGATCCGGATAATGATAACGGGAAGAGTCTAACTCTCAAAGCTTCTGCAGCCGATGCGTCTCCACATTGAGACAAGAATCGGCTGACATGTTCCACTGTAGATACATCATCTTGCCCTGAGAATTTGGAGAAGTCTGGTACTCTGTATCGGCGCGGCAACGGAGCTCTATCAAACCAATCTGGATATGGAGGCCGATACATAAATATTTCCTCCTTCGGTCTTAGACCGAATTGTTCTCTTATCACCTCTGTGACTCTTGCTGATAAATCTTCTTTTGGATCTTCGCCGTGATAACGCAGAGGTGGAGTTGGTAGCCGATTCTGATTCTGATGTTCCCTCGAATAATTGTACTCAGGAACAACTTTTGGATAACTCTGTTGATGCCCCCCATAGTACGCAGTTTGATATCCTTGAGGAATCCCATCTTGTTGCCCCCCGGGTACTTGAATCGGCTCTACTGCCTTCTTGATCAAGCTCTGTAATGTGTTCACCAATATCCCAGATTGATCGGTCAACGCATGATGAACTGCTTCATTAAACATGTCTTGGATCGGCTTCTGTGAACTTGTAGGCGATATATGGCTCGATTCGACAATAAGAACAGGCTTTGGAAACTGTAATTTTTGAATCGGCCCTTGATCTATCATACCGAAGGATTGTAGACAAAGCTTCTGAAACTCCACGATGTTCTGCTCCACTTGTTGTCTTTGTTCTTCGGTCAAGTCTTCCATTGTGACTGGAATCATATTGTCTGTGCTGACCTCTTTTCCAGCCATGTTGAAGTTCTGTGTCCCACCAGGCGTGCCAAAAATATGTTCGCACCAAAAACCACCGGGTGTGCCAAGAAGCTTGTTGATGATCTGGTTTGATGCGATTGAACATACGAAGGCCTGGGAGATCTGCTTAGCTCCAGTGCAGGTCCTAAAATGTTAAAGGTTCGCAGGCATGCCAGTCAATTTGACCCCGCAATTGACAAGGAGATGAAGAAATTAGATTACTAATCCAATTGGCCAGCAAGCCGATACAGATTCCTTCTAGCCGATCGCCGCTATGCTCGTGCCTGGGCCCCCGCCTGTACTCGCGCCCGGGTCTCGTGCTCGTAGTCGGGTCCTTGCCCGTGTCCGGGTCCTTGCTCGTGTTCTTGTCCGACTACCAGCAGCAATTGCACATCGGCTTATCGGCCGATACGGACTGATGTAGGCTTCTTGTAGCCGATAGCCGATGGCACCTGTGTATCGGCTAGGAAACCGATAACGCTATAAGCGAATAGATAAGCTGTCAGTATAACATGTGCATCGGCTAGAAGCCGATGATAAAATAGATAGGCAGAATAGTAAGCTAGCCGACTGCCAAGGAAACACATGTGCATCGGCTAGAAAATCGATGATAAAATAGATGACCAAAATAGTAAAGATAATACAGTCGGCTTTATAAAAAGATAACCTATCGGCTAAGCACTCCGATAGAACGTCGCATATACACCGATCGGCTCGACAAGGATAAATCTATTATTATCAATCTAGTAGTTCAGACCTAACTGATGCAGCACAGATTAATAATAATAAAGGAACCTCAACAAGTCGATAGACCTAATGCAACTGTGATGTAATAAGATAACTTATCGGCTATACATTCCGATAAGACACTTGCGCAAAAACCATCAACCTAGCAGGAACAACTTATCGCAACAGTTTAGTAGGTCGGACCCAACCGATGCAGCACAAACTGACGATAAGCTACTCCCAGTAAGCTGATAAGATCTACGCACGCGTGATGTGGTATACCTGATCGGCCTAAGAGGTCGGACCGAACCGATGCAGCCGTAGACAGGGCAGATACACCTGGGTAAGGGGTGACGAGTCTTATCCTCTCGCAGGAGTTCGGACCTAACCGATGCAGCCCCGCTCGAGAAGCAAGAACCCGTCGAAAGGGTGGCGATGCGCCGAATTTGATTGATCTGTGTGGATGATTTACAAGCTACCCGGGCATACGTATATATACCCCGAGTTATTACAGTCCTTATAGGACACGGAACAGGACTTTCCTAACTAGAAAAGGAAAACTAACAGACCTGATCGGACAAGAGATCAGGTTTCCTAAAAGAAAAAACTATCTAATGGATAAGATAAATAACTGCCATAACGTGGTCTTCACGATTCCTTCTCAAATCCGGTTTCTTCTGGATTAATTTCCTCCTGTTGATATAGCTTCTATCTTTACCGAATCTGATATGAGCCGTGCCAAATTTTGGCGTTAACAAGCCTATCGGCTGAATGTACGGTGGTTTGCAAGGCCGATGTGGTAAAATACATGTTGTCAGCTCCAGTCTTAAAAGGGCGAGTTGGTAAATGGATTTTTGCCTTAGCAGAGTTTGGCTTGAGATATGAATCGGCTAAAGCGATCAAGGGGCAGGCAATAGTCGATTTGATTGTGCAACACAGAGGAGTTCATGAAAATTATGTGGGGCCGATCCTGTGGACTTTATTTTTCGATGGATCGGTTTGCAAGTATGGATCTAGTATCGGATTGGTCATTGTATTGCCTCGGGGGGTAAGTTTTGAATTTGCTTTTACAATTAAACCCTATCGGACCAACAATCAAGCGGAATACGAGACGGTGCTGAAAGGACTTCAACTTTTAAAGGAGATCAGGGCCGATATCACAAAGATTGTTGGAGATTCCTTATTAGTGATCAGGCAATTGTCTGGGGAATATGAGTGCAGAGATGATGTTTTAAGATCATATTATGAAGAATGTAGAGATTTATTGAGGGATTTCAAGATGGTATCGTTGGATCATATTCCTAGAGAATAGAATTTAGAAGCTAATGATCTTGCACAAATTGCTTCAGGTTATTGGTTGAATAGACAGATGGAGGTTGAAATAGCCGGTGGTGATATTTAGGATAAAGCCGATGATTGGAGACAGGAAATAATTGATTATTTACAAAATCCGTCGCAATCGGTTTCTAGGAAACTTCGGTATAAAGCTACTAAGTATGTGTTGCTTGATGGAGAGTTATATTATCGAACTTTTGAAGGGGTTCTGCTGAGATGCCTAAATTTAGAAGAAGCCAAGTGGTTATGTGCGAAGTGCATGAGGGTGTTTGTGGAACTCATCAATCGGCTCATAAGATGAAGTGGATATTGAGAAGAGCAGGATATTTTTGGCCGACAATGTTGAAAGATTGCTTCAAATATTATAAAGGATGTCAAGATTGCCAGAAATTTGGAAATATACAGCGAGCACCAGCATCGGCTATGAATCCTATCATCAAACCGTGGCCGTTCAGAGGATGGGGAATTGATATGATCGGCCAGGTTTATCCTCCATCAAGTAAAGGACATAAATTCATATTGGCAGCAACAGATTATTTTACAAAATGGGTGGAAGCAATTCCTTTGAAGAAAGTCACGTCCAAAGATGCGATTGAGTTTGTAAAAGAGCATATAATTTATCGGTTTGGAATTCCTCAGACGATAACTACCGATCAGGGATCTATTTTCGTGTCCGATGAGTTTCAACAATTTGCTGCCAGTATGGGAATTGAGTTGTTGAATTCATCACCTTATTATGCTCAAGCTAATGGACAGGCAGAGGCTTCGAATAAGAGTCTAATCAAATTAATTAAGCGGAAGATTGATGAACAGCTGCGAAGATGGCATACTACATTAGCCTATTCATTATGGGCCTATCGGATGGCATGTCATGGGTCTACTCGCGTGCCACCATACCAATTGGTATATGGACATGAAGCAGTTTTGCCTTGGGAGACTAACATCGGTTCTAGGAGAATTTCTTTACAAAATCAACTGACAGTCGATGATTATTATAATTTGATGACAGATGAACTCGAGGATTTGGCTCAGAATCGGTTAAGGGCACTGGAAAGGATCAGGGAAAATAAAGCTAGGGTGGCTAGGCATTATAACAAAAATGTGATGAATAAATCGTTTACTGAAGGAGATCTTGTATGGAAGTTAATTTTGCTAATCGGGTCCAGAGATAGTAAATTCAGAAAGTGGTCGCCTAATTGGGAAGGGCCCTATCGGATTAATCGTTGTGTACCTGGCAATGCCTATATATTGGAAGATCTTGAGGGGACAGAGTTTGCTAAAGCACTTAATGGGAAATATCTCAAGAAGTATTATCCGAGCATTTGGATAAACTCCTGAATCGGTTGAATGTAGCCGATTTCTAAAATAGTTCAAAGCAAGAGCCGATGTTGTTACATCGCCTAAAGATAGCCGATATCAATTGGTATTGCCTTTAGATAAAACAAATAAAAATATTATCAAGCGAAGATGGAATAAGATGAATAAGTAATAGAGTTGGTTAGATTATATTACAGCAAAAGACTATCGGCATGTTCCAGAGCAACATCAAGGTCATCAATGTTAAAGTTTTACAAGAATTTCTGGATTGTTTCAATCGCACGCAGGTGAATCTGATCAATCTTGTTGATGGCGCGGATATCGTCTTCATCGGAGCTTGGAATGGTCTTTAAGCTCTTGCGCCGATGAACGACTTGGTGTACTGCTGTTGCAACTTTGGATTCTTGTTCTTGTATTGCTTGTGGCAAGCCGGTGAGCTGAGATTTTGTGATTTCAATGTCCTTGCAGATTCTTTCAAGCTCTGCCAGCAAATCGGCTTGTTTTTCCTCCAGCTGATCTAGTTTAGCTTGGGTTTCTTGAGGAGCGGCTGCCATATTATCAAGCTTTTTCTTTTCAGATTGAGCGAACAGCTGATCATCTTGGATGTGTTGAGCTAGAATCTTCTGTTCGGCGCGATCGGCTATGCGTTGCCTGGTCTTGATTAGTTGAAATCTGTGGGATTCTAAATAAGTAGCAGGAGTCAGGGCATCGATGAGTTCGTCAGCCAGATTGTTCAATCTTAGAAAATCTTGCCCGGATTGGCCCACAATCTTCTACCAACATGTCTATTGGGGTTTCCAGTCGATGGGTAATATCCAGCAAATGTTCACGCACGTCGGATGGAAGGGATGGTCTGGTCATCGCGCTGGTGATTACCTCTTCATCAGTCTCCAGGTACTTGCCGATGTCGAAGGAGAACAGGTCGGCTAAGGACTACAAATCGGCATCGGTGAGTAAACGGATTATGAATGAATAAGTTAACACAAATGAGTACCTGAGGGGGATAGCGGCGGCTTGAGGAGTGACATCGGCATCAGATGGATAAGTAGGTTGCTCTTCAGGACGGCCCACGTCTGGCGCTGAAGTAGGAGGAACGGCCTCAATATCAGCTTCGGGGCTGGGCACTGGAGTTGGAACAACTGGGGAGGTCATCGGCTCGATAAGGACGTTGGGTGAGGGTTGAGTGTCAGGAGCCGATGACTCAAACTGAAAATAAGATTGATAATGAAAAGACAAAAGAAACAGACAAATAATGTTAAGAATCAGTGCATACCTGCGGGATGAAGGAGCCGATGTTGCTTCGGTAGCAGGCGGCACTGTAACCACGACATCGGCACTAGTTTTTTGCCTCTTTTGGGAAGGGAGAGACGCCAACTTCTTGCGTTTTGGTCCTATTGGCCGTGATGCCCGGAGAAGAGATGATGGAGGGGGAGCACCATGCCCCAAGTGTGGATTGGCCGATGGGGGTTGATATATGATCGGCCGGCCGCTGATGCTTGTTGTTGGCGGTTCCTTGTCGTCAGCCTGCAAGATAAGATTATAAGAGATATGATCGGAGATAATGATTAAGGATTATGGGATGTTACCTCTTCATCAGATTCGACATAGTCGGGGTTGAGGCGAGAACAGTATTGGACGGCCGATAAGTTGAACAAGTGTTTCCTCCATTCTGACTACCATCGGGCAAAAAGCCTTGTATTGGCAGTGCATGTCTCCATGCTGATGGCGGTGCCCAGAGGCAGAGATTCTATTAACATCCACAGCCGATCGTACTCTAAAGCACTATTTACATTACCCCGAGCCTGAAGTTTATCAATAAAGAATAGGTCGATTGGGAGTTGGCCGAGGCCGAGCTGGCGAGAACCGACCGATGGATGATAAAACTCATATGATGGTTGTTGTGATCGGCCTTGAGAGAAGCCAGTCGACAAAAGGTAGGGGGTAATGGCCGATAGAAATATGGTCTTGGATTCTTCGTCGGCCAAAGCATCAAGAGGATTGAATTTGAAAGGCATCTCGAATGATACTGCATCATCATATGGAAACCAGAGTGTGGCCTCCCTGGTGAAACCATAGTAGAAACCTTTGAACCACTGGCTGAGTCCGACAGGAGTCATTTTGCAGCTAGGGAGGGCCGATGCAGCTTCGCCCACAGAGATACATCGGCGGCGGATGGGTTCCTGTTCCTCTGGGAAATCGGCTAGGAAGGTTAAGTTCAGGAGGGAGGTCCCAGAAATGGCCTTGGAGGTGTAGACATTGAGCCACAGTTGCACGAACCACCAAGGACCGCCAATGTGGCCGACTGATTGACTGGCCGATAGTTTGTTTGCTACTTGATGAAGCAGTTGATAGGTGGCGCCGAGAAGATATTGCCCCAGGGGGATTTGTCTCTGCTCGGCCAAGCATTCTGCTAAACATTGCATGTTTATAGTCGGGCCAAGAGTCTCGCCACCGAAGACAAATCGTTCCAGCCACAAATTCAGAAAAGCTACATGCTCCCGATCGTGAACTGGCCCAGTCACCTTGTTGTGAATTGATATGTACTTGGTCCAACCACCAATATTCTTCGTCTGTAACTGATGAGTGGGCTTGAATCGGAGGTTGAAAGGGTTGATATAACTTGTCGTGTTGAGGCAGGTGAGCATAGTTACGTCCATCAGAGTTGGGGTCATCGGCCCGTGTCCAAATAGGAAGGCATTGAGGGCGTCTGACCAAAAGTACGAAGCCGATGCGAGCAAAGGTTCATTCTTCTCCATCTCGGCTAGGGAAAGGTTGATGCAATGGCCAATATCTGTTTCTTCCCAGAAGGTTTTCTTTACAGCCGATACTCTGAGGTACCAATTCTTCCACCCGGGAAGCTTGCTAGGTCAGGATCTGAAACTATTGGTCCAATCGCTAGCTAGCATGGAAGAGTTCTTGAAGGGGATGCGTTCGGTTTCGGCATTGATGAAGTCGGTGGGGTCTTCACTACCCATGGGACCGTGATAAAAGAAATTTGGATGATCGGCGGCCGGAATCAAAATTTGGCTTCTAAGGTTCTACAGTAAACAAGAGCACGACGAAGAACGGGTGAAGAGTGTAGCAGATTTAATCTATCTAGGTTACAAAGCAGAGAGAGTGATCAGACAAGAGGGTTACCTCTGGGAGAGTGGTTGCTGAAGCCATCGTGGAAGAAGAGAATGAACGAAGGCCGGTGGTTGAGGAAGAAGATCACAGCGGTTCGCCTGGTTTCGCCGGAGCTCGTCGAGGTCTCGGGGGAAGCGAGAGGGCTCTGGTGATGTGAAAGCGTAAAGAAAGGAGGCTAGGAAGGCGAAGTAGTTTATAGAGGAACGATGACCGGGCGGGAATCGAGGCCGTTGGCACTGTTTCAAACAATTAAGGAAAGTGGACTACCTTGGGCCGCCTCGGTGTGAAGGGAATCTGAAAGCCCAGATGGGAGAATTTCGAAGTCTTATGAAAAACTCCGAAATTGGGGGGCTGTTCGCACCAAAAACCACCGGGTGTGCCAAGAAGCTTGTTGATGATCTGGTTTGATGCGATTGAACATACGAAGGCCTGGGAGATCTGCTTAGCTCCAGTGCAGGTCCTAAAATCTTGAGGTTCGCAAGCGTGCCAGTCAATTTGACCCCGCAATTGACAAGGAGATGAAGAAATTTGATTACTGATCCAATCGGCCAGTAAGCCGATGCGGATTCCTTCCAGCCGATCGCCGCTATGCTCGTGCCCGGGCCCTCGCCTATACTCGCGCCCTCGCTCCCGGGTCCTCGCTCGTGCTCGTGCCCGGGTTAGCAGCAACTGCACATCGGCTATCGGCCGATACGGTCTGATGTAGGCTCCTCGTAGCCGATAGCCGATGGCACCTGTGTATCGGCTAGGAAACCGATAGCGCTATAAACAAATAGATAAGCTGTTAGTACAACGTGTGCATCGGCTAGGAGCCGATGATAAAATAGATAAGCAAGATAGTAGGCCAGCCGACTGTCAAGGAAACATATGTGCATTGGCTAGAAAACCGATGATAATATAGATGACCAAAACAGTAGGGATAATACAGTCGGCTTTATAGAAAGATAACCTATCGGCTAAGCACTCCGATAGAACGTCGCATATACACCGATCGGCTCGACAAGGATAAATCTATTATTATCGATCTAGTAGTTCAGACCTAACTGATGCAGCACAGATTGATAATAGTAAAGGAACCTCAACAAGCCGATAAACTTAATGCAACTGTGATGAAAATAACTTACCGGCTATACATTCCGATAAGACGCTTGCACAAAGGATATCAGCCTAACAGGAATAATTTATCGCTAGCAGTTTAGTAGGTCGGACCCAACCGATGCAGCACAAACTAATGATAAACTACCCCCGATAAACTGATAAAAACTATGCACGCGTGATGTGATATACCTGACCAGCCTAAGAGGTCGGACCGAACCGATGCAGCCGTAGACAGATCCGATACACCGTGGTAAGCCGGCTACCATATACCGACTAGAATATCGGACCTAACCGAGGAAGTCCTAGCCGATTGGTAGCCGGGGTAACGAGACTTACCCTCTCGCAGGAGTTCGGACCTAACCGATGCAGCCCCGCTCGAGAAGCAAGAACCCGTTGGTAAAGGGTGGCGATGCGCCGAATTGTATTGATCGTTGTGATAGATTACAAGGTCCCCGGGCATACGTATATATACCCCGAGTTACAAGAGTCCTTATAGGACACGAAACAGGACTTTCCTAACTAGAAAAGGAAAACTAACAGATCTGATCGGACAAGAGATCAGGTTTCCTAAAAGATAAAACTATCTAATAGATAAGATAAATAACTGCCATAACGTGGTCTTCACGATTCCTTCCCAAGCTCGGACTCTTCTGGATTAGTTTCCAATGGCTAATATCGCTTCTTTCCTTAACCGAACATGGTAACGACCCGTACCAAATTTTGGCGTTAACAGGGGCATATGTTAATGCCAAAATTTGGTATGATTCTTTATCAGATTCAGTTAAGGAAAAAATCACAGTCAACTAGCGGGAATTAATCCAGAGGAAGCCGAGTTTGGGAAGGGATCGTGAAGACCACGGAGAGGCAGTTAATATCTTATCTATTAATTAGGCAATGCTAGTATTTTTTTCTTTTAGGAAACCTGATCTCGTGTCCGATCGGGTCTTATTAGTGTTTTCCTTCTGTAATTAGGAAATCATGTGTTGTGTCCAATAAGGACTTGTGTCCACTCGGGGTATAAATACGTATGCCCGGGTACCTTTTAAATCATCACACAGATCAATACAATTTCGGCGCATCACCACCCTTTTTGACGGGTTCTTGCCTCTCGAGCCGGGCTGCATCGGTTAAGTTCGACCTCCTGCGAGAGGGTAAGTCTCGTTACCCCGACTATCGTATCGGCTAGGACTTCCTCGGTTAGGTCCGATATTCTAGCTGGTCTACGATAGTCGGCTTACCACGATGTATCTATTCTATCTACGGCTGCATCAGTTAAGTTTGATCTCTTAGTCCGAGTAGGTGTATCACATCACGCGTGCGTAGATTTATCAGCTTACTGGGTGTAATTTATCATCAGTTTGTGCTGCATCGGTAAGGTCTGACCTACTAAACTGCTAACGATAAGTTGTTCCTGCTAGGTTGATAGATTTTCACGCAAGGGTCTTATCGGAATGTATAGCCGATAAATTATCGTATAGTACATCACGATTGCATTAGATCTATCGGCTCATCGAGGTTCTTTTTATCATCATCAGTCTGTGCTGCATCGGTTAGGTCCAACCTATTAGACTAGTATTAATAATTTTATCCTCGTTAAGCCGATGGGTGTCTATGCAATGTTTTATCGGAGTGTCTAGCCGATAATTTATCTTTTATTAAATAAAGCCGACTACATTGTTTAATTGTTATTTTGTTTATCTACACTGTCATCGCAGTCGGCTGGAGGGTAGTCAATTGATCTATTTATTTTGCCTATTTATGCCATCATCGGCTTCCAGTCGATGTATAAGTGCTTTAGTTCATATCGGCAATCGGCCGATGAAACGAGTCCAATTCGGCTTCCAGCCGATTGGCTCACTGGTCTAATATTTCTATTTCCTTGTCAATTGTAGGGTCAAATTGACTGGCACGCCTACGAACCTCGAATTTAGGACCTGCACTGGAGTTGAGCAGATCTCCTAGGCCTTCGCATGTCTAGTGCATCGAACCCGATCCTCAGCTCGTTCTCGACGCTGCTGGTGATTTTCGGTGTCAACAGTAAGCTTCTGCTTCCTCTTGGACTCATATGCAGACGGCCCTCCAAAGATGTGGTTGAGCTCAGCCTGGAGATCTTGGTAATCTCTGGCTGTGCCCGAATCTGGTTTGTCTTTATCGGCACCAGATGTTGAAGCCTGGTCGGAGGCAAACTTCTTAAATATGAAGCAGTCTTTAGCCGCGTGCTTGCCCTTTGGATGAAAGGGGCAGGGCCCGTTCATCACCTTTTGGTATTCGTTATTCCTCGGGGGTCACGGCCGGATACGCTCCACAGTGGCCACCATGTTATCCGACTTCCGCTTGTGGCTGCCGGATTTGTTCTGTGTTGGCCCGTCGTTGTCTTTCTTATCCTTCTGCTGGAGCTCTTTTTTATCGTCGAGGGCCTGAGCGACCACGTCGGCTGAGTCGGCGTACTTGTTCGCCATATCAAAAAGAGCCTTGATGGAAGGAGGAGCTTTCTGAGTGAACTTGGCAATGAACGGGGCATCTTTGACTCCCTTGCAGAAGGTGGCGATGATGACCTCGTCCTTGATCATCGGGATCGAATTTCGCTTCTTGGAAAACCTTTGGTGTAGCTAATAGAGATCATGCCCAAAAGACGACCTCTCGTAAGTTCCCTAGAAGTTGGTGATAAAGTGTTCCCAGAGTTCTCCCCAGGAGTTGATTGACTTTTTTGGGAGCCATGTTAGCCATGTCCTGGCCAAGTTGGCCGGGGCAACTAGGAGGTAGTTGGCCATGGCTTTGTGATCTCCTCCGGTTGCTCGGATTGCCAAAGTGTAGACCGTGAGCCAGGACTCGGGATTGGTCTTCCCGTCGTATTTCTCGATCCCATTCGACTTAAAACTTGCCGGCCAGTCAACCTATTGCAGCTCCTGGGTGAAGGCCGGTACTCCTTCATCTGCATGAGGACTCCGGCTCTGACTGTGAAGGTGAAACCGCTCGTGGTGGAGGCCGAAGCACTCGTTCTCGTCTTCCAGTCGGCGTTGCTCGTCTTCCTCTCGTTCGCGGCGCCGAGCGTTGATGTCCTACCGAAGGTCACGCTGTAGTCGGCCTCAGAGATCTTGGTTGTCCTGACGGTTGTTTTGACGCCACCGGTTGTTGTTGGGGTTGCCGAGTGACGTCTGGCGTACTCTGTGTGTGGCTGACTAGAGCCGGCCGCTTGGCGTTGTGTCGAGGTAGATGAGACTGCCATTGGGAAAGCTAACCGGTCGGTCGGTATGAGGGTATCGCCCGATTGTTGGTGCTACTGACATGCAGTAGCGGTGATTATGGCTTTTATCCTGGCTATAGTCAGGATGGCCTGATGATCGGGCCCAAACTGGAGCGTGTCCAGTAGAGTTGCAGCGGCTACGACGTTTTGCTGAGGTGTAATGAAGATGTCGTGGTCGCCGACTCGGGTTTGGAGGATCTGTTGCTGAGCAGTCCGCCAGGCCCTCCGCAGATCATCGTTGCGAGCGTGCAGGCGTCTTGCTTCTTCCTCCTGTTGTTCTCATAGTCGACGGGCCTCCTGAGTAGGAGTAGAGCCTTTGGATGCCATGAAGATTTCTCATGGCGGGGAGAAGCTTGCCGAGCTCTTGTCCGACTTAGAGTCAGAATTAGAGTAGTTGATGGGGGTGATGACAACTCCGACCTCCCTAGATCCAATCTCGAGCGGCTCTGGGCCGTATCCAAGTTGAACCCCAGGGGATCGGGTCTGCTACGTCAGATGCTGGTTGCAGTTATCCGCGGCTTTGCCGAGTCTGAACGGGAGGTTGACGATCTCCTCCTTTCTTAGCCCAATCTCAGTTGGCTCAAGGTCGAGTCCAAGTCGAACATCGAAAGAAAGAGTTGTTCTGAGACCCGGGCATGTTAAAGATTGCCGCAGCAAGTCGATGAGGGTTGCCGCGGCATTACGTGGGCCGACTGGTGCGGAGTTGGCTTGATCCCTGGCCAATCAGATTGGGTCTGAGTCGGACAGGGTAAGGTTGACAAATTTGTTGGCGATGAAGTTGAGGCTTCCGAAGGTGATTGTTTCCCCGGGGGAGAAGTTGATGCCGTCGACTCTGGTGATTGGATCTATCAGGCTTGTCGAAGATGATCTTGCTAATGCACCTACCTGGCGCACCAATTGTCAATGTTTTGTATCGGCAATAATAATATGGGGCTACTCGTGTGGAGGCCATGGGCCCTAGGTATCTCATCACAAGCATATGGGCCACTCGGATAGAGGATGGGCCGAGTCTTGTAGTTAGAGATATAGTAGCACTCGGTAGGCTTTGCCTTCTATAATAAGGAATGTACAGTCTTAGCTGGGTAAGATCTATCTCTAAGAAGGAAATCCCTTGGCCGTATCCGGCTAGGATTCCTATCTTGTACCCCGGCCCCCCAGTATGTAAGGGGAGGCGGGGCGCCCCCTGAGGGCGAAGAACAACACAGAAGATCATTGATCGACATAACTCCTCAGAGGAATAACACCACAAATGGACGTAGGGTATTACCTCACATCGAGGGCTTGAACCAGTATAAAATCTCTTTGCGTTCCTCTGCAATCCACTGAGTTTCCCCTTGCCGAGTAGCCCTATAGTTATATTGCCAGTGTAAAACATCAACAGTTGACGCGCCAGGTAGGGGCTCCGGCGAGTTTCACATCTACAAGCTCGATGGATCCAACAACCAGAATCGACGGCGACAAGTTCTCCCCTGGAGACATAACTTCTTACGGAAGCCTCGATTTCATTGCCGACCAGATCGGCAACCTTACCTTGGCCGAAGCAGATCCAATCCAACCGGCCCAGGAGCCAACCGACGTTGCGCCAGTCGGCCCATAGGACGCCGCAATCTCTTTCAATGATCTACTGCGGCAGTCCTTCACTTCGCCGAGCATTGGGACAACTCTTTCCTTCAGCGTCCGACTTGCGCTAGGCCTTGAGCCAGCCTGGGTTGGGCCAAGAACGGGAGAGATCGTCAACTTCCCACACCGATTCGGTGACGCTGCGGATCTACATCCCGCGCAGCACACCCGATCTCCTATGATTCAGTTCGGACACGGCCAAGCGTCGTTTCAGATTGGATCTAGAGAGGTCGGAGTCGTTCTTACTTCGATAAACTACACGGAGTCCGACTCCAAGTCGGATAACGGTTCGAATGCTAGTTCGGACTCCAGTCTGGCGAGTTTTCTCCTCCCCCGCGAGATCATCATGGCTTTAACACCACCACCCTATGTGCGCCGACTACAAGAGGAGCAATAGGAGGAGGCGTGCCGACTACGACAACAGGAGGAGGCTGACCGCGAGGCTCGCAATGACGGGCTACGCAAGGCTGGGCGAGCAACTCAGCAGTAGATTCACCAGACGAAAGTCAGCGACCACGACGTCTTCATCACGCCACAACAGAATGTCGTGGCTGCTGCAACCTTGCTGGACACGCTCCAGCTCGGGCCTGATCACCAGGCCACCCCAACTATCGCCAAGATCAAGGCGATGATTACGGCTGCTACCTGCCAACAACAACAACAGCAGTCGGGTGACACCATAGTACCGACTAACTGGTTGGGATCTCTAGCGGCGGGTTCATCTACATCAGCGCGGCGCCGGGCGGCTTGCTCAAGTCGGCCACGCGAGGAGTCAAGGCAAACGTCAGTCAGCAACACCAACAACGACAACCGGCGGTGTCACCAGTATGATCGCCGGCCCAACCAAGATCTCTGAGAATGCCTACAACACGACCTCCGCCACACCATTAACGCCCGGCGCCACGAACGACATGAAGACGAGCGCCACTGACTGGAGGACGAAAACGAGCTCTTCGGTCTCCATCACGAGCGGTTTAATCGCCGTGGTCGAAGCCCGAGCCCTCATGAAGACAAAGGCATTCCAGCTTTCACCCGGGAGCAACAGGACGTCGACTGGCCGACTGGCTTTAAGCCCACAGGAATTGACAAGTATGACGGCAAAACAAATCCCGAATCCTGCCTCACCATATATATCCTGGCAGTTCAAGCTGCTGCGGGCGACCACAAAGCCATGGCTAACTACCTCCCAGTCGCACTAGCCGACTCAGCGAGGACATGGCTGACAGGGTTCCCGAGGCGGTCGATCGGTTCCTGGGGAGAACTCAGGGAGCGGTTCATCGCTAATTTTCAGGGAACCTACGAAAGGCCATCTTCTGAGCACGATTTGTATTAGCTACACCAGAAGAAGAACGAGTCTCTATGTGATTTTATCAAGAGATTCTCCGAGAAGCGCAACAAGATCCCAATGATTAGAGACGAGGCCGTCATCGCCGCCTGCCGCAAGGGAGTAAAGGACGCCCCGTTCATCGCGAAATTCACTTGGAAGCCACCATCCTCTATCTAGGCTCTTTTCGACATGGCAAACAAGTACGCTGACTCGGCTGAAGCGGTCGCAGAGGCCCTCGACGAGAAGATGGAGTCCTGACAGAAAGAACAAAAGGCGAAAGTTGATAAGCCATCTCAAAACAAGACCAGCGGCCGTAAGCGGAAGTCGGACAACGAGGTGGGCAACATGGAGCGTTCTCGGTCGCGGCCCCAGCAGAATAACGACTACCAAAAAGTCATGAGCGGGCCATGCCCCTTCCACCCCAAGGGCAAGCACGCGGCCAAAGACTGCTACATGCTTAAGAAGTTTACCTCCGAGCAGGCTTCATCATCTGGCGCCGACAAGGACAAGGACAAGCCAGACTCAAGGCCGGCCGACGATTTTCAAGATCCTCAGGCCGAGCTCAATCACATCTTCGGAGGGCCGCTCGCGTATGAGTCCAAGCGAAAACAGAAGCTATTTGCACGCGACATTAACACGGTCTCTACGGTGGACACCCCCCAGTACCTGTGCTGGTCAGAGATGGCCATTACATTCAATCGCGCAGATCACCCAGATCGGGTCTCGCACCCGGGACGCTATCCACTTGTTCTGGACCCGGTTGCCAAGAATATCAAGTTGAAGAAGGTGCTCATAGACGGAGGCAGCGTGCTCAACATCCTTTCGCCAAGACTCTAGATGAGATGAAGATTCCTCGTTCAGATCTGCGGCCTAGTACGGCGCCCTTCCATGGGATAATTCCCGGCCTTTCTTCAACACCACTCGGGCAGATTACTTTGCCGGGTACCTTCGGCACACGGGATAACTTCCGCATAGAAAACATCTGCTTCAAGGTCACCGACTTCGAGACTGCGTACCACGCCATACTCGGACGACCGGCACTCGCCAGATTCATGGCGGTACCACACTATACATATATGGTGCTCAAGATGCCAGGGCCAGCAGGAGTCCTCTCACTACGCAGCGATGTCAAGCAAGCCTTCACCTGCGACAAGGAGAGTTGCGAATTGGCTCAATCACAAGAGGCAGCAGTCGGGCGTGACAACATCCGGCAAGCTGTCATAGCAGAAGTCGAGCAAGACCCAGTTCCGGCCAAGAAAGCAGCGAAGTCGGGAATTTCAGCGGACTCGGACACAAAGAAGATCCCCCTGGACCCTTTCGACCCCTCCAAGACCACTCTAGTCAGGACCAGACTCGACCCCAAATAGGAAGACGCACTCGTCACCTTCCTCCAAGCCAACAATGATATCTTCACGTGGAAACCGTCCGACATGCCGGGTGTACCAAGGGAGGTGATCGAGCACGCCCTAAACGTGAAGACAGACTCCAAGCCAGTCAAACAACGGCTGTGCCGCTTCGCTCAAGACCGAAAGGATGCTATCCAGGAGGAGATTACAAAGCTTCTCACAGCCAGGTTCATCAAAGAGGTTTATCACCCGGATTGGCTAGCAAACCCAGTTCTGGTCTGGAAGAAAAACGGTAAATGGCGCATGTGCGTTGACTACACCAATCTCAACAAGGCGTGCCCCAAGGACCCATTTGGTTTACCAAGAATAGACCAGGTGGTGGACTCAACTGCAGGGTGCGACCTTCTCAGCTTTCTCGACTGTTACTCGGGATACCACTAAATCAGCTTGAAAGAGGAGGACTGTCTCAAGACATCTTTTATCACTCCGTTTGGAGCGTACAACTACATCACCATGCCGTTCGGTTTGAAAAACGGTGGAGCAACGTATCAACGGGCAATTCAGCGGTGTCTACATGCTCAGATCAGGCGCAACGTGGAAGCCTACGTCGACGATGTGGTGATCAAGACTAAGTCCAACGAAGACCTCATCGCTGACCTAGAAGAAACCTTCCTCAATCTTCGAAGATTCAAGATGAAGTTGAACCCGGAAAAATGCACCTTTGGTGTGCCATCCGGCAAGCTACTCGGCTTCATTGTCTCGCATCGTGGCATCGAGGCCAACCCTGAGAAAGTCAACGCAATAATGAACATGGCTCCCCGACTAACCAGAAAGACATCCAGAAGCTGACAGGCTGCACGGCGGCTCTCAGCCGGTTTATTTCCTGACTGGGCGAACGGGGCATGCCCTTTTTCAAATTGTTGAAGAAAGCCGACGACTTCCAGTGGACTTCCGAAGCCTAGCAAGCCTTCGAAGACTTCAAGAAATTTCTCACATCAACCCCCGTGTTGGCATCACCCATGCCCCAAGAACCGCTACTGCTATATCTGGCGGCAACTACTCAGGTAGTCAGCACGGTGCTGGTGGTCGAGCGATCCGAACCGGGTCACATCCAAAAAATACAATGGCTAGTTTACTTCATCAGCGAGGTCCTTGCCGACTCAAAAACGAGATATCCGCAGTTCCAAAAGCTACTTTACGGCCTACTCATCACTGTCCGGAAGTTGGTGAACTATTTTCAAGCACATCAAGTCACGGTGGTCACATCGTTTCCACTCGGGGATATCCTACACAACCGTGAGGCCACCGGCCGAATCGCTAAATGGGCGCTCGAGTTGATGGCGTTCGACATCACCTTTTAGCCACGGACAGCAATCAAATCACAAGCTCTAGCCGACTTCGTGGCCGAGTGGACAAAAGTTCACCTACCTACATCAACAGAAAAGCTAGAGTATTGGACAATGTACTTCGACAGTTCTCTACGGATCGGCGGCGCCAGGGCTGGCGTCGTACTGACATCCCCCACCGGCGAAAAACTCAAGTATGTTCTACAGATCCACTTTTCTGGCTTCCCACAACGTCGCCGAGTACGAGGCACTTATCACATGGGCTCTACATCGCTATATCACTTGGCATACGTCGACTGGTTGTGCACAGGGACTCCCAGCTCGTGGTAAACCAAGTAATGAAAGATTGGATGTGTCTCGACGATACCATGGCGGCATACTGTCAGGTGGTCCGCAAGATGGAGAACAAGTTCGACGGGCTGGAGATAGCACATGTCCTACGACAATACAATGATGCTGCAGACGAGCTGGCAAATATAGGATCCAAGCAAGAAGCAGTCCCGATTGGAATCTTTGTCGAGCAACTCATGAAGCCATCAGTCAAGAAGAAACTGGCGCCGGAGCAGTCGGGAGGCGAACCTACCCCGGCTACAGATGAGGTGCTACACATATGTCAAGATTGGCGGACTCCTGTTATCAAATTCCTCCTAGACGATGAACTCCCAGACGATCGCAGTTAGGCCGAGCAAGTCAAACGTCGAAGCAAGAGCTTCCTGCTAGTTAGAGAAGACCTGTACCGAAGAAGTGCATCCGGTGTCCTCATGTGCTGTGTCACCACCGAGGAGGGCAAGTAGATTCTGCAGTCAATTCACTTGGACATATGTGGTAACCACGCCGCATCCAGGATGTTAGTCGGAAAGGCTTACCGGCAGGGATTTTTCTGGCCAACAGCAGTAATGGACGCCAAGGACATTGTTTGCACATGCGAGGGCTGCCAGTTCTACGCACGACAAACCAATCTCCCAGCCCAAGAACTCCAAACAATCCCTATCTCCTGGCCATTTGCAGTATGGGGGCTTGACATGGTCAGGCCTTTCAAGAAAGCGCCAGGAGGGTTCACACATCTATTCGTTGCAGTTGACAAGTTCACCAAGTGGATTGAGGCTAAACCCGTTGCAACAATAACAGCGGCACGAGCAAAGGACTTCATCATGAGTATACTATACCGATTTGGGGTCCCTAACCGCATCATCACCGACAACGGTACTCAGTTCACGGACGGCGTATTCCAAGACTTCTGTGAAGATTTCGGCATCAAGATCTGCTACGCATCTGTGGCACACCCACGGAGACGAATAGGTTGAACGAGCAAGGTATGGTCTTACAAGGTATCAAGGCCAGGGACTGACTACAACCATATGCGGGCCGGTGGGTACACTCCCATCTGTTCTCTAGTCTTCAGAACCACGGTTACTAGCAACAGACCCCTTTCTTCCTGGTCGTCGGTGCTGAGGCTATGCTACCTACCGAGTTACAGTTCGGCTCTCCGTGAGTTCGGGCCTACTCAGAAGACATCTCCAATAATACCCGATTGGTCAAATTAGATCAGTTGGAAGAAGCAAGGGACATCGCAACAATCCAGTCCGCAAGGTATCTACAAAGCCTGCATCGCTACCACAATCGCAATGTCCGTGGCCGCGCCTTTTTGGTAGTGTTAACGTTGGTAAGGCCCTATGTCAGATTGGGTCAAAGGAGAGCGTCATACAACTAACGGAGATTGATTCCAGGGAGGAGCCGTGAAGACCGCATATGGCAGTTATTTACGTGTCTACTAAGGCCCTTGATCTCGTGTCCGATCAGGTCCTGTTATTCCTTTTGTAATTAGGAAGTCTTGTGTCGTGTCCTATCAGGACTGTATTAACTCGGGGTAAATATGCGTATGCCCGGGTACTTGTAAATCATCACTCGATCAATACCGGTGCATCGCCACCCTTCCGACGGGATCCTGCTTCTCGAGCCGGCTGCATCGGTTAGAACTCCTGCGAGAGGGTAAGTCTCGTCATACCTATCTAGGACTTCCTCGTTAGGTCCGATATTCTAGTCGGTTTATGGTAGTCGGCTTACCACGATATACTTAGTTTATCTATGGCTGCATCAGTTCAGTTTGATCTCATAGATTGATTAGCACGCGTGCATAGATCGTATCGGCTTACAATCGTCAGCTGCATCGTTAGGTCCGACCTACTAAACTGCTAGCGATAAATCGGTCCTGCTAAGTCGGTGCAAGCGTCTTATCGGAGTGCATAGCTGAATTATCATATACATCACGATTGCATTAGATCTATCAGCCTACGAGATCTCGTTATTATCAGTCTGTGCTGCAACGGTTGGTCCGATCTACTAGACTGAATAATAACGTTATTCTTAATAAGCCGATGGGTTTTATGATGTTGTTATCGGGCTTAGCCGTAAGTTATCTCATTTTAATACAGCCACTGCTTGCTTGTTATATATCCTTGCCTGCGTTACTGTTACGATCGGCTAAGGCTAGCCGATTGATTTTCTCTATCCGAGTGCAAGCACAAGTGAGTTCCCGGGCATGACCTCAGCCAAGTTCCCGGGCACGATCTTAGACGCACGATCAGGTAAGGATCCGGCATGGCACGAACAGCGGATGATTTTTCACGACAATACCAGTAATTCTAAACTATGATCGGCTGGAGTTTATTTAATCTATACTTATGCATTCTGCCTGTTTATTTTACCAAGTTATAGCCGGTTTTGAGCATCCCTTCGATGATCGGCTAGCGCAATACTTGTTTATTATTATGCTATTGCTCTTGCCATCATCGGCTTTTAGCCGATGTATAAGTGCTACAGTGCGTATCGGCCATCGGCCGATGAGATGAGTCCAAGCCGGCTTCCAGCCGATTGGCTCACAAATTTGACATCTTCTCTCCTTGTCAATTGTAGGGTCAAATTGACTGGCACGCCCGCGAACCTCAAAGATTTAGGACCTGCACTGGAGCTAAGCAGATCTCCCAGGCCTTCGCGTGTCTCCCAGACGCCGGACGGCCCCCGGCTGTTTTCGGCGTCAACAGTTGGGGATCTCGTCTTGAGGAAAATACAAACCACCAAAGACAGGCACAAATTATCCCCAATTTGGGAAGGGCCGTTCATTATAGCCGAGGTCACGCGGCCAGGCACCTACCGACTGAAGACTGAAGACGGTGCCCTTATCAGCAACTCATGGAATATAGAATAGCTACGTCCTTTCTATACCTGAGTTTTAACATTTTTCCATGTGTACAGTTCTTGACTCACTATGCCGCTTGTCCCAACTGAGTAGTGAGTTGGGGGCTGCATGTGTCATATGTGCTTTGTCAATAATATACGAGCCTACGTCACTTAAGTTATGAAGTTTTACTATGACTCTATTACGTTTGCCCGAGTACAGCTTCCTGGTGAACGATTTTTACTAAGTTCCTATAGACTAACTCAGCGTAGACCATATAGTCGGGTAAAACTAATGACAACTGAGTAACAACTTTGGGCTTGGCGGCATTGCACATATATTTACACATGTACTTACAAAAGTTTCTGCATACCGACTACAGAATATATTGCTCTTACAGACCTAGGTCTTGGGTGATTATCTCCGTAGTCGGCCTTGCCCCGACTATCAGCTCCAGAGCCTCCTCAGGCGTCGTCTCCTTGGCAAATGCCTCCCCGATGGCTTCAATGTCTGCCCTTGGGTAGATGAATTTGGTCATCGCTAGGGTCTAGGCCACGCCGGCAATAACACACTCATTCGAGTACCTTTTCAGGGCACTCGGTGCATCTTCAAGGCGCGCCTCTACCTGGGGGATCCTGGTGCAGCTGGTTCCCACGGGGCAAGGATCTATAAGGTCAAGGAGCCCTTTCACCGACTTGACGAGGACCTCCCGTGACCATCGGACAAGTCTTATCTCCTCTCTATAAGCCTCAAATTGGGCCTGGGAATTGACTCTTGCAGCTACCCAGGTTCACCGACGAGTAAACTCATTAGGCAAAACGGCAGACGGAGAAATAAATGAATTGGTTAGAGTCACTGTTAGGGCTGAGGCTTACTTTTATAGTCGGCCTCCCACTTGGCTGCGGCCTTCTCCAGTTCGGTTTTTTCGTCTTCGAGCTTGGTGACAGCCTTCTTCAGATTGGCCTTTTCTTGCTCTAGCTTGGCATTGGCCTTTGTCAGATTGGCCTCGCTTCTTTCAAGCTCGGCCCTGGCTCTCTCGGCCTCCTCCAGTCGGACTTTTTCCTTTGTTCGGGCCTCCAACTCGGCCTCTAGGGCTGCACATCAAAACAGTCAAGTACTCAGCATGGCAGTCATGACGCAACTAGGCAGTCGGGAGACAACATAGCTAGAGGAATCACAACAAGGGCTTGGTCAGGAAGGTTTATGCGGGGAACTTACCTCTGATCTTCTTGGCTTGGTCCCACTTTTTGGTCCTGAGCTGAGCGATGGCATCCCTTAGCCAAGTCTCCCGCCCCTCCAATGTGGTCTTCAACTCCCGAAGCTGGTCCAATTCTTGGAGGTGAGGGGCGACCTCGGTCAGGACCTCGTTCATTTTCTCGGTGTGGTCGATGAGTTTCTGAGAAAGGCAAGTCGGAGCAGAGTCAGTTGACAGAATGCTTACACAAGGAAGATTATCAAGACTCCAGCACAACGAAGATGACACCTGAATCCACTAGGAGGCGGTAATCATGGCCTGGAGCAAGTTCTCAAGCTCCTTTTTCGCCACGGTCTCATCGTGTTTGTACCTTTTCACGGTCCCGTCGGGCGCCGTCCACCAGAATGTCTTGGCAAATTTACACGGTGGCGCCTCAATCCTGGGGAGGTTCGACAATTCAGGCGGTGGCGACGATGATGACGACAAGAACGACCATGGCGGCGACGAAGTCCTGGCCCCCACCTCGGCGGCCCTTGCGGCCTCGGGAGCTGACTCGGGAGCTCCGGCGAGGGCTTCAACAGCAGTTGTTGGCTCAGGGGCTGACTCGGGGGGCTCCGGCAAGGGCTTCGACAGTAGGCGTTGGCTCAGGGGCTAGGTCGGCAGCTTCGGCAACCGCCCCTTGGTCGGACGGCGCCAGAGGCCCTGCAGTCGGGACCATCTCGGTCTCCGTGACTGGGACGACCTCTAGCTCAGCAGGTATGCTCGTGGGCGCCGGCTCGGCTGGGGTAGGCTCAACGATCAGAGTGGCCGGTGCGGTCTCCTTAAGATCGATATCGACGCGTTTCCCGCATAACAAGTCGGACATCAAAACACTGCTACAGCGGACAAGAATTCCAGAAGATCCAACACAGCTCACCTCTTGGAGAACTTAAGTTTCCCACTGGGTGCTCCAGGCCCCGGCAGCGCGCTACGATCGGCTGTTGAGCCAGTCGGCACGGCAGTCGGTGGTGGCATTCTCTCTCGAGTTGGCTTCATTTGCGGTATGGCCGGCTCGGGTGCTTGGGTACTCGGCGGCGCTTGCCCTGGCCGCGTACTCAGTGGCACCCTTGACGGGCTCGACCATGTTGAGCTCAGCTGCGCTGGTCCCGATCTGGGACTTGATGGCCTGGGTGCCGTGTCGACTGTGTCCCTTATCCTCAAGCTTCCTGCCACGGCACTCGGTGTCATGGCCTTCTTGCCCTGATACATAACTGGTCTTTTGCCCGCTCTCTTGGAGTCGGGTTGGACAGCAGAAGGACTCCTCAGCCTCTTCTTTGACTTGGAGGCTGACAACGGGCGGGAGTCGTCATCGAACTCCTCACACCACTACAGATGATTCAACAAAGTACATCACATGATGCTGGGCAATCATAGATACAAGTCCACAGGCATTCATTACAGAAGAAAGACGAGGGTTACCTGGGGATGGGGCCGATTGTGGCTATAAGACGCGATGTGGCATTTCTCATCTTCGGTCTCAACCACCCCGCTAGAGAAATAATCGAACAAGGTTTCAGTCACTTTCTGCTAGTTGGCTGATTCGTGGCTGACCCGGTCGGGGTCATATTTTCCCAGATAATCCCAGCCAAACGTGCTTCTCAGCATTAGTGGTTGGATGCGCCGAGTCAGAAAATGCCTGGCCTCCCAAGGCCGGTCAGGCCGGCTTTCTTGAAACTATCCAATTTCGCCAACAGTTGATGCACTTGGTCCATCTCCTCAAAAGTTGGATCTGTTGACCAATTTGGTGAAACCACTGGTGGCGAGCCGGTGAATGGATGCAAGGAGGGTGTTAGATCTGAACAATAGAACCACTCCTTGTGCCAACCTTTCAAGAAAGATTTCAAAGGGAGATCAATGTATGTCTTCTTCCTCTTGCTCCTCAGCTGAAGAGCAGCCCCCCAATCACTTGGGTGTTACTCTTGGAGGGCTGGGGTTTAATGTGGAACAAATGCCTAAAGAAGTTGAAGTGGGGTTCCACACCCAAAAAACACTCGCAGAGAGTCACGAATATGGAGATTTGAAGGATCGAGTTGGGATTCAAATTCACCAACTCCAATTCGTAGAAGTCAGGGATGCGGCGGAAGAATGCAGAAGAGGGAAGGAACAAACCCCGGTCGAAAAAAGAGGCAAATACTACAGTTTCACCAGATCGAGGATTTGGAACCTACTCACCCTTAGCCGGCCGCCAATGAATCACCTCCTAGCTTTTCAGCTTCAATTGATTCTCTAGCAGCTTCAACTTCACCGCGCCACAATCCGAAGTCGGCCAGCGCTCTCCGACGCACCTGTAGAATCTGAAGCCTTCGACATGGTTGGGGGCAGAGAAGTTTGGGGGAAATGCGATTGGTGGCTTGGAATAGATGAAGAAGATCAGAATCGCCCAAGTTCTTGTGGGGAACAGCGAGCAGCAGCGAACCCTAGCAAAGCAAAAGGTGAAATTTGGGTGCGGAGGCGGAAGACGAAACGATTGGTCGCTTTGGGGAAGATAAAGGAATCTTTTTCTCTCTCCTCGTCTTTTATAGAGCCTGTGCCGACTAAATGGGCTTGGGCCTACACAGTCGGCACTAGGCCACCATGATATGAGTTTCTACAATGGCACGCTCATAATGGGCCGCTCGCGGGCTGTGTTAAAATCACAGTGTGGTGTTACCAACAGGAACCGATATGGTAAACAGATATGCTTCATGAGAGCCTTATTGCTAAACATATATATTTGGGTATCTGTTTTATCCACCAGGTCTCGAGGATATATCCTTACAAGGATCACAAGCTGGTCTTCATTAAAATTGGGGATGCAGGTATCTTTCTCAAGTATACCTGACCATGCAATGGATTTATTTTCATATAGTGGTACTCGGCCTACATGCTTGGCCAATAGTTGCCATGAGCAACATTATTCCAGCTGATATGATGTCGAAGAGTCTAACTTCCGAGTAGTATACTACTCGAGAGAGACTATAAATAACTTTTCCAGCTGACATGACGCTGAGGAGTCTAACTCTCGAGTGGGACGCCACTTGGGAGAGACTATAAACCCCCTATTCCAGCTGACACGAAGCTGAAGAGTCCCATATACGAGTGGCATGCTACTCGGCAAGACTATAAATCATATTCCGGTTGACATGATATCGAAGAGTCTCATATACCAGTAGTAATCTACTCGAGAAAGATTGCAAGGTGTAGTAATCTACACCTAATAGGTGCGCCTATTCGGCGCACACTATTCATTCATCAATATGAAGCCCTTCGTAGCCTCGTTGCCAGCTGACATGAAGTAGGACTTGGGAAGAAGAAGCACTCGGACAAAGAGTACTCGGGAGCAATGCACTTGGGCAATCTTCACCGTGGAGGACGAGCACTCGGCATCAGCTATGACTCAACTATGAAGATCTCAGGGGCTACTGTGGAGGCCATGGGCCCCGGGTACCTCATCACAAGCATATGGGCCACTCGGATAGAGGATGGGCCGAGTCTTGTAGTTAGAGCTATAATAGCACCCGGTAGGCTTTGCCTTGTATAATAAGGAATGTACAGTCTTAGCCGGGTAAGATCTATCTCTAAGAAGGAAATCCCTTGGCCGTATCTGGCTGGGATTCCTATCCTGTACCCCGGCCCCCTAGTATATAAGGGGAGGCAGGGCGCCCCCTTAGGGTAACGAACAACACAGAAGATCATCGATCGACATAACTCCTTAGAGGAATAACACCACAACTGGACGTAGGGTATTACCTCACATTGAGGGCCTAAACCAATATAAAATCTCTTTGCGTTCCTCTGCAATCCACCAAATTTCGCCTTGCCGACTAGCCCTATAGTTCTATTGCCGCTGTAAAACATCGACAGCTGGGGTTTGATGTGGAACAAATATCTAAACAGATTCAAATGGGGTTCCACACCCAGAAAACACTCACAAAGAGTTGCAAATATAGAGATTTGCAAGATGGAGTTGGGATTCAGATTCACCAACTCTAGGTCGTAGAAGGCAAGAAGCTGGCGAAGAAAATCTGAAGACGGAAGAGAAAGGCCTCGGTCGAAAAAAGAGGCGAAAACTACAGTCTCATCACCTTGGGGCGCCGGGATTGATTTCCCCTTCGCCGGACGCCAATTGATGACCTCACGGCTCTGCAATCTCAGTTGCTTTTCCAAGAACTTCAGCTTAGTCAACCCGCAATCCGAAGTTCGCCAAGTCTCATCGGTCACCTCTAGGATTTCTCACACTCTTGGCATGGCTCAAGGCGGAGAAATTTGGGGGAAATGCAACCGAGGACTTGGAATGGACGTGAAAGAGCGGGATCGCCCGAGTTTCAAGGGGGAAGCACAAGCAATGGCGAACCCTAGCGAGGCGGCAGGAGATTCATCAGAATCATACATCCTCAAAGGAATACATCACAACTGGACGTAGGGTATTACCTCACATCAAGGGCCTGAACTAGTATAAACTCCCCGTGTTCCTTTGCAGTCCATGAGTTTCGATCTAACAAGTAGCCCTATATTCACATTGCCGGTGTAAAACATCGACAATCTCATTAGAGAAACCTCAAAGGCAATACACCACAACTGGACGTAGGGTATTACCTCATCTCGAGGGCCTGAGCTAGTATGAATTGTTTTGTGTTCCTTTGCAATCCATCGAGTTTAGGTCTCACGATTAGCCCCATATTCTTATTACCAGTGTAAAACATCGACACGTCTGCATACGAGTCCAAGATAAAACAAAAGCTAACAGCTCGAGAAGACAACTCGGCCTCGACAGACGCCCCCTAATATCTGCGCTGGTCAGAGACCACAATCACATTCGACTGAGTCACGCATCTAGTGCGTTATCCACTCGTCCTGGATCCGGTCATTCAGGAGTATCAAGTTGAGGAAGGTTCTCATCGATGGAGGGAGCGCTCTCAACATATTGTTCACTAAAACACTCAACAAGATGAAGATCCCTCGATCCAAGCTACGGCCGAGTACTGCTCTCTTCCATGGGGTAATCCCCGGCCTCTCTTCCACTCCACTCGGACAGATCACTCTGATAGTTACTTTTGGCACACGAGAGAATTTCTGTACTGAGAATATCTGCTTCGAGGTTACCAACTTTGAGACCGCGTATCATGCCATACTCGGACGACCAGCACTAGCCAAGTTCATGGTGGTGCCCCATTACACATACATGTGCTCAAGATGCTAGGACCAGCAGGAGTACTTTCCTTGCGCAGTGATGTTAAGCAAGCCATCACCTGTGACAAGGAGAGCTGTGAGTTGGCCCAATCTCAAGAGGCAACAGTCAAACGAAACAATATACGACTAGCTGCAACACTAGCAACTGAGGACGATCAAGTTCCGGCAAGGAAAGTAGCAAAGTCGGGAATTTTGGTAGATTTAGAGAAAAAGAAGATCCTCCTAGACCCTTCCGATCCCACCAGGACTACGCTTGTCAGAACCGGACTCAACCCCAAATAGGAAGACGCGCTCGTCACCTTCCTCCAGGCAAACAAGGATATATTTGCTTGGAAACCTTCCGACATGCCTGATGAACCAAGGGAGGTGATCGAGCATTCTCTCAATGTCAAGCCAAACACCAAACCAGTCAAACAACGACTATGGCACTTCGTTCTAGACCGCAAAGATGTTATTTGGGAGGAGATAACCAAATTCCTTGCAGCCGGGTTCATCAATGAGGTATATCACCCGAATTGGCTGGCAAACCCAGTCCTGGTCCGGAAGAAGAACGGTAAATGGCGCATGTGCGTTGACTATACCGACTTAAACAAGGAGTGCCCCAAAGATCCATTTGGTCTACCCAGGATAGATCAGGTGGTCGACTCCACGATGGGGTACGAGTTGCTCAGTTTTCTTGACTGTTACTCGAGATATCATCAAATTAGCCTAAAGGACGAGGACTGCCTAAAGACTTCTTTTATCGCACCATTCGGTGCATACTGCTGTGTCACTATGCTGTTCGGGTTGAAAAACGCTAGCGCACCATATCAACGCGCCATCCAGCGGTGTCTTCACACTCAACTCAGGCGCAATGTGGAGGCAAATGTTGATGATGTGGTAATCAAGACCAAAGTCAAGGAAGACCTCATCACCAACTTAGAAGAAACTTTTCAAAGCCTTCGAAGATTCAAGATGAAGTTGAACCCAGAGAAGTGCGTCTTCGGAGTATCTTCAGGAAAATTACTCGACTTCACCATATCACAGTGAGGCGTCGAGGCTAATCCAAAGAAAGTCAACGCTATCATGAACATGACACCCCCAACTAGTCAGAAGGATGTACAGAAGCTGACTGGCTGTATGGTGACACTCAGCTGATTCGTTTCCCGACTTGGCGAACGGAGTGTCGATGTTTTACACCGGCAATATGAATATGGGACTACCCGGCGGATGGAAACTTGGTGGATTGCAAAGAAACACAGGGAGATTTTATACTGGTTCAAGCCCTCGATGTGAGGTAATACCCTACGTCTAGTTGTGGTGTTATTCCTTTGAGGATTTGTGTTGATCTATGATCTTATGCCCTCGGGGGGTGCCCTACCTCCCCTTATATATTGGGTGACAGGAGTACAAGGTAGGAGTTCTAGCCGGATACAGCCAAGGGATCTCCTCTTAGAGATACAATTTACCTGACTAGGACTGTATATTCCTTATTGTACAAGGCAAAGTCTGCCGGGTGCTACTATATCTCTAATTACAAGGCTAGGCCCATCCTCTATCCGAGTGGCCCATATGCTTGTGATGAGGTACCCGGGGCCCATGGCCTCCACAGCAGCCCCTGAGACCTTCATAGTTGAGTCATAGCTGATGCCGAGTGCTCATCCTCCACGGTGAAGATTGCCCGAGTGAGTTGCTCCCGAGTACTCTTTGTCCGAGTGTGTCTTCTTCCCGAGTCTTGCTTCATGTCAGCTGGCAGCGAGGCTATGAAGGGCTCCATGTAGAAGTATGAGTAATGTGCACCAAATAGGCGCACCTATTAGGTGTAGCCCCTGACTTTGTGCTTAATTGTGAAAACAATCAAACATAAAGTCAAAGATCTTTAAACTTGTAGTCTTTCCCGAGTAGTATACTACTGGTATATGAGACTCTTCGGTATCATGTCAACCGGAATATGATTTATAGTCTTTGCCGAGTAACATGCCACTCGTTTATGGGACTCTTCAGCTTCATGTCAGCTGGAAAGGGTGTTTATAGTCTTCCCGAGTGGCGTCCCACTCGGAAGTTAGACTCCTCAGCGTTATGTCAGCTGGAAGAAATATTTATAGTCTTTCCCGAGTAGTGCACTACTCGGAAGTTAGACTTTTCAGCGTCATGTCGGCTAGAATAATATTGCTCATGGCAACTGTTGGCCAAGCATGTAGGCCGAGTACCACTTTATGAAATTAAATCCATTGTGTGGTCAGGTGTACTTGAGAGATACCTACATCCCCAATTTTGATGAAGACCAGCTTGTGATCCTTATAAAGATATATCCTCAATACCTGGTGGATAAAACAGACATCCAAACACATGTGTTCAGCAATTAGGCCTTCATGAAGCATATCTGTTTACCTCATCGGCTCCTGTTGGTAGCACCAGCACTGCGATTTTAACACAGCCAGCGAGCAGCCCACATTGAGCATGCTACTGTAGAAACTCATATCTTAGTGGCCCAATACCGACTGCGTAAGCCCAAGCCCACGAATCGGGAACGGCTCTACAAAAGGCGGGGAGAGAGAAAAGATTTCTTCATCTTCTCCAATCCACCAATCGTTTCGTCTTCCAGCTTCCGCACTGAAATTTCGCCTCCTGCTCCGCTAGGGTTCGCCATTATTCGCTCTTCCCCGTTAGAACTCGGACGATTCCGCTCCTCCTCGTCTATTCCAAACCTTCCGTGACATTTCCCCCAAATCTCCTGATCCCTAACCATGCCGAGGGCTTCAGATCTCGTGGATGCGTTGGATGATGTTTGGGTGACTTCGGATTGCGGGTCGGCCAAGCTAAAGCTCCTGGAGAAGCAGCTGAGGTTGCAGAGCCACGATGTCATCAACTGGCATCCGGCTGAGGGTGAATTAGTTCCGAAGCCCCAAGATGATGAGATCGTCGTTTTCGCCTCTTTTTTCCACTGGGGTCTTTCTCTTCCATCTTCCGAGTTCTTCCGCTAGCTTTTTGCTTTTTATGAACTCAAGTTGGTGAATCTGAATCCCAACTCGATTCTGCAAATCTCCATATTTGTGACTCTTTGTGAGTGCTTCCTGGGTGTGGAACCCCATTTAAATCTTTTTAAATATTTGTTCCATATCAAGCCCCAACCCTCTAAGAGCAAAATCCAAGTGATTGGGGGGCCGGTATCCAACTCAGAAGTGAGATGAAGAAGCTATATTTCAATATCCCTCTAAAATCTTCTCTCAAAGGCTGGCATAAGGAATGGTTTTACTGCTCCGATCTTGAGCCAAGCCTTCCCCCTTTTATGGGTTTGCCCCCGGTGGTTATTGCCAAGTGGTCGTCTTTGCCTACCTCTGAAGAAATAGGGCAGGTTAACATTCTTGTTGGCAGGATTGACAAGCTGAAGAGAGCCGGGTTGACCGGTCCATGGGTGGCCAGACATTTCTTGACTCGGTGCATCAGGCCGCTGAAGCTGAGGTGTCACTTCGGCTGGGACTACAAGGGCAAAGGTGATCCCAGCCAGGAATACTCCGACCTGATAGACAAGTACAAGGTGACAAACATCCTACTGGATTTCTTTGCTAGCGGGGTGATCGAAATTGAAGACATAGATCGGTCTGTGGCAGCTTATAGCCGGAAGAGGCCGCGCCCAAAGGTAACCCTTGCTGATGCTATCTTGTAGTTCATCTGTGGTGAATGCATGCAGATATATGCCTAGATTGGCTCCAGAATGTGTAAATATATTGTTGAACTACTTGGAATCATGTGAGGAGTTTGATGACGACTCCCGAACGTTGTTGGCCATGAAGTCGAAGAAGAGGCCGAGAAGTCCTTCTGCTGCCTAGCCCGACTCCAACAGAGCGGGGAAGAGACCTGTTGTAGATCAGGGCAAGAAGAAAGTTATGAGGCCGAGTGCCGCAGCCGGGAGTCTGAAGATAAAAGACACCGCTGGTATAGCCCCCAGGCCGCCGAGTCCCAGACCGAGACTAGCGTAGTCGAGCTCAGCATCATCGAGCCCAATACGAGTGCCGCCGAGTACAAGGCCGAGTCCAGCGCTACCAGGCTCAGCAACATCGAGCCCAAGAATGGCACCGCCGAGTACCCGGGCACCCCAGCCAGCCGCATCGTGAGCGAGGCCAACCAGGACAGAAACACTACCGCCGACTACCGTGCCCTCGGGCCCGATAGCCAACGGCCCTCCAGTGCCGACCTCTGGATCCCCTGGACAGAGGCTTAAGTTCTCCAAGAGGTAGGTTGCTCTAGGTCTTTTGAAAATCTTGTTCGGCATGGTTGCATTTTGATATTTGACTCGTTACGCAGGAAGCGAGCTGACATTGATCTCAAGGAGACTGTTCCGGCTACCCCTGTTGTTGAGCCAGCCCTAGCCGAGCCAGCGCCAGTGAGCACACCTACTAAGCTGGCGACGGCCTCAGTTGCAGAAACTGAGATCGTCCCGACTGCAGGGCCGCCAACACCGGCCGACCAAGGTGCGGTTGTCAAAGCTATCGCTCCAGCCCTTGAGCCAGCCCCCAAGGCCCCGGAGGCTGCTGAGTTGAGGGCTAGGACCCCATCACCATCCTTGTTGCCGTCGTCGTTGTCGTCGTCATCTTCAGAAAGACCGGACCTCCCCGGCTCGAAGCCCCCTCCTTGCAAGTTCCCGAGGACATTCCGCTGGGTGGCCCCCGACAGAACTGTGAGGAGTTAAAAGCATGACGAGGTTGTGGCGGAGAAGGAGCATGAAGACTTGCTTCGCACTGCAATCGCCACGTCCCAGGGTATTAAGGTATGAATTTCACCGTATTGGAGTCTTGGTAGTCCTCCTTGCATGAGTGTTCTGACGCTTGACTCTGATTTGCACTGTTTCTCCCCGAGCAAAAAATTGTTGACCGTTCGGAGAGGATGAACGAGGTCCTGACCCGGGTTGCCCCCCAGCTCCAAGAATTGGACCAGCTCTAGGCATTAAAGGCCGAATTGGAGCAGCGCCACTAGGGGAGGGAGTCTTGGCTGAAGGGAGCTGTCAATCAGCTCAGGGACAAAAATTGGGACCAAGCCAAGAAGATTGGAAGTAAGTCTCCTGAACATCTTCCTGACTGAGCCCTTAGTATATTTCTCCAGCTGTGCTGTTTCCCGACTGCCTAGTTGTGTCTTGACTGCAATGTTGAGTACTTGACTATTCTGATGTGCAGCCCTCAAAGCCGAGCGAAGACCCAAACAGAGGGAGAAGTCCAGCTGAAGGAGACCGAGAGAGCCAAGGCCGGGCTTGAAAAAGACAAGGCTGACTTGACAAGGGCTAAGGCTGAGCTTGAGAAAGAGAAGGTTGACTTGAAGAAGGCCAGTGCCAAGCTCGAGAAGAAAAAGGCTAAACTAGAAAAGGCCAAAGCCAAGTGGGAGGCCGACTACGAAAGTAAGTCTCCGCTCTAACAATGATCTTAACCAATCCATTAAGTACTCCGTCTACAATTTGCCTAACAAGTTTACTTGTTGGTGAACCCAGGCAGCTGGTAGAGCCAATGCCCAAATCCAATTCCAGGCCTTTGCAGAGGAGATAAAGGTTGTCAAGGAGTCATGGGAGATCCTTGCCGAGTCCGTGAAAGGGCTCCTTGACGTGATGGATCCTCGTTATGTGGGAACCAGCTCCAACACGGTGTCTTAGGTGCAGGCGCACCTTAACGAAGCACCGAGTATCCTGAAGAGGTACTCAGATGAGCTTACAGTTGTCGGCGTGGCCCAAACCCTGGCGATGACCAAGTCAATCTACCCAGGGCAGATATTGAGGCCATCGGAGAGGGGTTCGCCGAGGAGACGACACTTGAGGAGGCACTGGAGCTGATAGCCAAGGCAAGGCCGACTGCAGAGGTGATCACCCGAGACCTGGGTATGTAAGAACAGTCCATCATGCAGTCGATGTATATGAATTTTTGTAAAGACATGTGTAAATATATGTGTAATGCCGCCAAGCTCTGAATTATTACTTAGTTGTCATTAGCTTTACCTGACTATATAATCTGCGCCGAGTTGGTCTATAGGAACGTAATAAAATCGTTCACCGTGGAAAGCTGTACTCAGGCAAACATAACAAAGTCGTTGCAAAACTTCATAACTTAAGTAAAATAGGCTCATATATTATTGACAAAGCGCATATAATACATGCAGCCCCCGACTCACTACTCAGTTGGGACAAGCGGCGTAGTGAGTCAGAGAAATTTGTACACATGGAAAAGAATAAAACTCATTTATAGATAGGACGTAGCTGTTCTATATTCCATGAGTTGCTGATGAGGGCACCGTCTTCGGTCTTTAGTCGGTAGGCACCTGGCTGCATGACCTCGGCTATAATGAACGGCCCTTCCCATATTGGGGATAGTTTATGCTTGTCTTTGGTGGTTTGTATTTTTCTCAAGACGAGATCTCCGACCAAAAAGGCACGGCCATGGACATTGCGATTGTGGTAGGGACGCAGGCCTTGAAGATACCTTGCTGACGGGATTATTGCGATGTCCCTCGCTTCTTCCAATTGATCTAGTTCGACCAATCGGGTACTGTTTGAGGTGTCTTCTGAGTAAGCCCAAACTCGTGGAGAGCCAAACTCTAACTCGGTTGGTAGCATGGCCTCAGCACCATAGACCAGAAAGAAAGGGGATTGCCCTGTTGCCTGACTAACCGTGGTTCTGAAAGACCAGAGAACAGATGGGAGCTCTTGTACCCACTGGCCCGTGTATGGTTGTAGTCGGTCCAATATCCTGGCCTTGACACCTTGTAAGACCATACCATTGGCGCGTTCAACCTGCCCATTGCTCCGCGAGTGTGCCACAGACGCATAGCAGATCTTGATGCCAAAGTCGTAACAGAAATCTTGAAACACGCCGCCCGTGAACTGAGTACCGTTGTCCGTGATGATGCAGTTAAGGACCCCAAATCAGTATAATATACTCATGATGAAGTCCTTTGCTCGTGCTGCTGTTATGGTAGCAACGGATTTTGCCTCAATTCACTTCGTGAATTTATCCATTGTGACAAACAGGTGTGTGAACCCTCCTGGCGCTTTCTTGAAAGGCCCGACCATGTCAAGCCCCCATACTGCAAAGGGCCAAGAGATTGGGATTGTTTGGAGTTCTTGGGCTGGGAGGTTGGTTTGTCTTGCGTAGAACTGGCAACCCTCGCATGTGCAAAAAATGTCTTTGGCATCTGTTACTGCTGTTGGCCAAAAAAATCTCTGCCGGTAAGCCTTTCCGACTAACGTCCTGGATGCGGCGTGGTTGCCATATATGCTCGAGTGGATCGATTGTAGAATCTGCTTGCCCTCCTCGGTGGTGACGCAGCACATGAGGACACCGGATGCACTTCTTCGGTACAGGTCTTCTCCGATGACTAGGAAACTCTTGCTTCGACGTTTAATTTGTTTGGCTAGGCGGCGATCTTTTGGGAGTTCATCGTCCAGGAGGAATTTGAGAACAGGAGTCCGCTAGTCTTGACATATGTTTAGTACTTCGTCTGCTGCCGGGGTAGATTCGCCTCCCGACTGCTATGGCACTGGTTTCTTCTTGACGATGGCTCCATAAGTTGCTCGACAAAGATCCCTGTCGGGACCGCTTCTCGCTTGGATCCCATGTTTGCCAATTCGTCTGCAGCATCATTGTATTGTCGTAGGACATGTGTTATCTCCAGCCCGTCGAACTTGTTTTCTAGCTTCTGGACCTCCTGACAGTACGCCGCCATTGTGTCATCGAGACATGTCCAATCCTTCATGACTTGGTTTACCACGAGTTGAGAATCTCCTCACACAACCAGTCAGCGGATGCCGAGTGATATAGCAATGCGGAGCCTGTGGATAAGTGCCTCGTACTCGGTGACATTGTGGGAAGCCAGGAAGTGGATCTGGAGATGTTAACGCCAAAATTTGGTACAGTTCGTTATCATGTTCGGTTAAGATAAAGCCGATATCAGCCGGTGGAAGCTAATCCAGAAGAAGCCGAATTCGGGAAGGAATCGTGAAGACCACAGCATGGCAGTTAATTATTTTATCTATAAATTAGGTAGCTTTAACGATTTTTAGGAAAACCTGATCTCGTGTCCGGTCAGGGCTTGTTGTTTTTCCTTTTATAGTTAGGAAACTCCTGTTTCGTATCCGATCAGGACTATATCAACTCGGGGTATAAATACATATGCCCGGGGACCATGTAAAATATCTCACAGATCAATACAACTTCGGCGCATCGCCACCCTTTTCAACGGGTTCTTGCTTCTCGAGCCGGGCTACATCGGTTAGGTCCGAACTCCTGTGAGAGGGTAAGACTCGTCACCCCTTACCACGGTGTATCTATTCTGTCTACGGCTACATCAGTTAAGTTTGATCCCTTAGGCCGAGTGGATATATCACATCACACGTGCGTAGATTTATCAGCTTACTGGGTGTAATTTATCGTCAGTTTGTGCTGCATCAGTTGGGTCCGACCTACTAAACTGCTAGTGATAAGTTATTCCTGCTAGGTTGATAGATTTTTATGCAAGCGTCTTATCGGGATGTATAGCTGATAAGTTATCATATAGTCCATCACGATTGCATTAGATCCATTAGCTCATCGAGGTTCTTTTATCATTATTAATTTGTGCTGCATCAGTTAAGTTTGACCTACTAGATTGATAATGATAGATTTATCCTTATAAGCCGATAGGTGTTTATGCGATGTTTTATCGGAGTGCCTAGCCCATAAGTTATCTTTCAATAGATAAAGTCGACTGCATTGTCTTGATTATTATTCTGCCTATCTATTCTATCATCGGCTTTTAGCCGATGTCCAAGTGTTTTTTCGGCAGTCGGCTGGCTTATTATTTGCTTATAGCATCATCGGCTTCTAACCGATGTACAAGTTATTATCGGCAATCGGCTGGAAGAATTCTATATCGACTGGTTGGCCGATTGGATCAATGATCTAACTTTTTCTATCTCCTTGTCAATTGCGGGGTCAAATTGACTGGCACGCCTACGAACCTCAAATTTCGGACCTGCACTGGAGCTAAGCAGATCTCCCAGGCCTTCACGTGTCTAGTGCGCCGAACCATATCATCGGCTCGTTCTCAACGCTGCCGGTGATTTTCGGTGTCAACAGGAGAACGTACTTGAGTTTTTCGCCGGTAGGGGACATCAGTACGATGCCGGCCCCGGCGCCGCCGATCCGTAGAGAACCATCGAAGTACATTGTCCAGTACTCTAGATTTGCTATTGATGTAGGCATTTGAACTTCTATCCACTCGGCCACGAAGTCGGCTAGAGCTTGAGATTTGATAGCTATCCGTGGCTGAAAGGTGATGTCGAATGCCATCAATTTGAGCACCCATTTAGTGGTTCAGCCAGTGGCCTCGCGATTATGCAGGACGTCCCCGAGTGGATACGATGTGACCACTGTGACTTGATGTGCTTCGAAATAGTGCACCAGCTTCCGGACACTGATGAGTAGGCCGTACAGCAGCTTCTGGACCTACGGATATCTTATCTTCGAGTCAGCGAGGACCTCGCTGACAAAGTAGACTGGTTGTTGAATCTTCTGTATGTGACCCTGTTTGGATCTGAGTGGTTGCCGCAAGATACAGCATTAATGGTTCTTGGGGCATTGTTGACGCCAACACGGGTGGTGATGTGAGAAATTTTTTGAAGTCTTCAAAGGCTTGCTGGCCTTCGGGAGTCCATTGAAAATTGTCTGCTTTCTTCAATAGCTTGAAAAAGGGCATGCCCCTTTCGCCTAGTCAGGAAATAAACCAGCTGAGTGCCACCATGCAACCTGTCAACTTTTGGACGTCCTTCTGGCTAGTCGGGGGTGCCATGTTCATGATTGTCTTGACTTTCTCTGGGTTGGCCTTGATGCCGCGATGTGAGATGATGAAGCCGAGTAGCTTTCCGGATGGCACCCCGAAGACACTTTTCCGGGTTCAACTTCATCTTGAATCTTTGAAGATTTTGGAAGGTTTCTTCTAGGTCAGTGATGAGGTCTTCTTTGGACTTGGTCTTGATCACCACATCGTCGACGTAGGCCTCCACGTTGCGCCCGATCTGAGTGTGTAGACACCGCTGAATGGCCCATTGATACGTTGCTTCAGCGTTTTTCAAACCGAACGGCATAGTGATATAGCAGTACGCTCCAAACGGCGTGATAAAAGATGTCTTTAGGCAGTCCTCCTCCTTGAGGCTGATTTGGTGGTATCCCGAGTAACAATCGAGAAAGCTGAGAAGTTCGCACCTTGCGGTTGAATCCACCACATGATCTATTCTGGGTAGACCAAATGGATCCTTGGGGCACGCCTTGTTGAGATCGGTGTAGTCGACGCACATGCGCCATTTACCTTTTTCTTCCGGACCAGGACTGGGTTTGCCAGCCAATCCGGGTGATAGACCTCTTTGATGAACCCAACTACGAGAAGCTTGGTTATCTCCTCCCGGATAGCATCTTTACGGTCTTGTGCGAAGCGCCATAGTCATTGCTTGACTGGCTTGGTGTCTGTCTCGACGTTGAGGGTGTGCTCGATCACCTCCCTTGGTACGCCTAGCATGTCGGACGGTTTCTATGGAGGCCATGGGCCCCGGGTACCTCATGAGAAGCATATGGGCCACTCGGACAGAGGATGGGCCTAGCCTTGTAATTAGAGATATGATAGAACCCGGCAAACTTTGCCTTGTATGATAAGGAATATAGAGTCCTAGTCAGGTAGGTTAGATCTCTAAGAGGAGATCTCTTGGCTATAATCCAGCTGGGACTCCTACCTTGTACCCCTATCCCCCAGTATATAAGAGGAGGCAGGGGGCCCCATGAGAGAACGCACACGCATATAGAGAGGTTCATCAGAATCTCCACAACACACATCCTCAAAGGAATAACACCACAACTGGACGTAGGGTATTACCTCACATCGAGGGCCTAAACCAGTATAAATCTCCCGTGTTCCTTTGCAGTCCACTGAGTTTCGATCCGACGAGTAGCCCTATAATCATATTGTCGATGTAAAACATCAACAGTTTCCACGCGAAGATATCCTTGTTGGCTTGGAGGAAGGTGACGAGTGTGTCTTCCTATTTGGGGTCGAGTCTGGTCCCAACAAGGGCAGTCTTGGAGGGGCCGGAAGGGTCCAGGGGGATCTTCTTCGTGTTTGAGTCTGCTAAAATTCCTGACTTCACCGCTTTTTTGGCTAGAACTTGGTCATCCTCGACTTCGGTTGTGACGGCTTGCCGAATGCTGTGCGTCTGACTGCCGCCTCTTGTGATTGAGCCAACTCGCAGCTCTCCTTGTCATAGGTGAAGACTTGCTTGACGTCACTGTGGAGGGAGAGGACTCCTGCTGGCCCAGGCATTTTGAGCACCATGTAGGTATAGTGCGGTATCGCCATGCATTTGGTGAGCGCCGGTCGTCCGAGTATCGCGTGGTACGCGGTCTCAAAATCGGCGACCTCGAAGTAGATGTTTTTTGTGTGAAAGTTATCCCGCGTGCCGAAGGTGACCGGCAAGGTTATCTACCTAAGGGGTGTTGAAGACAGGCCGGGAATTATCCCGTGGAAGGGCGTAGTACTCAGCCGTAGTTTTGAACGAGGAATTTTCATCTCATCCAGGGTCTTGGCGAAGAGGATATTGAGCGCGCTGCCTCTGTCTATGAGGGCCTTCTTCAGCTTGATATTCTTCACGACCGGGTCCAGGACGAGTGGGTAGCATCCCGGGTGTGAGACCCGATCGGGGTGATCTGTGCGGTCGAATGTGATGGGTGTTTCTGACCAACGCAAATATTGGGAGGCGTCTGTTGTAGAGATCGCGTTGACGTCGCGTGCTGTTAGCTTCTACTTCCGCTTAGATTCATACGCGGACAGCCCTCCGATGATGTGGTTGAGCTCGGCCTGGGGATCTTGAAAATCATCGGTCGGGCCTAAGTCTGGCTTGTCTTTGTCCTTGTCGGCGCTAGATGATGAAGTCTACTCGGAGGCAAACTTCTTGAGCATGAAGCAATCCTTGGCCGTGTGCTTGCCCTTGTGATGGAAGGGGCAAGGCCCATTCATAACCTTCTGGTATTCGTTGTTCCTTGGGGGCTGCGACCGAGTGCGCTCCACGTTGGCCACCTCATTGTCCAACTTCCGCTTGTGGCTGCCGGACTTGTCTGTGATGGCTTGTTGTCAGCTTTTGCCTTTTGATCTTTTTGCCGGGACTCTTTCTTCTTGTCGAGGGCCTCTGCAACTTCCTCGGCCGAGTCAGTGTATTTGTTTGCCATATCGAAGAGAGCCCTGATAGTGGCTAGAGGCTTCCGATTGAATTTCACGATGAACGAGGCATCCTTTACTCCCTTGCGGAAGGCAGCGATGATGACCTCTTGATAAATTCACGCAGAGACTTGTTCTTCCTCTGGTGCAATTGGTATAAATCGTGCTCGGAAGACGGCCTCTCGTAGGTCCCCTGGAAGTTAGCGATGAACCACTCCCTGAGTTCTCCCCAAGAACCGACTGACCGCCTCGGGAGCCCTATTAGCCATGTCCTCGTTGAGTCGGCCAGGGCGACCGGGAGGTAGTTATCCATGGCTTTATGGTCACCTCCAGCAGCTCAGATTGCCAGAGTATATACGGTGAGCCAAGATTCAGGGTTGGTTTTGCCGTCGTATTTCTCGATCCCCGTAGGCTCGAAGCTCGATGGCCAGTCGACGTCCTGTAGCTCATGGGTGAAAGCTAGAACACCATCGTCATCATGAGGGCTCCGGCTTCGATCGCGGCGGTTGAACCGCTCGTGGTGGAGGCCGAAGCGCTCATGCTCGTCCTCCAGTCGGCGGTGCTCGTCCTCTTCGCGTTGACGACGCCGAGCGTTAATGTCTTGTCAGAGGTCACGTTGTAGATGAACTCAAAGGTCCTGGTTGAATCGACGATCATTCTGGTGACGTCGCCAATTGTTGTTGTTGGTGTTGCCGAGTGATGTTTGCCGCGACTCCTCGTGTGGCTAACTTGAGCTAGCCACCCGGCATCGCGCTGATGCGGACGAGACTGCCATTGGAGAACCTGACCGATTGGTCGGTATAAGTGTTTCGCCCGACTGCTGGTGTTGCTGACATGCGGTAGCTGTGTCATAGCTTTAATCTTGGCGATAGTCGGGGTGGCCTGGTGATTAGGCTCGAGCTAGAGTGTATCCAGCAGGGTTGCAGCGGCCACGACGTTCTGTTGTGGCGTGACGAAGATGTCGTGATCACCGACTCTAGTCTAGAGGATCTATTGCTGAGCGGTTCACCCAGCCTTGCATAGCTCGTCATTGCGAGCCTCGCGGTCGGCCTCCTCCTGTTGTCGTAGTCGGCGTGCCTCCTCTTCTGCTCCTCTTGTAGTCGGCGTACCTCTGGTGGAGGGGTTGAAGCAATGAAGATCTCGCGGGGCAGAAGGAAACTCGCCAGACTGGTGTCTGAATTGGTGTTCAAATCGTTGTTCGACTTGGAGTTGGAATCCGAGTAATTGATCAGAGTAAGGACGACTCCAACCTCCCTAGATCCAATCTAGAGTGGCTCTGGGCCATGTACAAACTGAATCGCAGGGGATCGGGTTTGCCGCATATGATGTAGATCCGCGGCGTCGCCGAGTCTGTGAGGGAAGTTGACAATCTCTCCCCCTCTTAGCCCAACCCGGGCCAGCTGAAGGCTGAGCACAAGTCGGATGCCAAACGAGAGAGTTGTCCCAAGACCCAGACAGGTGGTAGATTGCCGTAGCACGTCGATGAGGGTGGCCGCAGCGTGTTATGGACCGACTGGTGCGGAGTTGGCTGGTTCCTCGGCCGGTTGGATTGGATCTGCATCGGCCAAGGTAAGGTTGCCGAACATGTCGGTGACGAAGTCAAGGCTTCCGAATGAGACTGTATCTCCAGGAGAGAATTTATCGCCGTCGACTCCTGTTGTTGGATCCATCGAGCTTGTAGATGTAGATTTCACCGAGCCCCTACCTGGTGCGCCAACTGTCGATGTTTTACACCGGCAATATGAATATGGGACTACCTGGTAGATGGAAACTCAGTGGATTGCAACAGAACATAGGGAGATTTTATACTGGTTTAGGCCCTCGATGTGAGGTAATACCCTACGTCCAGTTGTGATGTTATTCCTTTGAGGATTTGTGTTGATCTATGATCTTATGCCCTCAAGGGGCGCCCTGCCTCCCCTTATATACTGGGGGACAGGAGTACAAGGTAGGAGTCCTAGCCAGATACGGCCAAGGGATCTCCTCTTAGAGATACAATTTACCCGACTAGGACTGTATATTCCTTATTGTACAAGGCAAAGTCTGCCGGGTGCTACTATATCTCTAATTACAAGGCTAGGTCCATCCTCTATCCGAGTGGCCCATATGCTTGTGATGAGGTACCCAGGGCCCATGGCCTCCACACGGAGCATGCCCTTTTTCAAATTATTGAAGAAAGTAGACAATTTCCAATGGACGCCAGAAGCCCAGCAAGCCTTCAAAGACTTTAAGAAGTTTCTCACATCACCACCCGTGTTGGCATCACCTATGCCCCAAGAACCACTCATGATGTATCTGGCGGCAACCTCTCTGGTAGTCAATACGGTGTTGGTCGTAGAGTGGGCAGAGACTGGGCACATACAAAGAGTATAGAGGCCAGTCTACTTCGTCAATGAAGTCTTAGCCGACTCCAAGATAAGATATCCCCAAGTCCAGAAGCTGCTCTATGGTTTACTCATAACTGTCTAGAAGTTGTTGCACTATTTCTAGTCACATCAAGTCACAATTGTCACATCGTATCCACTGAGGGATGTCCTGCACAATCATGAGGCCACTGGCAGAATTGCTAAATGGGCACTCAAGCTAATGCCGTTTGACATTGTCTTTCAACCTCGGATAGCAATCAAGTCACAAGCACTTGCCGACTTCGTGGCCGAATGGACAGAGGTTCAGACGGCTACACCAATGGACAAGCTTGAATACTGGACAATGTACTTCGATGGTTCTCTGCGGATTGGTAGAGCAAGGGCTGGCATCATCCTGACGTCACCCACCAGAGAAAAATTGAAATACGTTGTTTATATACACTTTCCAACATCCCACAACGTCGCCGAGTACGAGGCACTCATCCACGGGCTCCGCATCGCCACATCACTTGGCATCTGTTGACTGGTAGTACGTGGGGATTCTCAACTCGTGGTAAACCAGGTCATGAAAGACTGGACGTGTCTGGACGACAACATGGCGGCTTACTATCAGGAGGTACGTAAGCTAGAAAACAAGTTCGACGGGCTAGAGATTACACATGTGCTGCGCCAATACAACCAAGCCGTAGACGAGTTAGCCAACATGGGATCCAAACGAGAAGTTGTTTTGACTGGAATCTTTGTCGAGCAATTGTTGGAGCCATCAGTCAAGAAAAAATAGTATTCGAGTAGTCGGGGACTAAACTTACCCCGGCAACAATTGAAGTACTAATCATCTCTCAAGATTGGTGGACTCCACTCATCAGGTTCCTCCTGGAAGATGAGCTCCCAGAAGATCGCAATGAGGCTGAGTGGATCAAACGTCGAAGAAAAAGTTTCCTTGTAGTCAGTCCATAGAAGCACATCCGGAGTCCTCATGCATTGCGTCCCACCTGAGGAGGGCATGCAGATACCACAGTCTATCCACTCGGGCATTTGTGGCAACCATGCTGCATCAAGGACGTTAGTCGAAAAGGCTTACAGACAAGGTTTCTTCTAGCCGACTACGGTTACAGACGCTAAAGTCATAGTTCAGACATGTGAGGGATGCCAGTTCTTCGCCCGGCAAACAAATCTTCCAGCTCAAGAACTACAAACAATTCCAATCTCTTTGATGAGGACATCACTCCTTTGGATACTTACAACAATCCTTAAGTTGTTATGCAAGGGCCAATTACTAGAGCTCGGGCACGACAATTGAATCTCCAGGTGAACTCGTTCATAAGTTCTTCTTTTGGTGACTTTGAGAATAGATTGCTACCTAATGATTTAATATGATTAGGAATCTTGGAGAGGACCAGGAAGCATTTGGAGAGAGGCTAGGAGGCGGACAAGGCCAGCAAAGGCGTTCAAGTCAAGTGGAGGCCCAATTCATATTGAGCTCGAGTCCATCTCGGATTCCAGGAGTAGTCCACACTAAATTGGTCGCCTAGATCACATCCGGACTCCGTTTTCGATGTTCAAGACATGTATGGAAAGCTAACGGGACCACCTGTCTAATGGATCTAGTCTCACATCAAAATTCCTTTTGAGTCAACAGGAATCATCCAAGCAAATCAGCATCTAGAATTTGTCAGGGTGCTACACCACCGTCTTTTGGGCCGTTGGGTCTTGTATCATGTCAGAGTCCATTAGGGACGCGTCCAGGGGTCCTTGGCTAACCCTAGACCCTATATATTCAGTAGAAGTCTTCAAGTTAGGGTTCGGTTTTGCTTAGATTATTCTGCCATTGCAGTTTCACCATCTAGATCGGTTTGTGGAACCCCAACTTTGTGTGCTAAACATCCATCTGTGATTTAGGTTGTGTTTTCTTTATTGTTGCAAATTTCTTCGATTGTTTGTAGGAGTGAAACCTTTGTGGTTAGATCGACTGCGTGAGAGCGTGGCCAATAATGACAAGACGCGCGGGTGTAGCGAATGCAAGGTGACGATCCACTGATCGGAAGCCTCAAAACGTGAACGTCCACACGTCGCCAAATCAAACCTATCGGAAGGTCGGGCACCTAGTCTCGCATCAAGTAGTATCAGAGCACAGGTTGCCCGATAGGTATTATCTGTTCCCAACTATCCATCTTTCATTCTTTTACCTAGAGTCTAGAAAAAACCAAAAAAAAGCATCGTATTCATCGTAGTCCTTGTTTTTCGCTGTCCAAACCCCTTTGTGCCTTCGCAAGTTTAATTTCAGCTTTGCTTTGTTGAGTTTGAGTCCTAGATCAAGTCTGGTCTATAGTTTAGAGTCGCGTTCGTGGTATCTAGTTCAAGCAATTGTGTTGCGCAAGAGCCCACCTTGAGAGATCAGGTTCTACTCGGTTTCGTTTTGCAACCACCTTGTGCTAATAACCCGCTTCACAAGCCGTGTAGATAGGTCACAAGCCACCTTGTGTCAATTGCCCTGCATCGCTAGCCTCCTTGTCAACCGCGCTTAACCTATCTTCAAATTTTTGCCCTAGCCAAATATACGAGTTGTGTGGCAGAGAGACCTGTTCTGTGTCTCCTTCCGTAAAATGGCCATAACTTTTGCATATGGACTCGAAATTGAGCAAATTTTATATCTGCCAACATCTACAAAAAATTTTATATCCGCTTCTCCCTGAACTTTTGTCAAGTTCAGCCAATCTAAAATCACAAAATTTGGCCTGCAAGACTGAGTTTTTGAGCCCCAAAGTTCCTGCATGCTTTTCAGAGCTCCTGTTTGTTTTTCTAGGGCCACTCCGTGCATCATATCGAGCTGCCAATTTTTGTGGTTGCTTCTTGTACACTCCTAGTTGATAAAAAAATATCAAAAAAAGGAAGAGAGAGAAGAGAGAGAAAAAAGAAAAGATAGAGAGAAGGGGAGAGTGTGTGGTTCTCCGTTCTGGGTCTTGTGTATCTATAGCTTTGTGTCCTAGTTTCCTTTGTTCCTTACTCTTTCTTTCTTATACTAGTCCTAGGGACATGTCTCGGCCAGCGATTGTGACAAGTATTTGGGCTTCTTATTCAGCTTTGCTATTCTGTTATTGAATTTTGATAACCCTTGCTACAATACACTGCCTTCCGAGATCCACACACTTTTGGTCAGTACAGGTTGATCCTCGCAATCGCACCCCTGCCATCATCAAACATCCCACCTCTCTGAGTCGTACCGCCTACTTCAATTGGTAAGATTTTTGTAAGAGCAAGGTAAGACACTTGAGAGTGTGTTCTATCGCCTAGTAGTTGATAGGGATCATACTTTTGTGTTGTTTGTTTCCTATTTTCTACTAACCATGGCAAGTGAGGTGAATGATTTCGCTGATTGTGCTTCAAAAGAGGAGACCACTAAGCTGGATCAGAAGATTGAGGAAAATGTGCTACCATGAATGCGATGCGGGAAGACCTCCAGGCTATAGTGGGGAGCATTACCACCCTCACTAACCGTGTCGAGCAATTGGCAGCAAACCATCACCCAACACCACCACTTGTTGATGATGACAGAGATAATGAAAAAGAGGAAGCGATAATAGTTTATAAGGCCGTGCCGATATGCTGAGTGGGTTTCTAATATCATCCCGGTGGAAAAGAAAAATGGAAAATTGAGAATATGTATTGATTTCTGGGATTTGAATAAGGCTACCCCCAAGGATGAGTACCCGATGCCGATAGCAGATTTGTTGGTAGATGCAGCATCAGGCCATAAGATTATTAGCTTCATAGATGGCAATGCAAGATACAATCAGATTTTTCTGGCAGAAGAGGATATACATAAGACTGTGTTTCGATGTCCTGGAGCTATCGGCTTATATGAGTGGGTAGTAATGACGTTTGGATTAAAAAATGCCAGTGCGACATATCAGAGGGCGATGAATTATATATTTCATGATCTCATCGGCTTATTAGTGGAAATTTATATTGATGATGTGGTAGTTAAATCCAAGAGTGATGAAAGCCATATAGCCGATTTGCGAAAAGTGCTGGAAAGGGCAAAGAAATACGGACTAAGGATGAATCCCAATAAATGTGCTTTTGGTGTATCGGCTGGGCAATTTTTGGGTTTCATGGTTCATGAGCAAGGAATTGAAGTTAGTCAACGGAGCATCAGAGCCATCAAGAATATGGAACCACCAAGCAACAAGACAGAGCTACAGTCATTGATCGGCAAGATTAATTTTGTAAGGACATTCATATCAAATTTGTCAGGAAGGATTGAGCCTTTTACTCCGTTGTTGAAATTGAAAGCTGATCAAGAGTTTATGTGGGGGGCAGAACAACAGAAGGCATTTGATGAAATTAAGAGTTATTTAAGTTCCCCACCTGTTTTGATTCCACCGCAGAGAGGAGTGCCATTCAAGTTGTACTTATCGGCCGATGAAAAATCCATCGGGTCTGTTTTAATATAGGAATTTGAAGGGAAGGAGCGAGTCGTGTTCTATCTAAGCAGAAGGCTTTTGAATTGTGAAACAAGATATCCTGCGGTAGAAAAATTATGCCTTTGTTTATATTTCTCATGTACAAAATTAAGGCATTACATCCTATCGGCTGAGTGTACGGTGGTTTGTAAGGCCGATGTGGTAAAATACATGTTGTCGGCTCCAGTCTTAAAAGGGCAAGTTGGTAAATGGATTTTTGCCTTAACAGAGTTTGATTTGAGATATGAATCGGCTAAGGCGATCAAGGGACAGGCAATAGCCGATTTGATTGTGAAACACAGAGGGGTTCATGGAAATTATGTGGAGCCGATCCCGTGGACTTTATTTTTCGATGGATCGGTTTGCAAGCATGGATCTGGTATCGGATTGGTCATTGTATCGCCTCGGGGGGCAAGTTTTGAATTTGCTTTTACAATTAAACCCTATCGGATCAACAATCAAGAGGAATACGAGGCAGTGCTAAAAGGACTTCAACTTTTGAAGGAGATCGGGGCCGATGTCATAGAGATGGTTGGAGATTCCTTATTAGTGATCAAGCAATTGTCTAGGGAATATGAGTGCAGAGATGATGTTTTAAGATCATATTATGAAGAATGTAGAGATTTATTAGGGAATTTCAGGATGGTATCATTGGATCATATTCCTAGAGAACAGAATTTAGAAGCTAATGATCTTGCACAGATTGCTTTGGGTATCGGCTGAATAGATAGATTGAGGTTGAAATAGCCGATAGTGATATTCAGGATAAAGCTGACGATTGGAGACAAGAGATAATTGATTATTTACAAAATCCGTCACAATCGGTTTCTAGGAAGCTTTGGTATAAAGCTACTAAGTATGTGTTGCTTGATGAAGAGATATATTATCGGACCTTTGAAGGGGTTTTACTGAGATGCCTAAATTTAGAAGAAGCCAAAGTAGTTATGTGCGAAGTGCATGAGGGTGTTTGTGGAACTCATCAATTGGCTCATAAGATGAAGTGGGTATTGAGAAGAGTAGGATATTTTTGGCCGACAATGTTGGAAGATTGCTTCAAATATTATAAAGGATGTCAAGATTGCCAGAAATTTGGAAATATACAACGAGCACCAGCATCGGCTATGAATCCTATCATCAAACCGTGGCCGTTCAGAGGATGGGGAATTGATATGATCGGCCAGGTTTATCCTCCATCAAGTAAAGGACATAAATTCATATTGGCAGCAACAGATTATTTTACAAAATGGGTGGAAGCAATTCCTTTAAAGAAAGTCACGCCCAAAGATGCGATTGAGTTTGTAAAAGAGCATATAATTTATCGGTTTGGAATTCCTCAGACGATAACTACCGATCAGGGATCTATTTTCGTGTCCGATGAGTTTCAACAATTTGCTGCCAATATGGGGATTCAGTTATTGAATTCATCACCTTATTATGCTCAAGCTAATGGATAGGCAGAAGCTTCGAATAAGAGTTTAATCAAATTAATTAAGCGGAAGATTGATGAATAGCCGCGAAGATGGCATACTACATTAGCCGATTCATTATGGGCCTATCGGATAGCATGTCATGGGTCCACTCGGGTGCCACCATACCAATTGGTATATGGACATGAAGTAGTTTTGCCTTGGGAGACTAACATCGGTTCTAGGAGAATTTCTTTACAAAATCAACTGACAGCCGATGATTATTATAATTTGATGGCAGATGAACTCGAGGATTTGGCTTAGAATCGGTTAAGGGCGTTGGAAAGGATCAAGGAAAATAAAACTAGGGTGGCTAGGCATTATAACAAAAAGGTGATGAATAAATCATTTACTGAGGGAGATCTTGTATGGAAGTTGATTTTGCCGATTGGGTCCAGAGATAGTAAATTCGGAAAGTGGTCGTCTAATTGGGAAGGGCCCTATCGGATTAATCGTTGTGTACCTGGCAATGCCTATATATTGGAAGATCTTGAGGGGACAGAGTTTGCTAAGGTACTTAATGGGAAATATCTCAAGAAGTATTATCTGAGCGTTTGGATCAACTCCTGAGTCGGTTGAATGTGGCCAATTTCTAAAATAGTTCAATGCAAGAGCCGATGTTGTTACGTCGCTTAAAGATAGTTGATATCAATTGGTATCGCCTTTAGATAAAACAAATAAAAATATTCTCAAGTAAAGGTGGAATCAGATGAATAAGTAACACAGCTAGTTAGATTATATTACAGCAAAAGATTATCGGCATGTTCTGGAGTAACATCAGAAGCATCAATGTTAAAATTTTACAAGAATTTTTGAATTGTTTCAATCGCACGCAGGTGAATCTGATCAATTTCATTGATGGCGCGGATATCGTCTTCATTGGAGCTTGGGATGGGCTTTAAGCTTTTGCGCCGATGAACGACTTGGCGTATTGCTGCTGCAACTTTGGATTCTTGATCCTGTATTGCTTGTGGCAAGCCGATGAGCTGAGATTTTGTGATTTCAATATCCTTGCAGATTCTTTCAAGCTTTGCCAGCAAGTCGGCTTGTTTTTCCTCCAACTGGTCTAATTTAGCTTGGATTTCTTGAGGGGCGGCTGCCATATTATCAAGCTTTTTCTTTTCAGATTGAGCAGATAGCCGATCGTCTTGGATGTGTTGAGCTAGAATCTTTTGTTCGGCGCGATCGGCTATGCATTGCCTGGTCTTGATCAGCTGAAATCTGTGGGATTCTAAGTAAGCGGCAGGAGTTAGGGCATCAATGAGTTCGTCGGGTAGATGATGTTCAATCTCAGAAAATCTTGCCCGGATTGGCCCACAATCTTCTACCAGCGCGTCTATTGGGGTTTCCAGCCGACGGGTAATATCCAGCAAGTGTTCGCGCACGTCGGATGGAAGGGATGGTTTGGTCATAGCGCTGGTAATTGCTTCTTCATCAGTCTCCAGGTACTGGCCGATGTCGAAGGAGAATAGCTCGGCTAAGGACTGCAAATCGGCATCGGTGAGTAAACGGATTATGAATGAATAAGTTAACACAAATGAGTACCTGAGGGGGGATAGTGGCAGCTTGAGGGATGACATCGGCATCAGATGGATGAGTAGGTTGTTCTTCAGGATGGCCGATGTCTGGCGCCGAAGTAGGAGGAACGGCCTCAATATCGGCTTCGGGGCTGGGCGCTGGAGTTGGAACAGCTGGGGAGGTCATCGGCTCGATGAGGATGTCGGGTGAAGGTTGAGTTTCAGGAGCTGATGACTCGAACTAAAAATAAGATTGGTAATGAAGACAAAAGAAATAGACAAATAATGTTATGGACCAGCACATACATGTGGGGATGAAGGAGCCGATATTGCTTCGATAGCGGGCGGCGCTGTAGCCACGACATCAGTGCTGGTTTTTTGGCTTTTTTTGGGAAGGGCGAGACGCCAGCTTCTTGCATTTTGGTCCTGTTGGCTGTGGCGCCCGAAGAAGAGACGATGGAGGGGGAGCACCATGACCCAGGTTTGGATTGGCCGATGGTGGTTGATATATGATCGGCCGGCCGCTGGTGCTTGTTGTTGGCGGTTCCTTGTCATCAGCCTGCAAGATGAGATTATAAGAGATATGATCGAAGACAATGATTAAGCCTTGTGGGATGTTACCTCTTCATTAGATTCGACGTAATCGGGGTTGAGGCGAGAGCAATATTAGGCGGCCGATAGGTTGAACAGGTGTTTCCTCCATTCTGACCACCATCGGGAAAAATGCCTTGTATTGGTGGTGCATGTCTCCACGCTGGTGGCAGTGCCTAGAGGCAGAGATCCTATTAGCATCCGCAGCCGATCATACTCAAAAGCACTATTTACATTGCCCCGGGCCTGAAGTTTATCAATAAAGAATAGGCCGATTGGGAGTTGGCCGAGGCCGAGCTTGCGAGAACCGACCGATGGATGATAAAACTCATATGATGGTTGTTGTGATCAGCCTTGAGAGAAGCCAGTCGGTAGAAGGCAGGGGGTAATGGCCCATAGAAATATGATCTTGGATTCTTCATCGGCAAAAGTATCAAGAGGGTTGAATTTGAAGGGCATCTCGAATGATGCTGCATCATCATATGCAAACCAGAGTGTGGCCTCCCTAGTAAAGCCATAGTAGAAGCCTTTGAACCACTGGCTGAGTCCGATAGGAGTCATTTTGCAGCCAGGAAGGGCCGATGCAGCTTCGCCCATAGAGATACATCGGCGATAGATGGGTTCCTATTCCTCTGGGTGATCGGCTGGGAAGTTTAAGTTCAGGAGGGAGGTCCTAGGAATGGCCTTGGAGGTGTAGACATTGAGCCACAGTTGCACAAACCACCAAGGACCGCCGATGTGGCCGATTGATTGACTGGTCGATAGTTTGCCTGCTACCTAATGCAGCAGTTGATAGGTGGCACCAAGAAGATATTGCCCCAGGGGGATTTGTTTCTTATCAGCCAAGCATTCTGCTAAACATTGCATGTTTGTAGTGGGGCCTAGAGTCGCGCCACCAAAGACAAATTGTTCCAACCATAGATTCAGGAAGGCTACATGCTCCCGATCATCAACTGGCCCAGTCACCTTGTTGTGAATTGATATATACTTGGTCCAGCCACCGATATTCTTCGTTTGTAGCCGATGAGTGGGCTTGAATCGGAGGTTGGAGGGGTTGATGTAACTTGTCGTGTTAAGGCAGGTGAGCATGGTTACATCCATCAGAGTTGGGGTCATCGGCCCGTGTCCAAATAAGAAGGCGTTGAGGGTGTCTGACCAAAAGTATGAAGCCGATGCAAGCAAAGGTTCATTCTTCTCCATTTCGGCCAGGGAAAGGTTGATGCAGTAGCCGATATCTGTTTCTTCCCAGTGGGTTTTCCTTACAGCCGATACTCTGAGGTACCAGTTCTTCCACCCAGGAAGCTTGCTAGGCCAGGATCTGAAGCTATTGGTCCAATCGCTGGCTAGCATAGAAGAGTTCTTGAAAGGGATGCGTTGAGTTTCGGCATTGATGACATCTGTGGGGTCTTCGCTACCCATGGGACCGTGATAGAAAAATTTGGATAATTGGTGGCCGGAATCAAGACTTGGCTTCTAAGGTCCTATAGTAAACAAGAACACGATGAAGAACAGATGAAGAATGTAGCGGATTTAATCTATCTAGATTACAAAGCAGAAAGAGTGATCAGACAAGAGGGTTACCTTTGGGATAGCGGTTGCTGAAGCCATCGCAGAAGAGGAGAGTAAACGAAGGCAGGTGGTTGAGGAAGAAGACCGCAGCAGTTCGCCTGGGTTCGCCGGGGCTCGTCAAGGTCTCGAGGGAAGCGAGAGAGTTCTGGTGATGTGAAAGCGCAAAGAAAGGAGGCTAGGAAGGCGAAGCGGTTTATAGAGGAATGATGACCGGGCAGGAATCGAGGCCGTTGGCACTGTTTCAAACAATTAAGGAAAGTGGGCTACCTTGGGCTGCCTCGGTATGAAAGGAATCTAAAAGCCCAGGTGAGAGAATTTCGAAGTTTTATGGAAAGCTCCGAAATTGGGTGGCATGTGTTAATGCCAAAATTTGGGATGATTCTTTATCAGATTCGGTTAAGGAAAAAATCACAGTCAACTAGCGGAAATTAATCTGGAGGAAGCCGGGTTTGAGAAGGGATCGTGAAGACCACGGAAAGGCAGTTAATATCTTATCTATTATTTAGGCAATGTTAGTATTTCTTTCTTTTAGGAAACCTGATCTCGTGTCCGATCGGGTTTTATTAGTGTTTTCCTTCAGTAATTAGGAAATCATGTGTCGTGTCCAATAAGGACTTGTAACAACTCGGGGTATAAATACGTATGCCCGGGTACCTTGTAAATCATCACATAGATCAATACAAATTTGGCGCATCGCCACCCTTTTCAACGGGTTCTTGCTTCTCGAGCCAGGCTGCATTGGTTAAGTTCGACCTCCTGCGAGAGGGTAAGTCTCGTTACCCCGATTATCGTATCGGCTAGGACTTCCTCGGTTAGGTCTGATATTCTAGTCGATCTACGGTAATCGGCTTACCACGATATATCTGTTCTATCTACGGCTGCATCAGTTAAGTTTGATCTCATAGTCTGAGTAGGTATATCACATCACGCGTGCATAGATTTTATCAGCTTATTGGGGGTAATTTATCATCAGTTTGTGCTGCATCGGTTAGGTTCGACCTATTAAACTGCCTGTGATAAGCTTTTCCTGCTAGGTTGATAGATTTTATGCAAGCGTCTTATCGGGGTGTATAGCCGATAAGTTATCATATATTACATCACAACTGCATTAGATCTATCGGCTCACTGAGGTTCTTTTATTATTATTAATATGTGCTGCATCAGTTAAGTTTGACCTACTAGATTGATAATGATAGATTTATCCTTGATAAGCCGATGGGTGTTCATGCAATGTTTTATCGGAGTGCCTAGCCGATAAGTTATCTTTTACTAAATACAGCCGACTGCATTACCTTTATTTTATGTATCTGCACTATCATCGGTTATCCAGCCGATGTACATGGTTTATTGGTAGTCGGCTGATTTATTTATTTATATTATTATCGATTTCCTAGCCGATACACAAGAGATTTATTTATTTTGCTTATTTATGCCATCATCGGCTTCTAGTCGATGTATAAGTGCTATGGTTCATATCGGCTATCGGCCGATGAAACGAGTCTAAATCGGCTTCCAACCGATTGGCTCACTGGTCTAATATTTCTCTCCTTGTCAATTGCAGGGTCAAATTGACTGGCACGCCTACGAACCTCGAATTTAGGACCTGCACTGGAGTTAAGCAAATCTCCTAGGCCTTCGCGTGTCTAGTGCATCGAACCAGATCATCAGCTCGTTCTCAATGCTGCTGGTGATTTTCGGTGTCAACAGTTTGTTGGTGTATTTCCAAGTGAAATACCCCCGGGGCTGCCACCTATGAGAGGTATTGAGCATCAAATTGATTTGATCCCGGGAGCTACGTTGCCAAACCGTGCGCCGTACCAGACCAATCCCGAAGAGACTAAGGAAATTCAGTGTCAAGGGCAAGATTTGCTTGACAAAGGGTATATATGTGAGAGTCTTAGTCCTTGTGTTATTCCTGTTATTTTGGTGCCTAAGAAAGATGGGTCATGGCGCATGTGTGTGGATTGTAGAGCCATTAACAACATAACTATTAGATATCATCATCCTATTCCTAGGTTAGATGATATGCTAGATGAATTAAGTGGCTCTGTTGTGTTCTCTAAAGTAGACTTGCGTAGTGGATACCACCAAATTAGAATGAAATTGGGTGATGAATGGAAAACTGCGTTTAAAATAAAATTTGGTTTGTATGAGTAGTTAGTTATGCCTTTTGGTTTAACAAATGCCCCTTCTACTTTTATGTGACTCATGAATGAAGTTTTACGTATTTTCATTGATAGATTTGTGGTGGTTTAATTTGATGATATACTAATTTATACCAAGTCTTTAGATGAACATAAGGAACGTTTACGTGCTGTTTTTATTGCTTTGAGAGATGCACGCTTGTTCGGTAATCTCGAGAAGTGCGCTTTTTGCACGGAACGAGTTTCGTTTCTTGGTTATGTTATGACTTCACAGGGAATTGAAGTTGATGAGACCAAGATTGAAGTGATCAAGAGTTGGCCGACTCCTAAATCGGTTACACAGGTGCGGAGTTTTCTAGGTCTAGCTAGATTCTACTGTCGCTTTGTGAGAGATTTCAGCACCATTGCCGCACCCATGAATGAGCTAACAAGGAAAGACGTTCCATTTCGATGGGGACAAGCACAAGAAGATGCCTTCAATTTGCTCAAAGAGAAGTTGACTCATGCACCGCTACTCCAACTCCCTGATTTTGTTAAGGTTTTTGAACTTGAATGTGATGCAAGTGGAATTGGGATTGGAGATGTTCTTATTCAAGAGGGTAAGCTTGCTACATACTTTAGTGAGAAGTTGTCAGGGCCTAGTTTGAACTATTCAACCTATGATAAAGAATTTTATGCTTTGATTCGAACATTAGAGACTTGGCAACATTATTTATGGCTGAAGGAATTTATTATACATTTTGATCATGAGTCTCTGAAACATATTAAAAGTCAAGCAAAATTGAATAAAAGACATGCTAAGTGGGTAGAATTTATTGAATCTTTTCCTTACATCATCAAACATAAGAAAAGGAAGGATAATGTGATTGTTGATGCTTTGTCTAGACGCTATACCATGTTGTCTCAACTTGATTGTCGTATATTTGGGATTGAATCGATTAAGGGACAATATGAACTTGATGTTGATTTTAAAGACGTGTTCTTGAATTGTAAAGAGCGACGTACATGAAATAAATTTGTGCTTAATGATGGATTCTTGTTTAGAGCTGACCGCCTATGCATTCCAGTTGGATCCGTTCGTCTTTTGTTGCTGCAAGAGGCCTAGGGAGGAGGTTTGATGGGTCATTTTGGCGCTAAGAAGACGGAGGAAGTTTTGGCCACACACTTCTTTTAGCCAAAGATGAGGCGAGATATAGAGCGTTTCGTCGCTCGCTGCACCACATGTAAAAAAGCTAAGTCTCGTTTGAATCCACATGGTTTGTATATGCCTCTTCCTGTTCCTTCTATTCCTTGGGCAAACATATCTATGGATTTTGTTTTGGGATTGCCTAGGACAAAGAGGGGGAGGGATAGCATTTTTGTTGTTGTGGATCAATTTTCTAAGATGGCACACTTTATTCCTTGTCATAAAAGCAATAATGCCATTCATGTTGCTCCTTTGGATACTTATAACAATCCTCAAGTTGTTATGCAAGGGCCAATTACTAGAGCTTGGGCATGACAATTGAATCTCCAGGTGAACTCGTTCATAAGTTCTTCTTTTGGTGACTTTGAGAATAGATTGCTACCTAATGATTTAATTATGATTAGGAACCTTGGAGAGGACCAGGAAGCATTTGGAGAGAGGCTAGGAGGTGGACAAGGCCAGCAAAGGCGTTCAAGTGAAGTGGAGGCCCAATTCATATCGAGCTTGAGTCCATCTCGGATTCCAGTAGCAGTCTGCACTAAATTGGTCGCCCATATCACATCTGGACTCCGTTTTCGATGTTCAAGATATGTACGGAAAGCTAACGAGACCACCTTTCTAATGGATCTGGTATCATGTAAAAATTCCTTCTGAGTCAATAGGAATCATCTAAACAAGTCAACATCCAGAATCTGTCAGGGTGCTACGCCACCGTCTTTTGGGCTGTTGGGTCTTGTATCGTGTCAGAGTCCATTAGGGACATGTCCAGGGGTCCTTGTCCGACCCTAGACCCTATATATTCAGTAGAAGTCATCAAGTTAGGGTTGGGTTTTGCTTAGTGTGGGTGCCATGGGCCCCGGGTACCTCATGACAAGCATATGGGCCACTCGGATAGAGGATGGGCCTAGCCTTGTAATTAGAGATATAGCTAAATTCGGCAGACTTCGCCTTGTATAGAAAGGAATATACAGTCCTAGTCGGGTGTGTTATATCTCTAAGGGGAGATCTCCTAGTCGTAATCTGATGGGGACTCCTACCTTGTAACCCTGTCCCCCAGTATATAAGGGGAGGCAGGGCGCCCCATGAGGGCAGGTTGAGTTGGTTCACCAAAATCACCACCACAAATCCTCAAAGGAATAACACCACAACTGGACGTAGGGTTTTACCTCACATCGAGGGCCTGAACCAGTATAAAATCTCCCTGTGTTCCTTTGCAATCCACCAAGTTTCCATCCGCCGAGTAGCCCCATATATTTATTGCCGGTGTAAAACATCGACAGTTGGCGCGCCAGGTAGGGACTTCGGCGCGATCTACATCTACAAGCTCGATGGATCCAGCAGCCGAAGTCGACGGCGGCAAACTCCCCCCCGGAGATACAATCGCATTCAGAAGCCTCGACTTCGTCGCCGACCAGATCGGCAATCTCACCCAGGCCGACACGGACTCGATCCAACCGGCCGAGGAACCAGCTGACTCCGCGCCAGTCGGCCCATACGACGCTGCGGCAATCTTCGACGACATGCTGCGGCGATCTCCAATACGCCCGAGTCCAGGGACAACTCTTCCTTCCAGTGTTCGACTCGGGCTCGGTTCTGAGCCGGCCGAGATCGGGCCGAGAAGGGAAGAGATCGTCAACTTCCCGTTTGGACTCGGCGACGCCGCGGATATCTACAATCTACATCCGACGCGGCAAACCCGATCCCCTGGAGTTCGACTCGGATACGGCTCCGAGCCGCTCGAGATCGGATCTAGGGAGGTCGGAGTTACACTCATCCCCATCAACCATCCCGACTTCGACTCGAAGTCGGACTCCGACTTCCAGTCGGACTACGACTCTAAGTCGGATAGCAGCTCGGCAAGCTTCTCTCCGCCACGAGAAATCTTCATGGCATCCAAAGGCTCTACTCCTACTCAGGAATCACGCCGACTACACGAAAAACAAGAGGAGGAGGCCTGCCGTCTGCGAGAACAACAGGAGGAAGAAACAAGACGCCTGCACGCCCACAACGACGGCCTACGCAGGGCTGGGCGAACCGCTCAGCAACAAACCCTCCAAACAAAAGTCGGCGACCACAACGTCTTCGTCACGCCACAGCAGAACGTCGTGGCAGCCGTAACCCTACTGGACACAGTCCAGGTCGGGCCTGATCACCAGGCCACCCCGACGATCGCAAGGATAAAAGCCATGCTTACCGCTGCCGCATGTCAGCAGCATCAACAGTCGGGCAACACACTCGTACTGACCAGTCAATCAACTTCCCCAGCGGCAATCTCATCCACCTCAAAGCGACGTCGAGCGGCCGGCTCTAGTCGGCAGCACGCGGAGTCAAGCCAGACGTCACTCGGCAACCACAACAACCGGCAACGTCGAAGCGACCGTCGGGACAGCCAGGACCTCCGAGACTGACTGCGGCGCGACCTTCAGCAAGACATTAATGCTCGGCGCCGCAAACGAGAAGAAGACGAGCAACGCCAACTGGAAGACGAGAACGAGCAATTCGGCCTCCACTACAAGCGGTTTCGCCGCCGTAGTCGAGGTCGGAGTCCTCATGAAGACGACGGAGTACCGGCCTTCACTCAGGAGCTACAACAAGTCGACTGGCCGTCAAGTTTCAAGCCTACAGGCATCAACAAATACGATGGCAAGACTAATCCCGAGTCCTGGCTCACGGTCTACACTCTGGCGATTCGAGCAGCTGGGGGAAATCAGAAAGTCATGGCTAACTACCTCCCAGTCGCTTTAGCCGACTCAGCGAGGACATGGCTAGTAGGACTTCCCAAGCAATCAATCGACTCCTGGGGAGAACTCCGGAAACGCTTCATCGCCAACTTCCAGGGAACATACGAGAGGCCATCTTCCGAGTACGACTTATATCAGTTGCATCAAAGGAAGAACGAGTCTCTTCGTGACTTCATCAAGAGGTTTTCTGAGAAGAAGAACTCAATCCCAAACGTCAAGGATGAGGTCGTCATCGCCGCCTTTCGAAAAGGAGTCAAAGACACCCTCGTTCATCGACAAATTCACGCGGAAGCCTCCCAACTCTGTCAAGGCCCTATTCGACATGGCAAACAAGTACGCCGACTCGGCCCACGCTGTTGCCGAGACCCTCGATGACAAGTCACCCTGACAGAAGAAAACGGGACGACACCGACAACGCGGTCCCGACTAAAGCTGGGAATCGCAAACGCAAGTCAGATGGCTCCATTGTGGCAGTCGGTCACAACCGCCTTCGACCTTCAACAACTGAGGATTATCAGAACAACAAGTGACATGCTCGGGGGCTCACAAGCTCAAACACGAGGATGGCATCCCCACTCCCAAATACCGAACAGCTAAGTCGCTTTCTAATAAACATCTCCTCACTCGGCCTTGCTAGTGCCACAGCCGCTTACACCTAATAGGTGTATAAGCTGCGCATTTACTTTTTTTCCGTTTTTGCTCTTAAATGATTACAAAAGTACTCGAGTAGCATAAATCTCGATCCGTGAAACTCTGCTCCATGTAAAGACGAACTCAAGTCACCCAAAACGCGTGCCTGGGAAAGAGCCATGAGCCAACTCCCGACGCTAGGGGCTATGACTAGTCGGGCAGAGTGCTTAAACGTAAGGGGTCAACTACTTGAGGAAATTAATATCAAAAAGAGGAAGAACACGTATTTACATACATTGTAAAATACATTTTATTCGGGTGATTATTTCCATCATCAGATGCTACTCATCCGATATCTTTATATTGCAGGCCAGCTCCGGAATACGCGTGACAGGAACTCAGGGCTGCGAGCCCATCTCCTACGCTCGGGGGCTGGACAAGTCTGCCAAAAATACACTCGGGATGCTCCATGAGGGCTACTCACCGAGTACTTGCGCCAGTCGGACGTCATCTTCCCCGACTACGCTCCATGCGAGCCAACAATCGGCCCCCGGCGCCAGTCGGGGCTGTATACCACTCGGCTAAATAGGGTATGCCCCATGAGGGTCGCCAGCCGAATCCTACGCTAATGCTAGGTTCGGGTACCTTATTTGGTCACGGTTCTGTCAGGTTGGGTACGCCCCATGAGGGTCGCTAGCCGAATCCTATGCTAATGCAAGGTTTGGGTGCCTAGCTTGGCTATAATTCTGTTGGATAGGGTACGCCCCATGAGGGTCGCCAGCCGAACCATCTGCTAATGCAAGGTTCGGGTACCTTGTTCGGCTTTACCCAAGTCAGAGAAGACTTATATCGTCAAAGTGCATCCGGAGTTCTCATGCACTGTGTCACACCTGAGGAGGGCAAGCAGATCCTGCATTATACCCACTCAGGCTTACGTGGCAACCAGTTTGCATCCAGAACGTAAGTCGGAAAGGCTTGCGAATAAGGATTTCTCTGGCTGATTGCGGTTACCAACACCAAAAAACTCATCCTGACATGCGATGGATGATACTTCTCTAGAGCTATGCTGGATAGGTCGGCTCAGGCCGGCTTATTTGGTAGCAGCCACCAAGATATGAGTTCCTACAGTAGCATGCTCCATGTGGGCCGCCCGCAGGCTGAGTTGAAATTATAGCGCTGGTGCTACCCACAGGAACCGATGAGGTAAACAGATATGCTTCATGAGAGCCTTATTGCTAAACATATATGTTTGGGTATCTGTCTTATCCACCAGGTCTCGAGGATACATCCTTACAAGGATCACAAGCTGGTCTTCATTAAAATTGGAGATGCAGGTATCTCTCTCGAGTACACCTAACCACGTAATGGATTTATTTTTCATACAGTGGTACTCGGCCTACATGCGTGGCCACCAGTTGCCATGAGCAGCATTATTCCCACTGACATGACGCGGATGAGTCTAACTTTCGAGTAGTTCACTACTCGGGAGAGACTATAAAATTCTCATTCCCGCTGACATGACGCGGATGAGTCTAACCTTCGAGTAGTGCACTACTCGGGAAAGACTATAAACAATCTTCCAGCTGACAAGCTGAAGAGTCTAACTTCCGAATGGGACGCCACTCGGGAAAGACTATAAACACCTTTTCCGGCTGACATGATGCCGACGAGTCTAATTTTCGAGTAGTATACTACTCGGAAAGACTATAAACACCCCCTTTTCCAGCTGACATGACGCTGAAGAGTCCCATATACGAGTAGCATCCTACTCGGCAAGACTATAAACCACACATTCCGACTGACATGAAGTCGAAGAGTCCTATATACGAGTAGTTCCCTACTCGGCAAGACTATAAATCATATTCCGGTTGACATGATACCGAAGAGTCTCATGTACCAGTAGTAATCTACTCGGGAAAACTACAAGGGTTAAAGATCTTTGACTTCATGTTTAATTGTTTTCACAATTAAGCACAAAGTCGGGGGCTACACCTAATAGGTGCGCCTATTCGGCGCACACTATTCCAACATCTACATGGAGCCCTTCATAGCCTCGCTGCCAGCTGACATGAAGCAGGACTCGGGAGAAGCAGCACTCAGACAAAGAGCACTCGGGAGCAATGCACTCGGGAAGACTTCACCGTGGAGGATGAGCACTTGGCATCAGCTGTGACTCAACTATGAAGGTCTCGGGGGCTACTGTGGGTGCCATGGGCCCCGAGTACCTCATGACAAGCATATGGGCCACTCGGATAGAGGATGGGCCTAGCCTTGTAATTAGAGATATAGCTAAATTCGGCAGACTTCGCCTTGTATAGAAAGGAATATACAGTCCTAAGTCGGGGTGCGTTTATATCTCTAAGGGAGATCTCCTAGTCGTAATCCGATGGGGACTCCTACCTTGTAACCCTGTCCCCCAGTATATAAGGGGAGCAGGGCGCCCCATGAGGCAGGTTGAGTTGGTTCACCAGAATCACCACCACAAATCCTCAAAGGAATAACACCACAACTGGACGTAGGGTATTACCTCACATCGAGGGCCTGAACCAGTATAAAATCTCCCTGTGTTCCTTTGCAATCCACCGAGTTTCCATCCGCCGAGTAGCCCCATATATTTATTGCCGGTGTAAAACATCGACACTTAGATTATTCTGTCATTGCAGTTTCACCGTCTAGATCGGTTTGTGGAACCCCAACTTTGTGTGCTAAAGATCCATCTGCAATTCAGGTTGTGTTTTCTTTGTTCTTGCAAATTTCTTCAATTGTTTGTAGGAGCAAAACTTTCATGATTAGGTTGACTGCATGAGAGCGTGGCCGATAACGATAGGATGCGCGGGTGTAGCGAATGCGAGTTGACGATCCACTGATCGGAAGCCTCAAAACGTGAACGTCTACATGTCGCCAAATCGAACCTATCGGAAGGTCAGGCACCTAGTCTCACATCACTCTTGGCCCTTTGCAGTTTGGGGGCTTGACATAGTCGGTCCATTCAAAAGAGCGCCAGGGGGGTTCACACACTTCTTCGTCGTAGTTGACAAATTCACAAAGTGGATTGAGGCAAAACACATTGCTACCATAACAGCGGCAATGGCAAAGGACTTCATCATAAGTATTATATATCAATTCGGAGTTCCCAACCGCATTATAACATACAGTGGCACTCAGTTCACTGGCGGAGTTGAGTAAGCTGAGGGGTGAGTTCGGTCAGGACTTTGCCTATCTTCTCTGACCGATCGACCACCTTCTACTCAAGAAGTATCGAGGTTAAGCAAAACAAATGACAAGGATGCAAAATTCTGAGGAATTGCCACTTAGCAAACACAGCAAGATCGATTATGTACGTGGATCCTCTTTGACGTTGCGATGGTGGCGTACATCAAGTTGACTCTTTCTATCTAGGTCACCTGCTCGTCATGCTCGAAGCTTTCCGCTCCCCCCTCTGGAGTAACCCAATAAAATGTCCGAGGAAAGTTCTACAGGGGAGCTTCGAGTCTTGGGAGATCTCCCTCATCAGAAGATGATGACAGTGGAGGCGATATAATCCTGGGCCTTGGCCCGACTGGCGGCGTGGCTTCCTGGGCGAGCTCAAGTTAGGCTTGAGGATCTTGGAAGTTGTCAGCCGGACCCGAGTCTGGCTTGTCTTTGTCCTTGTCGGCACCAGACGATGAAGTTGTTAGTGATATGCCCTAGAGGCAACATGGAGATGTTATATATATCACATGCTATGTTTATAATGTATTGATTTGTTCCTTGAAATAGACATTATCATTGTTGATCAATGAGTATGTGACTTATTCATGAGACTCTTAATGTCAAATATTGCTATTTCTAAATGATCCCTGATCATATATCATATGAGGAACAAATATGATTGTAATATCAGCATATGTATTGATTGATGATCATGTCTCATGGATCATGGTATGGAGATACCAAATCGATAATATGAACATATGTTAGTGAACATATGTTGGATAGACCCGCCATGAGATACTGCAGAGATTTCATGTGTCATCAGTTAGTCTCAAGTAGTGTTTATGTAGAGTCCTCACACTTGAGATCATCATGGTTCCCAACATACGTAGTAGCTTATTTTGGGACTACTAAACACTACTCCGTAACTGGGTAGTCATAAAAGTGGTCTTCGGGTTTGCTATGAAACATGTAGTGGGATATGACTGATCAAGATAGAATTTGCCCCTCCTTATGGGAGAGATATCTCTGGGCCCCTCGAAGTAATGGATTATGGAAGTGCATGGCCATGCTACGGTGATTGAGGTGTCAATCACAAGTTTGTAATCCATCACAGGATCGAGAGAGTGATTGAGCTATTAAGAGGATGACACAAGTCTCGCCTTGAGCTCAATCGATATCGTGAGGCAAAGGATTTGTACATAAGGACATTACAGGTTCAGCCGATATGACTCTTACGTATATCTTGGGGCTAATATGCCTTGCTAGAGGCCGCTATTAACAGGGTGACCACAGAAAGGTGTTTTCTGGGTCGTGACAAAATATACGTGAACCTACAGGGTCACACACTTAATGGGTTGGAACACTTATTCGAATGTGATTCGAATATGGGCTCGATTCGGATAGAGATCCGAGTAGACTCTTACTGGGCCTCAGTCCACGAGGCCCGAGTAAGGTGGTCTATATATAGGGAGGCGAGGGGCTGAGGAGTTTCACGTGTGTTTTCTGTTAGCCTCGAGCAAAACCCTAGCCGCCACCTTCCGAGCCGAACCCTAGCCGCTCACGAGTGCTAGTACACTCGCGATCGGTGTTTCAGCCCCGGACGTGGTGGATACCCGTAGAGGCGCTGCTCGTTGCGGCGTTGATCGGCCGAGATCAACTACTTCCACTACTACCTCGGCGCGCGCGTGGTTGGACCGGCTTCTCCAACTCTTCCTCCGCTGCACTGCGCGTCTAGTGGTAACGATCCATGATCCCTTCTTTCGCATGATGTCCTGGTGTGCGCGGTAGAAATTTTTATTTTTGCTATCGTAGCCTACGCGTACTCCTTCAGTGGTATCAGAGCCATCTTGTGTAGATTGCGATCTGGATCATCGCATATGTTGATATGCGGGAGCGGTAGATTAGATCTATTGCAGTCTAGATTAGTCGGTTCATGTGATGGATCGATGAAGGCACGGGTTGATAAGATCAATCCATGGATAGGGGTTAGATAAGGTGCGGATTATAACACTATTAGCGCCCTGGAGATTGTCTCGGATCGGCATAAGGAGGTTATGCCGAATGCTAACAGGTTATGAATAGGGATGGATGAGGAGTAGATCATAAGACTACTGGCGCCCTGGAGATTGTCTCGGATCGGCATAAGGTGGTTATGCCGAATGCTAGTAGCTTATGGATTTGATAGCCCTGGGACAGTGGTAACACTATTAGCGCCCTAGAGATTGTCTCGGATCAGCATAAGGTGGTTATGCCGAATGCTAATAGGTTATGGATCTGATAGCCCTGAGCCAATGGAAAAACTAGAGTCCTGGAGATTGTCTCGGATCGGCATAAGGAGGTTATGCCGAATAGTTTTTCCACAGCGATTTCACAGATTGGATCTATGAATTTCACAAGTTAGCGGGACCGCCGTGCGAACCCTGCGAACCCCCCTTGTATAGCGTTATAGGTTCACATCGTTAAGTAGAATGCGATTCTACGTCTAACTTGTTTTTGCAGGGAATGATGTGAATTAGTATGGCCCTATAGCTTATTTGGAATGTATGAGATGTATATGATGCATGTAACATTCGTTCATGACCTGTGTGTCATGATTTTTCAGCTTTTGTTAGCTGTCTTAATTGTATTTAACGACCTGCGTGTCGACCTTAGTGCTTGAATCCATTCTTGTAATCTTCAATTGCTAGCTATTATAGATAGTAGCCTAGACTTGAGGTTACAAGTTTTCAAGCATGATGACCCAAAGCTGAGATGTGAGGATGAAGATCATCTACACGTAAATGGAGATGGGGATCACCATCCTTTTGGGCCATACTAATTCTATCTTACTCTTATGCCATTATATATGTGATATGTTGCTGTGGTAGGATAGAGTCCCTCATGATAAAAATTAGGTGTTTATGCCCTTCCATATGTTGCACCAAAAGATAATGATCACCATATTGTAGGCCTACCAAAGTAGGGTGCAATTGGTTATCATCATTATTTGGGGTAGATGTCGGACATCTACATGCGGAAGCATTTGGTTTACTTAACAAGGTCATCAAAACAGTCTTTGGATCTTGGGGCATAGGTTGGGGCCGGGGCATAGTGATGCCACCCAACAAGCAAGAGTCACATAGAGATGTGATTAGCAAGGGTGTTGCTTACCCATGTCATTAGTTTCCTAGCCGTGATGCCAAAGCTCACTAGGAATTAGTGAAATGAGGATCTTGACCCACTATGTAACTTAGAGGGAGTTTGTGTTGCAAAACACATAGTGGAGTCTTTTGTAAATAGTTTAATAAAAGATGAATATAAACATAGTGCTAAACTTTGCATGTTCTTATGTTGTAGATCATGTCAGCTAACGCATCATCCAGTTCTTTTAATTTGCGATCTGTTCTGAGAAAGAAAAAACTCAATGGAACAAACTTTATGGATTGGTATCGCAACTTGAGAATTGTTCTCAAGCAAGAGCGCAAGGAGTATGTCCTTGAGACTCCTTTTCCTGAGAACTTGCCTACAAATGCTTCTGTGGCTGCACGGAGAGCTTATGAGAAGCATACGAATGATTCCCTTGATGTGAGCTGTCTTATGCTTGCCACAATGTCCTCTGAGCTTCAGAAGCAATATGAGAACACAAATGCCTACAATATCATTGTGTGGGGTTGCGTGTATGTTTGAGAACCAAGCAAGGGCTGAGAGGTTCAACACTTCAAAGTCCTTGTTTGCGTGCAGGCTTGCGGAAGGGAATCCCGTCAGCCCTCATGTGATTAAGATGATTGGCTACATTGAGAGTCTGGAAAAGCTTGGTTTTCCCCTTAGCCAAGAGTTGGCTACTGATGTGATTCTCCAGTCGCTCCCTCCGAGTTTTGAGCCATTCATACTGAACTATCACATGAACAACATGGACAAGACCTTGGCTGAGTTGCATGGGATGCTTAAAACTGCCGAGGAAACCATTAAGAAAAGCACCAGTCATGTGATGATGATGCAGAAAGGCAAGGGCAAGGGCAAGCCCAATGTCAAGAATGCGCGGGTCAAGAGAAAGTTAACTCCCATGAGATCGCGAGCAGAACCAAGGCCAAGCAAGACAAGAAGGCGCTGCTCCTGACGCAGTTTGCTTTACTGCAAGGAATCAGGACATTGGAAGAGGAACTGCCCAAAGTACTTGGAGGATCTTAAGAAGAAGGGAAGTGCGACTTCCACTTCAGGTATAAATGTTATAGAGATCAATCTTGCTACTTCATCTACTGATTTTTGGGTATTTGATACCGGATCGGTTGCTCACATATGCAAGTCGTTGCAGGGCCTAACAAGAAGTAGGAGTTTGAGAAGGAGCGAAGTGGATCTTCGCGTTGGCAATGGAGCAAGAGTTGCTGCGGTGGCTTTCCGCTCGTCATGCTCGTCACCTGCTCGTCATGCTCGAAGCTTTCCGCTCCCCCCTCTGGAGTAACCCAATAAAATGTCCGAGGAAAGTTCTACAGGGGAGCTTCGAGTCTTGGGAGATCTCCCTCATCAGAAGATGATGACAGTGGAGGCGATATAATCCTGGGCCTTGGCCCGACTGGCGGCGTGGCTTCCTGGGCGAGCTCAAGTTAGGCTTGAGGATCTTGGAAGTTGTCAGCCGGACCCGAGTCTGGCTTGTCTTTGTCCTTGTCGGCACCAGACGATGAAGTCTGCTCGGAGGCAAACTTTTTGAGCATATAGCAGTCTTTGGCCGCGTGCTTTCCCTTGGGGTGAAAGGGGCATGGCCCGCTCATGACTTTCTGGTAGTCGTTGTTCCGCTGGGGCCGCGACCGGCTGCACTCCATGTTGGCCACCTCGTTGTCCGACTTCCGTTTACGGCTGCCGGACTTGTTTTGAGACGGCTCGTTGTCGGCTTTCGTCTTCTGTTCTTTCTGTCAGGGCTCCTTCTTCTCGTCGAGGGCCTCGGCGACCGCTTCGGCTGAGTCGGCGTATTTATTGGCCATGTCGAAGAGCGCCCGGACTGTGGATGGTGGCTTCCGAGTGAATTTTGCAATAAGCGGAGCGTCTTTTACCCCTTTGCGAAAGGCGGCGATGACGGCTTCGTCTTTGACAGTCGGGATTTGGTTGCGCTTCTCGGAAATCCTTTTGATGAATTCGCGCAAAGACTCGTTTTTCTTCTGGTGCAGTTGATAAAGATCATGCTCCGAAGCAAGTCTGTCGTAGGTCCCTTGGAAGTTAGCGATGAACCGGTCCCTGAGTTGTCCCCAGGAATCGATCGACCGCCTCGGGAGACCTGTCAGCCATGTCCTCGCTGAGTCGGCTAGCACGACTGGGAGGTAGTTAGCCATGACTCTGCTGCCGCCCCCAGCAGCTTGGACTGCCAGGGTGTAAACGGTAAGCCAGGACTCTGGGTTTGTCTTGCCGTCGTACTTTTCGATCCTTGTGGGCTTAAAGCCAGTCGGCCACAAGACGTCCTGTAGCTCCCGAGTGAAGGCTGGAATGCCTTCGTCTTCGTGAGGGCTCCGACTCCGATCTTGGCGATGTAGTCGCTCGTGGTGGATGCCGAAGCGCTCGTTTTCGTCTTCCAGTCGGCGACGTTCATCTTCTTCGCATTCTTCGCGGCGGGCGTTTATGGTGTGACGAAGGTCTCGGTGCAGTCGAACTCGGAGGTCCTAATTGGGTCGGTGATCGTACTGGCGACGCCGCCGATTGTCATTATTGGTATTGCCGAGCGTTGTTTGCCGGGACTCTTCGCATTGCCGACTGGAGCCGGCCGCCCAGCGTCGTGCTGATGCAGATGAGCCTGCCGCTGGAGAACTCGACCGGTTGGTCGGTATAGCGGTGTCGCCCGACTGCTATTGCTGTTGACAGGCGGTAGCTGTGATCATCGCCTTGATCTTGGCGATAGTCAGGGTGGCCTAGTGATCGGCCCCGAGCTGGAGTGTGTCCAGCAGAGTCGCTGCGGCTACAACGTTCTATTGTGGCGTGACAAAGACGTCGTGGTCGCCGATCTTGGTTTGGAGGATCTGTTGCTGAGCGACTCGCCCAGCCTGGCGCAGCTCGTTGTTGCGGGCTTCGCGGTTGGCCTCCTCTTGTTGCAATCGGCGCGCCTCCTCTTGTCGCTCCTCTTGTAGTCGGCGTCCCTCGGAAGGTGGTGTTGAAGCCATGAAGATCTCGCGGGAGAGGGGGAAGCTTGCCGAATTAAAGTCCGAGCTAGCGCTCGAACTGCTATCCGACTTGGTGTCGGACTCCGAATAGTTTATCAGAGTGAGAACGACTCCGACCTCTCTAGATCCAATCTGAAACGGCGCTTGGCCATATCCAAACTGAATTGCTGGAGGTCGGGTCTGCTGCGTGAGGTAAAGGTGCGCAGCGTCGCCAGAGTATACGGGGAAACTGATGACCTCTCCCCTTCTCGGCCCAACTCGGGCTGGCTCAAGGCCTAGCGCAAGCCGGACGCCGAAGGAGAGGGTTGTCCCGATGTTCGGCGATGTGAAGGACTGCCGCAGGAAGTCGCTGAAGGAGACGGCGGTGTCCTGTGTGCCGACTGGTGCAACGTCGGCTGTTTCCCCGGCTGGCAAGATTGGATCCGCCTCAGCCAGGGTGAGATCGCCGAATTGATCGGCAATGAAGTCTAAGCTTCCGAAGGTAATTGCATCTCCGGGGAAGAGCTTGTTGCTGTCGACTCCGTTGATTGAATCCATCGAATCTTCAGATGAGGAATTCGCCAGCGTCCCCTACCTGGCGCGCCAACTGTCGATGCTTTGCACCGGCAATAAACCTATGGGGTTACTCGGCGAGGGTGAATTCGGTGGACTGCAGAGGAACACAAGAGAATTATACTGGTTCAGGCCCTCAAGATGAGGTAATACCCTACGTCCAGTTGAGGTGTTATTCCTCTGAGGTGTATGTAGATCGATGATCTGGTTGCTCTTGTCGTGCTTGCCCTGAGGGGCGCCCTGCCTCCCTTTATATACTAGGGGACAGGGGTACATGATAGGGATCCCAGTCGGATACAACTAAGGGATTTCCTTCTTAGAGATAGAATCCTATCCGATTAAGACTATGTTTCCTTATTATACAAGGTACAGCCTGCCGGGTGCTATCTTATCTCTAATTACATGGTCCGGCCCATCCTCTATCCGAGTGGCCCATGTACTGGTAATGAGGTACCCAGGGCCCATGGCCTCCACACTTCAGGGGCTGGGATGACCTCCAGCTCAGTCTGTGGTACGACTGGTTCGGGTTCAGTCGGGACAGGTTCTACCACGGTGGTTGGTGGCGCTGCCCCCTTGGGGTCAGCGTCACTTGGCTTCCTGTAGAAATTATACAACATTCAAGATATTGCAAGATTCTCCAGGTTCTTTTCAAGATTGAAGATTTTCATACATCTTCGAAGTTTTAAATTTCCACCCCACTGCGCTTGGGGTGGAGGAAGTCGGCAAGGGGCTGGATAGCTTGCTCGGCGGTGGAGAACTGCTGACTGTCGGGCTTATCGGCACGGCAGTTGGCTTGGCAGAGGCGAGCTTGGCCCAGTCGGTGCTGTGCCAGACGCTGCCAACTGGGGGGTAGCGGCACTCGGCAGTGCTGTCCTGGGGCTAGGAGGCCTGGGGGCAATGCTGCTGGTGTCCTTGATCTTCGGGCTGCCTGGAGCCTTACTTGGCATGTCTTTTTGCTTGGCCTGGTCCATTGCTGGTCTTTTCCCAGCCCTCTTGGGGCTGGGTTGGGTGGCTGAGGGGCTTGTTAGGCGTTTCCTGGATCCCACGGCCAACTGGTCTTGGGAATTAGAATCAAACTCTTCGCAGTCCTGTAGATGTTTGGATATTATCTGTTACACACTGCAGAGCTAGACATCATTCATGGCATTCATCATAGATGGATATCAAATTAACAGCAACATAGCATGTTACCTTGGCTGGGGCCTGCCCTTGCAGTAGGGTTTAGGGGCTCGTTCCTCGTCTTCGGTCTCCACAACTCCATTGACAAAGAAGCCCAACAAAGTGTCAGTGACCTTGTTCTTGTCAACAAAGTAGGGATATTCATAGCTTGGATCATTCTTGCCCTAGTAGTCGAATCCAAAGTGGCTCTTAGCCTTCAGTGGTCGGGTTCAGCGGTTCAGAAAACATCTTGCTACCCAGGGACCAATCAACCCTTTCCCCTTCAGTAGATCGATCTTCTCTAGCAGCTAGTAGACCTGCCTCATCTCCTCGTGCAACGGCACGGAGGACCAGCTCTCCAGGACAGTTGGAGGATTGCCTATGAAAGGGGGGAGAGAGGGTTCTAGATTCAAGCAATAGAATTACTCTTAGTGCCAGCCCTTGAGAGAAGTTTTTAGGGGGATATTGAGGTAGGCTCTCTTCATCTCATTCCTGAGCTAAAGGCCTGCCCCCCCGATGGTTTGGATTTTGGATTTGGATGGCTAGGGCTTAATGTGGAAGAGGTATCTGAAGAGATTAAAATGAGGCTTAACCCCCAGAAAAGCTTCGTAGAGAGTGGCAAAAATAGAAATTTGAAGAATGGAGTTGGGTTAAGATTCACCAGTCCAATTTGGTAGAGGGCAAGAAGCCAGCAGAGAAAATCCGAAGATGGAAGAGCCAAACCACGGTCAAAGATTGTAGTAAAAACCATGGTTTCGCCTGGGTTTGGAGCGGGGACGGACTCACCATCGACTGGACGCCAGTTGATGGTTTCTTGTTGCTGCAAAATCATCTTCTTCTCCAAAATCCACAGCTTCACCGTGCTACAGTCCAACACCGGCGAAACTTTGGATGACATGTCGGGGATCTCGAAGGAGGCTCTCGGCATTGCTGGAGATGAGGAGTTGGGCAGAGAAGCTCTAGGGCACTGGGAATCGACGTTGGGAAATGGAGCTCGGTGGGTTTCAAGTCGTGAGTGTGAGCAATAGTGAACCCTGGCAAGGCGGAGAGCATGAAATTTGGGTGCGATTTTGGGAGCTGAAGCGATTTGGCAGATTGGGGGAGAAAGAGGAATATTTCCTCTCTCTTACCGTTTTATAAGGCCTGCGCCGAATTGGTGGGTTTGGGCTGACTAGCTCAGTAATGGGCCATAAGATATGAGTTTCTAAATAGCATATCCTACTGGGCCGATCGCTGACTGTGTTAAAATCATAGCACAGATGCTATTTTACTGAGAAATATATCACTCGGAAAAGATTTAAAGGTTAAAGATCATTGACTTTATGTTTAATTGTTTCACAATTAAGCACAAAGTCGGGGGCTACACCTAATAGGTGCGCCTATTTGGTGCACACTATTCATATTTTTTATGAAGCCCTTCATAGCCTCGTTGCTAGTGGATATGAAGCAGGACTTGGAGAAGAGGTACTCGGACAATGGGTCCTCGGGAGCAAGGCACTCAGGAAATCTTCAACAAGGAGGATGAGTACTAGGCACTAGCTGTGACTCAACTATGAAGGTCTCAGGGGCTACTGTGGAAGCCATGGGCCCCGGGTACCTCATGAGAAGCTTTCTGGCCACTCGGATAGAGGATAGGCCCAATTTTGTAATTGGGGATGCAACAGGACTCAGTACATATTACCTTGTACGATAAGGAAAGGAATATAGTCCTACTCGGGTACGTTGTATTCCTAGAAGTAGATCCCTTGGTCAAATCTGATAGGGATTCCTACCTTCTAACCTTGCCTCCTCGGTATATAAGGAGAGGCGAGGTGCCCCTTTGGGCAGAGAACAATAGAGAACAGAATCTCACCAAAGAAACCTTAAAGGCAATACACAACAGCTGGAAGTAGGGCATTACCTCACCTTGAGGGCATGAACCAGGATAAATTGTTTTGTGTTCCTTTGCAATCCATCAAGTTTAGGTCTCACGGGTAGCCCCATATTATTATTGCCGATATAAAGCATCGACACCCAAGTTCAAGAAATAGTTGAAATCAAGCGACGGGCGCAGGCTCAAGTCGACGACGAGGTCCACAGAAGGGTAGCGCTTTGGGATGCCCTCCACGAGAACTTCACCTCCTTGAACGAGGTGGCGAAGGAAGTTGGCCATGGTGTCTCAGTCCTGTCCTTCGACAATGATTGGACAATGCTTGACACCATCGGCTCCTTGGTGAGGGAGATGGAGTCAGTGCCGACTGTCATCCAGGAGTAGGCAGCCAAGGACACATGGTCAGCAACACAGGTGGGCACTAGCAATGCCCTGGCCTGTGTTCTGTTCAGCCACCCCGAGGTGGATGTGGACAAGGTTGTAGGCCAGGACATGCCACCAGAGGAGAGGGACAGGCTGATGGAGATGACTGACGCTGCAAGCTAGGCAGTTTCTAGTCTCTTCGAAGTGAGCGAGTAAATGTTTTTACTTTGTGTAACTTGGGGGACAGTTGTTGTCGAACTTACATTCTGGTTTGCAATCTACATCTTTCTGACTTCTTTACGTCAATGCTTTATCGTAGTGAGGAAGACGCCGGTGAAATACCTGACCAACAATGTGGTCAGGAAAACATCGGCGAACCATCTGACCAGCATTGTGGTTAGTAGATCTCGCCAAACGTTGTGGCCGATTCGCCTCATCCTGTCCTCTGACCCAACGACCCTAGTCAATGGAAGATTGCTTCCCTCGAAGCATTGGTCGACTTCCTCGAATAGGGAAACCCTGGTGAGCGAGCCATTTCATTTTGCTAGTTTGAGTCATAGCCCTCTGTAGAACAGTTCTCAAATATCATCTGTGGTCCGCAGCTTCCCACGATGAATGTTACCATGTTGTGAAAAATGAGTACACTTCTTGGAGGAATAGGTAGTGTTGGAGACAGCGAGGACAGAGGCTGAGAATATCACCGTCGAGTACGAGCTGAAGACCCTCAGAGAAAGGGATATATGGTTCAAGGCATACCTGTATGGGGCATGAATCGTGCTCGGTTGGGCTTGTAGTGAACATCATATTGAGGAGCCACCTCCAATAAAGACACTGCAAGGATACCTGGATTGGATTAACGAGTCTTGCTGTCAGATTCGTCATCTTCCTGGGCAGATCACATGGTGTCTTAAGTACGAGAACAAAAAGGCTAGCCGATTTGCTAGGGGTTTTTGACTCTTATTTGTGGTCAAACGACGATAATCACCTAAAGTTTTACAATGTAGGGAGTCGCCAACCACCTCAACATAGATCAAGGAGGGTTTTGAAGTTAAAACCAGCTAGTGGAGCCAATTCCGATGAATTAGGATAATAAACCATCTCGTGGGTGGAATGGAAGGTTTGCGGGACAAACATACAAAGGGATAGATCACAATCTCGTAACGAAGACAGACAATTTACAACACAAATTGACAAAGATGGACGAACTAGGCTAAATCTAGGCAAAAAGTAGGCAAAAGGTAGATGTAAAGCTGAAAGAAAAATTCAATTGATGAATTGGATGTTGTGTTGTTGGTTGATCGAGAGATCTTCAATTGAACTGGCCATAGCCCTTATAAAGGGGTTGGATTTGCGTTCCTTGAGCCTTCTCCACATCCTATTCCGGTTAGGGACCAAGTAGGACTCATCAAAACCAGTGTAAACCAAAGGAAACACGAGAAATGCCATAATTCCAATCGGACTTGGGTTGCCGGTCTGACCACCGGGCCTATGCTGATCTGACCGCAGGCACACCGCTGGTTCGATCGACTCCCTAAGGGCAGTCTGACCGGCCTCCTGAGGAAGGCTCGGGACCTTTCCAAATTTGTCTTCCAATTATAAGCTTTGGCCCATGACCTTCCCAACTAGGTGACCATTTACCGAATTCTTCGCTTTTAATACCCAATGGCAAAATCGTCTTCCATACCAACTCTCTGATCTGAAACGATTTTGCTTTAACTCTTTTGTTATAAGCTTTGGCCCCTCTTCTTTTATCCTTTTCACTTGCTTCCAAAGTGTGGAGGCCATAGGGCCCAAGTGCCTCAAGGAAGGCAAATATGGCCACCCGGACAAAGGGTGGACCGGCCCATACAGTTAGGGATATAGTAGAACTTGGCTTCATGTAACCTTGTACAACAAGAAAAGGGATATAGTCCTAGCCGATTACTCTATGTTCTAATAAGGAAATCCCTTGGTCGTATCCGACTGAGATTCCTACTTTGTAACCTTGCCTCCTCGGTATATAAGGAGAGGCAAAGAGCCCCCTAGGGCAGAGATCAATCCATACAGCGAAATCAATACACCACAACTGGAAGTAGATTATTACCTCACCCTAAGGGCCTGAACCAGTATAAACCTTCGTGTTCTTTTGAGTCCATCGAGTTTAGATCCGACGAGTAGCCCTACATTCCATATAGCTGATATAAAACATCGACAGTTGGCACGCCAGGTAGAGGATTCGTCAAGATCATCGTCAACAAGCTCGACGGATCCAATCACTGATATCAACGGCATCAACTTCTCTCCTGGACAAGCCATTAGATTCGGGAGCCTTGACTTCATCGCCAACGACTTCAGCGACGTCACCCTGTCCAACTTGGCTTCAATCCGGTCGACCAGGGATCAAGACAACTCTGTGCAAGTTGGCCCACTCATTGCTATGACAATTTTCAACAACATTCTTTGGCAATACCCAAGATCCATGACCTCAGGGGCAACTCTCTTTCCTAGTGTTCAACTCGGACATGGCCCTAAGCCGATTGAGATCGGATCTAGGGGAGACGAGATCGTCAATCACCCACTCGGACTCGACAATGCCTCAGCTACCTTCAACTCCAATTTGATACGGCAAACCCAATCCTTTGGAATTTGACTCTCATATGGCCTAGAGCTGCTCGGGATCAAGTTTAGGGAGGTTGGGATCATCATCATGCCACTCCACTACTCAGAGTCCAACTCTCAGTCGGAAGGTAGCTCGGGAAGGTTCTCACCTCCATGCGAAGTCTTAATGGTGTCTAAGGGTTCTAACCCAAGTCAAGATACGGGCCGACTACGTGAACAACAAGAGGAAGAGGCTCGCCGACTATGTGAGCAAAAGGAGGAAGAAGGCTAGCGTCTGCAAGCCAAACAGGAGGCCCGCAACGGTGAGCTACGCAAAACTGGGCGGCTAGCACAACAATAAATCCTCTAGACTAGAGTGGGTGACCACGACGTCTTCGTCACTCCACAACAGAACGTTGTGGCTGCTGTAACACTTTTGCATACCCTATAGCTGGGACTTGATCACCAAGCGACTCCAACTATAGCCAAGATTAAAGCTATGATTGTGGAGGCCATGGGCCCCGGGTACCTCAAGGAAGGCAATTACGGCCACTCGGACAGAGGGTGGGCTGGTCCCTACAATTGGAGATAGAGTAGGACTCGGCTTCATATTACCTTGCATGACAAGAAAAGGGATATAGTCCTAGTCGGATACTCTATATAGTGATAAGAAAAGCCCTTGGTCGTATCGGACTGGGTTTCCTACCCTGTAACCCTCATCCCTCCAGTATATAAGGAGGGGTAGGGAGCCCCCTAGGGCATATCACAATATCACCAGAGAAACCTCAAAGGCAATACACAATAGCTGGAGTAGGGTATTACCTCACCTCGAGGGCCTAAACTAGGATATATCGTTTCGTATTCCTTTGCAATCCATCAAGTTTAGGTCTCATGAGTAGCCCCATATAGTTATTGCCGATACAAAACATCGACAGTTGGCGTGCTAGGTATGGGCATCGGCGAGATCATCTTCAACAAGCCTGATGGATCCAATCTCCGGAGTCGATGACATCAACTTCTTCCCCGGGCAAACAATCACCTTCGGGAGCCTCGACTTCGTCGCCGATGAATTCGGCAACCTCACCCTGTCCGACTCGGATCCAATCCGATCCGATCGACCAGGAACCAAGCCGACTTCACGCCGGTCGGCCTACGTGATGCTGCAGCGATCCTTGTTGATATGCTGTGGCAATCTTCAACATGCCCGGGTCTCGGGACAACTCTTTCTTTCGGTGTTCGACTTGGACTCGGCCTCGAGCCGGCCGAGACCGAGCTAAGAAAGGAGGAGATCGTCAATCTCCCGTTTGGACTCGGCAACACCGCAGATAACTTCAATCAACATCTGATGCGGCAAACTCGATCCCCTGGAGTTCGACTCGGATATGGCCTAGAGCCGCTCGAGATCGGATCTAGGGAGGTCAGAGTCGTAATCACCCCCATCAACTACTCTGATTTCGACTCTAAGTTGGACGGCAGTTCGGCAAGCTCCTCTCCACCACGCAAAATCTTCATGGCGTCCAAGGGCTCAATTCCCACTCAGGAGGCATGCTAACTACGCGATCAGCAAGAAGAGGAGGCCCACCGACTGCGTGAACAACAAGAGAAAGACACAAGATGCTACAGGCTGAGCGTGATGCTCGCAATGACGATCTGCGCAAGGCTGGGTGGACTGCTCAATAGTGATGCGAGACTAGGTGCCCGATCTTCCGATAGGTTCGATTTGGTGACATGAAGACGTTCACGTTTTGAGGCTTCCGATTAGCGATCATCACCTTGCAACCGCTACACCCACGCATTTTATCATTATCGGCCACGCTCTCATGTAGTCGACCTCACCACGAAGGTTTTATCCTTGCAAGCAATCGAAGAAACTCACAAGAACAAGGAAGAACACAATCTGAATTGCAGATGGATGTTTAGCACACAAAGTTGGGGTTCTACAAACCGATCTAGACGGCGAAACTGCAATGGCAGAATAATCTAAGTAAAACTTGACTCTAAACGACGATGGCTACTGAATATATATGAGTTGGGACATCCTAGGGTTAACCCTAGAGCACACACCCCTTGGGCTTAGCCCACGACACAATTACAAGGCCCAAGGTCCAAAACAGACTCGAACTGGAAGAGGTACGTGTCTTGTTTTGACGATTCTGGACAGCTCAGGAGGAATTTTGACATGGGACAAAAACCATCTGAAAGTAGACTCCATAAGATTTCCAACAAGTACTCATGGGCCCTGAAAGTCCTTCTGGATCAGTGACTAGGTCCGTTTGAAGTTGATGCTGTTAGGAGCCCCGAATCCGAATCCAAAACGTGCAGAACTTCATCTCTTGCCTTCTATGGACCAAAAGTGACGTGCTGATATAGGACTTGGGTAAGGTCTTGGTTTGGTCCCCAATCAACTTCTTTGATCATCCATGTGTTCCTTGCACTCGGTCTCTTTCCCTTCACCCAAGCAAGTATCTCTACAAACGAGAACACACAAAACTCATGGTGCAGTAACAGCTGTTCAAATATATAACATGTAAATCTTACGTAGAAAGCATGCACCTTTGGTTGATGAATACATAAAGTAGCTATGGTCATATCCGAGCTAGTGATGTACTCATCAAATAGCAAATCCTCCAAACCCGAGTTGGCGACCACAACGTTTTCATAACTCCTCAACAGAATGTTGTGGCCGTTGTGACTCTACTGGATACACTGCAGTTTGGGCCTGATCACCAAGCCACCCGGATGATAGCAAGGATTAAAGCCATGATCACTGTTGCTGCATGTCAGTTGCATCAACAATCGGGTGATACCCTCATAGTGACCAATAGGGCGGGTTCTCCAACAGCAGTCTCATCTGCCTCAACACGATGCCAAGCGGCTGGCTCCAGTCAGCCGCACACAGAGTCAGGCCACACGTCACTCGGCAACCACAATAACAATCGATGGCATTGATATCAAGACGACCGTTGGGATAACCAGGATGTCCGAGGTCAACTACGACGTGATCTTCGGCAAGACATCAATGCACAATGCCACAAATGGGAGGAAGACGAGCGTCACTGACTTGAAGACAAAAATGAGCACTTCGACCTCCACCACGAGTGGTTTCACCGCCGTTGTCGGAGTTGGAGTCCTCATACAGATGAAGGAGTACCGGCCTTCACCCATGAGCTGCAACAAGTCGACTGGCCATCAGGCTTCAAGCCGACTGGAATTGAAAAATACGACGGGAAGACCAACCCCGAGTCCTGGCTCACAATTTACACTCCGGTGATCCGAGTAGCTGGAGGAGATCACAAAGCCATAGCTAACTACCTCCTAGTCACTCTAGCTGACTCGGCGAGGACATGGCTAACTGGACTTCCTAAGAGGTCAATCAGCTCCTAGGAGAACTCTGGGAAAGCTTCATCACCAATTTCCAAGGAACGTACGAGAGGCCATCTTCTGAGTACGATCTGTATAAATGCATGACAAGGAAAGGGATATAGTCCTAGCCGGATACTCTATGTACTGATAAGGAAAGCCCTTGGTCGTATCCGATTGGGTTTCCTACCCTGTAACCCTCATCCCTCCAGTATATAAGAAGGGGTTGGGACCCCCTTGGGCATATCACAATCTCACCAGAGAAACCTCAAAGGCAATACACAACAGCTGGAAGTAGGGTATTACCTCACCTCGAGTGCCTGAACCAGGATAAATCATTTCGTATTGCTTTGCAATCCATCAAGTTTAGGTCTCACGAGTAGCCCCATATAGTAATTGCCGATACAAAACATCAACAATGATAACATCAGCAGCGGTACAACAAAGCCAAGAATCTGGCGACACGATAATCCCTTCCAACAAGAAGACTTTGGACGCTGCGACATCATCAACCGCGGCACGACACCGAGCAATGGGGTTCGACCATCGCCACTCAGAGTCCAACCATGGATCACATGGCCACAACGACGATCACCGGTGATATCAACATGACAGGCACTGGGACAACTGTGATGTTTGAGATCGATTGCACCGAGATCTATTGCATGACATTAACGCTCGATGCCGAGAATGCAAAGAAGATGAACGCTGCCGACTGGAAGACGAACATGAGCACTTCAGCCTCCATCATGAGCGGTTTCACCGCAGTAGTCAGAGCCGAAGCCCCCACTAGGATAATGGAGTTCCAGCCTTCACGCGCAAGCTATGACAAGTCGACTGGCTGTCAAGCTTCAAGCTGACTGGGATAGACAAGTACGACGGCAAGACCAATCCGGAGTCCTGGCGGATAGTATACACTCTAGCAATCTGAGCAGCTGGAGGCGACCACAAGGCATGGCAAACTATCTCCCTATCGCCCTAGCCGACTTGGCACGAACGTGGTTAACGGGGCTTCCCAGAGTGTCTATTGGCTCCTGAGGGGAACTCCGCGAACATTTCGTGTCCAATTTCCAGGGCACATAGAAAGGCTAGCATCCGAGTACGATCTATACCAGTGCCACCAAAGGAAAAACAAGTCTCTCCTAAACTTCATCAGGTGCCTTTCTGAGAACAGGAATTCTATCTCCAAGCTAAATGATAAGGTGGTCATCGCTGCCTTCCACAAGGGAGTCAGAGACACGCCATTCATTGCCAAGTTCACTCGGAAGCCACCCAACTACATCAAAGCTCTCTTCGAGATGGCCAATAAATATGCTGATTCAGCCAACATAGTTATTGAGGCACGCGACGACAAGCCCCGACAGAAGGAGCGACGGGAGACGAACAACGTGGCCCCATCCAAGCTTGGGAACCGCAAGCGAAAGTCAGAGGACATCATGGCCACAGTCAACCACAACCGACCACGACCTCCCAAGGCAGACAACTACCAGAAAGTCATGAACAAACCTTGTCCTTTCCATCCAAAGGGGAAGCACACGGCCAAAAATTGTTTCATGCTGAAGAAGTTCATCACCGAGCAAACATCTACATCTGGCGAACCCAAGGATAAAACAAGACGGACTCGAGCCTAGCTGGCGACTACCAAGATCCCCATGTTGAGCTCAACCACATATTCGGCGAACCGTGAGCATACAAGTCCAAGAGGAAGCAGAAGCTGACCGCACACGAAGTCAACTTGGTTTTAGTCGATGCCCCCCAATATCTATGGTGGCCCGAGGTCGCAATCATGTTTGACTGCACGGATCACCCTGACTGAGTGGCACACCCAGGACGCTATCCACTCGTCCTTGATCCAGTTATCAAGAACGTTAAGTTGAAGAAGGTTCTGATTGATGGCGGGAGCTCTCTAAACATTCTTTTCGCTAAGACACTCGATGAGATGAAAATACCTCGATCTGTGTTACAATCGAGTACAGCTCCGTTCCACGGGATAATCCCTGGCCTCTCTTCAACACTACTCGGCCAAATCACTTTGCCGGTCACATTTGGCATGCGGGATAGTTTTTGCACAAAGAACATCTGTTTCAAGGTGGTTGGCACTTGCCATATTTATGGTGGTTTCCCACTACGCCTATATGATGATGAAGATGCCAGGACCAGCAGGAGTACTCTCCCTACGCAATGATGTCAAGCAAGCCTTCACCTACGACAAGGAGAGCTGCAAGTTGGCTCAGTTCCATGAGGCCTCAGTCTGACGTAGCAACATCCGACTGGTGGTAACAACTTCAGAAGAACACAAGGAAGTCCCTGCAAAAAAGGAGGCCAAGTCGGGAATTTCAGCGGTGTCAGAAACAATGAAGATCCCCCTAGACCCTTCCGACCCCATGAAGACAACGCTTGTTGGTACCGGACTCGACCCCAAATAGGAAGACGAGCTCATCACCTTCCTCTAGGCGAACGGGGATATCTTTGCTTGAAAGCCTTCCGACATGCCTGGTGTACCAAGGTAGGTGATCGAGCATTCCCTCAATGTCAAGTCGGAGGCTAAACCAGTCAAGCAATGACTACGGCAATTCGCACAAGACCGCAAAGATGCTATCCATGAGGAGATCAACAAGCTCCTAGCAGCAGGGTTCATCAAGGAGATCTACCATCCAGATTGGCTAGCAAACCTAGTCTTGGTCCAAAAGAAGAACGGTAAATGGCACATGTCCGTCGACTACACGGATTTAAACAAGGCGTATCCCAAAGATCCATTTGGTCTACCTAGGATAGATCAGGTGGTAAATTCAACTACAGGATGCGAGTTACTCAGCTTTCTCGACTGCTACTAGGGATACCATCAAATAAGCCTAATGAAGAGGATTGCTTGAAAACTTCTTTTATCACGCCGTTTGGTGCATACTGCTATATCACCATACTGTTCGGGTTGAAAAATGCTGGTTCAACCTATTAGCGTGCTATTCAGCGATGTCTGCATACTCAACTCGGGTGCAACGTAGAGGCATATGTCGATGACGTGGTGATCAAGACCAAGTTCAAAGGAGATCTCATCACTGACTTAAAAGAAACATCCCAAAGTCTTTGACAATTCAAGATGAAACTGAACCCAAAAAGGTGTGTTTTCTGAGTTCCCTCGGGAAAACTACTCGGCTTCATCGTTACACATCATGGCATAGAGATGAACCCATAGAAGATCAACACAATCATAAACATGGCTCCCTGACTTGTTAGAAGGACGTACAAAAGTTGGCCGGCTACATGGCAGCACTCAGCTGATTTGTTTCCTAACTAGGCAAATGAAGCATGCCCTTTTTGAGCTCCTGAAGAAAGTTCACAATTTCCAGTGCATGTCCGAAGCCCAACAAGCATATGAAGGCTTCAAGAAGTTTCTCACATCGCCACCCATGCTGGTATCACCTATGACCCAAGAGCCACTAATGCTATACCTTGCAGCGACTACCCAAGTGGTCAGCACGGTTTTGGTCGTCGAGGGCGAAGAGCTAGGTCACATCCAAAAAGTACGACGACTAGTCTACTTTGTCAGTGAGGTCCTAGGCGAATCAAAGATATGCTATCCTTAAGTCCAGAAGCTATTATATGGGTTACTCATCACTGTCCGCAAGCTGGTGCACTATTTCCAATCGCACCAAGTGACAATCGTCACATCATTTCCACTCAGAGATGTTCTTCACAATCACGAAGCCACTGGCAGAATCGCTAAATAGGCACTCGAATTGATGATGTTTGACATTAATTTCCAACCACAGACAGCAATTAAGTCTCAATCACTCGCCGACTTCGTAGCTGAGTGGACAGAAGTTCAGTCGGCTACACCTATGGACAAACTTGAGTACTGGACAATGTACTTCGACGGTTCTCTACGGATCGGCAGAAATACCAATCTGTCAAGCTGGAACTGCTTCCCCGTAGAACCGCGATACCTATACTAGTATCAAGACACAGCACTAGTATCCATACAAATAAGACATGCATCATTGCAGACCTTAAATAAAATAGACTTATACCTTAACTTACGTTGCAGCTTCGAAGCAAGCCAGAGACAGCAACGAACAGAACAGAGGCAGTGGAAGCAGAGGAACAAATGGACTAAAGTCCCAACACCACAGGCAGTGGCTAGGACCTAGGACAAAACCCTAATCTTCATTTCACTGCAACTCCAGCTCCAACTCCTGGTGGAGAAACTATATATAGAGAGCAAGGGTGAGTACTTACATACTCAGCAAGCCAGTGGAACTTAGGTGGTTGTTGCAGGGTTCAAAGAGTGGCTGGATATTTTGCATTTAGTTTTATTTGAAGTTCTTTTAGGATAGCTAAGTGTGTGCTTCTCAATAATCAGCGTGAGGTGTAGTGTCGCCCAATTGGAGTGAAAGATTTCAAATTGTTTCTCTAGTTTCACAAATAGCTTTCTACTCAAATGTACCATCCTATCAAGGGGTCTTGGTCCTAGAGCCAACCTGGCTCTGATACCATCTTTGTCACACCCCAATCTGGCACCGCTGTACAACGGCACCAAATAGGGCGTGCCGCATGAGAACAGCGTGAACTGCTTCCCCACGGAACTGCGATACCGATACCAGTCCCAGGACATAGCGCTGGTATCCACAGAAATCTGACATGCATCATTGTAGACCTTAAATAATTAAATAGACTTATACCTTAACTTTTGCAGCTTTGGAGCAAGTCGGAGACAACAACAAACAACACAGAGGCAGCGGCAATAGCGGAACAAATGGACTAAGTCCCAACACCATAGGCAGTGGCTAGGAACTAGGACAAAACCCTAATCTTCACTTCACTACAGCTCCAGTTCCACCTCCTGGCGGAGAAACTATATATATAGAGCAAGGGTGAGTACTTACGTACTCAACAAGTCAGGGAAACTTAGGAGGTCATTGCAGGTTTCAAAGAGTGGCTGGATATTTTGGAATTAGTTTTATTTGAAGTTCTTTTAGAACAACTAAGTGTATGCTTCTCAACAATCAGTGCGAGGTGTCATCTCGCCCGATCAGAGTGAAAGGTGTCAAATTGTTTCTCAAGTTTTCACAATCTCAAGAGTTGGCTTCAAGCCGGCTCTGAGAGCCAAAACAAATCTCCGGACCTCATGGGTCCCATTGTCCATGATAGCCAAGCCATCTCATCGGACCTCTAGCATCCTCGATGGCACTTACTTCCCACAGATCCCAAACCACACACATATTTTGACAAGTAGGGTAAAACAAAATTACACTAAGGAATCACCGCACATCCGCCCATGACCATGGGCATGGCTATTCAAATAGGTCAAACCTCTGTAGAGGGGGTACACTTTACCCACACGACGCGACTCACTCTAGTCACCAGCTCACACTGATCGGGTACGATTTGGTGACATAGAGGTTTTCGCGCCAAGGCTTTTTCCAAGCCATCCCAGGTTACCCCATTCCAACTGGAGGGGTCCGAGACCAACAACAGGGTAGGTCCAAGACCATACTATGCCAAGAACCTAGGAGGCATCCCCACTGCACTCCCATACGATCCACAGTCCAATGACATGCAAGGCGTCCCTGGGTGGGTAGTTAGTCAACCAGGGGCTTTCCATATCATCCTGTGGTTGTACTGTCATATGGTTGGATGAAAATCTGAAGGAATCAGTCCTTACGGGTGACCACACAGGCATCCCACACCGGACCGGCCTTGTGTTGCGAGTCTCCATTTTTAAAACTCATTTTCTTTCACAAGGCACCAACCTAGGTGTTGGGTTTTTTCCAAATATTTCATAAAACTCAGATTTTACCCAAGATGTTTCTCAAATTTTAAGTTTGAAGGCGACCGTCAATACTCGCACAGGAGTGTGTGAATACCAAGGCACAACAATGGTGGTTATAAGGGAACAGAGTATTACAATTGTCAAGGAAGGACTAAATGCAGCAAGTTTGGGTAGGCCCACCGATCTGACTCGCAGATGGGGCCGGACAGTTCAGTGCATGCCTATCGATTCAATTTTGCAAACAAAATAATTTAAGTTCACATATAGGCTCGATTGATCAAAGGTGACTTGCCTTGCTCTAGGTCTTCACGAGTCTTCGAGAATCTTCACGAAATCTGCTCCAAAACGAAATTCCAATGACGGTTACTATGTGCAAACAGTAAAAATCTACACAAAGACCAAGAAAAGACTCTATTTAGGACTACTAATAGTGCCCTTAGATAGATCTCAATTTTAGAAAATTACTGAAGTTGGAACAAAGTCAATCAGAGCTACGGAGCAAAAGATATGAATTTTGGAAGATTATTTGAATTTCTGGACCAGAGGAAATCATTTATTCAATTCTGGAAAGATTATTCTCAGAAATATTCTTTGGGGCTGCTGACAAAGGGGGCCAGCGAATCAGTGAGAGCGGAAGGGAGCTGGCGGTCTCAGCCTAACAGGCCAGTGGATGGGCTACGGCCTACTGGATGAGCCCAATGGCCTTCGGCCCATGGGAGGAGAAGGGGAAATGGGCTAAGGGAAAAATGGTCACAGTAGGTGGGCTGGCGATGGCGGCCCAATTGGAGTCTAACCAGGGCACAGGACGGTGAAGGGGTGTAGGGCCTGGTTGTTAGTGATACAAGAGAGTTTCATGGCGTGGTTCGCGGTGGACCGAAGAGAAACAGGCCCATGCGTTAGCGTCCGTCGTGTGGTGGACCAGTCGCATGCATGGGAGGATGGAGTGGCCGACTCGGCACGCACAGAACTGGGCCGTGCTGAGCTGGCATCCACACAGCATCCTAGCTGGCGTGGTAGAGGAAAGGGATGAGGGCAGCTGAGATCGATGGCTCATGGTGGCGAGACCGCGCCGGCTCACGGCGGCGAGCCAGGGGAATCAACCTACCCCAGCGGGAGGAGGGAGGAAAGGGGAATCACTTCAATGGTTTGGATCCGTGGGAAATCGAGTGACGGTGGCTAGCGATGGGAGACTGAAGATGGCGAAAAGAGAGAAGGCCGGCAAGCGACAACGGAGCGAGGAGGAGTGTGAAGGCCATGGGCCCTGGGTACCTCATGTAAGGCAATATGGCAACTCGGATAGAGTGTGGGCTTGATCATATAATTAGGGATGTAGTAGAACTCGGCTTATGTTACCTTGAATGACAACCTTGGTCGAGCCTGACTGGGATTCCTATCATGTAACCTTGCCTCCTCAGTATATAAGGAGAGGCAAGGAGCTCCCTGGGGCAGATAGAATCTCAATAGAGATAATCCACATCAACCTCGAAGGCAATACACAACAGCTAGAAGTAGGGTATTACCTCACCCTGAGGGCCTGAACCAGGATAAATTCTTTGTGTGTTCCTTCTCATCCATCAAGCTTAGGTCTTGCGAATAGCCCCATATAGTTATTGCCGATACAAAGCATCGACAGTTGGCGCACTAGGTCGGGGCTTGTCAAGATCATCGTCAACAAGCCTAATGGATCTAATAACTAGAGTCGACGATGTCAAGTTTTTTCATAGACAAGCCATCAGCTTCGGGAGCCTCGACTTCATCGCCAACAATCTCGTCAATCTCTCCCTATCTGACTCGGTTTCAACCCGATCGGCTAGGAACTAGGCCGACCCAGCACCAGTTGGCTTACTCAATGCTGCAGCGGTCTTTGACGACTTGTTGCGGTGATACCCAAGGTCAGCAAGTCCAGGCACAACTCTCTTTCCTAGTGTTCGAATCGGATACAACTTTGAGCCGGCCAAAATAGGGCATGGGGAAAATGAGATCGGCAATTTCTCGTTCGGGCTCAGCAATTCCGCAGCCAGCTTCAATTCTAATCTGGCATGACAAACTCCGCCTATCGATGTTTTGTATTAGCAATGAGAATATGGGGCTACTCATGAGACCTAAACGTGATGGATTACAAAGGAACACAAAACAATTTATACTGATTCAGGCCTTCGAGATGAGGTAATACCCTACGTCCAGTTGTGGTGTATTGCCTTTGTGGTTTCTCTGAAGAGATTGCGCTATGTTTTTTGGTATGCCCTCAGGGGCCGACCTGCCTCCCCTTATATACCAGGAGACAGGGTTATAGAGTAGGAATCCCAGTCAGACTCTGACCAAGGGATTTCCTTCTAGGAATACAATATGCCCGACTAGGACTATATCCTTTCCTTATCGTACAAGGTTATGTATGCCGAGTCCTATTGTATCTCTAATTACAAGGTCAGGCCCATCCTCTGTCCGAGTGGCCCAAATGCTTCTCATGAGGTACCCGGGGCCCATGGCCTCCACAGCAGCCCCTGAGACCTTCATAGTTGAGTCACAGCTGATGCCGAGTGCTCATCCTCCATGGTGAAGAATTCCCGATTGCATTGCTCCCGAGTACTCTTTGTCTGAGTGCTTCTTCTCCCAAGTCCTACTCCATGTCAATTGGCAATGAGGCTATGAAGGGCTTCATAGAAAAATATGAATAGTGTGCACCGAATAGGCGCACCTATTAGGTGTAGCCCCCGACTTTGTGCTTAATTGTGAAACAATTAAACATAAAGTCAAAGATCTTTAACCTTGTAGTCTTTCCCGAGTAGTATACTACATGGTATGTAGACTCTTCAGCATCATGTCAGCTGGAATAAGTTTTTGCTCATGGCAGTTGGTCACTAAGCATTTAAGCCGAGTACCACTTTATGGATGTTAACCCAATATGTGGTCAGGTGTTCTTGAGAGATACCTGCATCCCTAATTTTAATGGAGACCAGCTGTCGAACCTTATAAGGATATATCCTCAATACCTGGTAGATAATGCAGATACGTGAACACATGTGTCCAGCGATTAGGCTTTCATGAAGCATATTTGATTATTTAATCGGTTTCTGTAAATAGCATCTACACTATGATTTTAACATAGCCAGTGAGCGGCCCAATAGAGCATGCTATTGAGAAACTCATATCTTGTGGCCCAGTATCGAATCAGTCGGCCCAAGCCCGCTTATCAGCACAGGCTCTATAAAAGCGGGGAGAAAGAGAAAAGATTCCCTCATCTTCTCCAATCCACGAATCGTTTCATCTTCTAGCTTTCGCGCCGAAATTTCGCACTTTGCCTCGCTAAGGTTCGCCATAGCTAGCATTTCCCGCTCGAAACTTGTGCGATCCCACTCTGCCTCATCCATCCCAAGCCCCCACTAGCATTTTCCCCAAATCTTCTCACTCCCAACAATGCTGAGAGCATTGGAGATCCCGGAGATGTCTACTAAAACTTGGCCAGTTTTGGACTATGGTTCGACGAAGCTGAAATACTTGGAGAAGCAACTGCTGCTACAGCAACAAGAAATCATCCATTGGCATATCGCTGAAGGGGAATCTGTGCCGGCGCCCCGATCTGGTGAGACCTTCGTCTTCACCTCTTTCTTTCACTGCGGTCTTGCCCTTCCCTCTTCAGATTTCTTTTGCCAACTTTTGTCCTTCTATCAACTAGAGTTGGTGAATCTAAATCCCAACTTTATCCTGCAAATCTCCATTTTCACCACATTGTGTGAATGTTTTCTAGGGGTTAAGGCCCATTTCAACCTTTTCCGATATTTGTTCCACATTAAGCCCCAGCCATCCAAAAACAAAGTCCATGTGATTGGGGGAGCCGGTCTCCAACTCAGGAACGAAATGAAAAAGATCTATGTCCATGTTCCTTTGAAAACCTCCCTTAAGGGTTGGCATAGAGAATGGTTCTATTGCTCCGATCTTGAACCTTCTCTGCCCCCTTTCACTAGCTCTTCTCCGGTGGTCCTACCCAGCTGGTCTTCTGTGCTAAGCTATGAAGAGATGGGCCAAGTGTACCAACTGATAGAGAAGATTGATCAATTCAAGAGCTCGGGATTAACTGGTCCCTGGGTAGCGAGGTGTTTCTTGAACCGCCACACCAGGCCCCTGAAGCTGAGAAGCCACTACGGCTGGGATTATCAGGGCAAAAATGATCCCAGCAAAGAATTCCTAGACTTGACTGATGAGAACAAGGTGACTGACACCTTACTCGGCTTTTTTGTCAATGGGGTTGTAGAGACAGAAGACGCCGAGCGCACCACTACAGCCTATAGCTAGAAAAGGCCTCAGTCATAGGTAATCTTGAAAAGCTAATTTGGAATTGCTATCCATTGGTGATAAATATCTGTAGACATTTGTCTTGAATTGTTCTTCAATGTATGATGTATGTTGTTGAAACATTTGTAGGATTGTGAGGATTTTGATGATGATTCCCAAACCCTATCAACCACCAAAACAAAGAAGAGGCCAGCCAGCCCTTCTGCTGCCCAACCCAGCTCCAAGAGGGCTAGGAAGAAACCCATTGAAGATCCGGGCAAGAAAAGAGCAAGCAAGCCGAGCGCAGCACTGGGGATTTTGAAGATCAAAGACCCTGCCAGTCTAGCCCCCAGGCCGCCAAGCCCGAGACCATATTCTCCAAGTCCAAGGCTAGCAACATCGAGCCCAAGGCCAGCACCAGCGAGCTCAGCAACATCGAGTCCAGCAATATTAAGGCCAAGGCCGACACTGCCGAGTATGAGATCAGTAACATCAAGCAAAGGGTGGTGCCGCTGAGTACCTCGACGTCCCAGTCGGCTAGGCCCGAAACAGAGCCGACTGGGGGTAAATCGCCACCGCCGACTGGCCCGACTGCCAGCAGCTCTCCACCGCCAATATCTTTTGGAGTCCCCTGATGGAAGTTCAAGACTTCCAAGAGGTAAGCAATCTTCAATCTTCCAAGAATCTTGAATGAAGTGATAGTGCCTTGATATTTGTCATATTGCACAGGAAGCGAGTTGACATAGATCCCATGGGGACTATGCCAGCTGCTCTTGTCATCAAGCCGACCCCAGCCGAGCCAATGCTAGCAAGTTCATCTGCTGAGCCAGAGGCTACCCCAGCTGCAGAAGCTGAAGTAGTCCTGACGGCAGGACCCCTAGCGTCGACCGACCAAGGGGCGAGTGCCGAAGTCGTTGTTCCAACCTCCGAGCAAGTCACTAAAGCCCCCATAGCTACCGAGTTTGGAGTCAGGACCTCATCTCCAACAATCTCTTCGTCGTCCTCTGATGAAGCGGACCTCCCTAGGCTTGAAGCCCCTCTGCACAACTTCCCAAGAATATTTCATTGGGTTACCCCTGAGGGAGTCGCGGAGAGCTATGAGCACGATGAACAAGCAGCATCGAGGGAGCACGAAGTCCTTCTACGTGCCACAATTGTTGTGTCCAGGGGAGTCCAAGTATGTAGCAAGTCTTGTCGCCTGGAGTTCTGGACAATTCCCATTCGACCTGGTACTCTGCCTTTTGACTCTATTTTGCTTTGAGCAGAAGATTGTCGATCATTCAGAGAAAATGAACAAGGTCCTGACCCAGCTCACCCCCCATATCCAATGACTGAGCCAGCTCCAAGTTGCCAAGGATGACAGGGAGCGAACCAGCTAGGAGAAGGAAACATGGCTAAGGGGAGCAGTTGACAAGCTCAGGGATGAAAAGTGGGATCTAGCCGAAAAGATCAGAAGTAAGTCTTCTGTGTTATCTTCCCAAGTACACCTTGAGTATATCTCTCCAGCTTTTTCGATTCCAGACTGCCTTGTTGAGTTCTGACTACAATCTCGAGTTCTTGACTATTTTGATTCACAGCCCTCGAAGCCGAGTTAAAGGCCTAAGCAGAGGAGAAAAAACAACAAGAGAACAAGGTGAAGGTGATGGAGAAGGCCAAAGCCGAGTTGGAGAAGGCCAAAGCCAAGGTAGAGGCCGACTATGCGAGTAAGTCTCCTGCCTGACAATAACCTTAATCCATTTTCTTGTCGCTCCGACTGCATGTTTTGGCTAACAAGTATACTTGTTGATGCATCTGAACAGCTTCAAAAGCCAATGCCTAGATCTAGTTTAACGCCTTTGTAGAGGAGATCAAAGTTGTCAAGGAGTCACAAGAAATCCTCGTCGGATCCGTGAAAGGGCTCCTTGACATTATGGAGCCTCACCATGTTGGAACCAGCTCTAGTACTGTCTCCCAGGTGCAGGCACGCCTAAGCGAAGCCCCGAGCATCTTGACAAAGTACTCGGATGAGTGTGTCATTGTCGACGTTGCCCAGACCCTTGCCATGACCAAATCGATCTACCCTAGGGTAGATATCGAGGCCTGTCGATGTTTTACATCGGCAATATAACTATAGGGCTACTCGGCGGATGGAAACTCAGTGGATTGCAAAGGAACACAAGGAAATTTTATACTGGTTTAGGCCCTCGATGTGAGGTAATACCCTACGTCCAGTTGTGGTGGTATTCCTTTAAGGATGTGTGTCGATCAATGATCTTCTGCCCTCAGGGGGCGCCCTGCCTCCCCTTATATACCGGGGGATAGGGGTACAAGATAGGAATCCCAGCCGGATACGGCCAAGGGATTTCCTTCTTAGAGATACATCTTACCCGGCTAAGACTGTATATTCCTTTCTGTACAAGACAAAACGTAACGGGTGCTATTATATCTCTAATTACAAGTCTTGGCCCATCCTCTATCCGAGTGGCCCATATGCTTGTGATGAGGTACCTCGGGCCCATGGCCTCTACAGTAGCCCCTGAGACCTTCATAGTTGAGTCACAATTGATGCCGAGTGCTCGTCCTCCACGGTGAAGATTGCCCGAGTGCATTGCTCCCAAGTACTCCTTGTCCGAATGCTTCTTCTTCCCGAGTCCTGCTTCATGTCAGCTGGCAACAAGGCTATGAAAGGCTTCGTGTTGGTGTATGAATAGTGTGCGCCGAATAGGCGCACCTATTAGGTGTAGCCCCTGACTTTGTGCTTAATTGTGAAGACAATTAAACATAAAGTCAAAGATCTTTAACCTTGTAGTCTTTCCCGAGTAGATTACAACTGGTATATGAGACTCTTCAGTATCATGTCAACTGGAATATAATTTATAGTCTTGCCAAGTAGCATGCCACTCGTATATGGGACTCTTCAGCTTCATGTCAGCTGGAAAAAGGGGTTTATAGTCTTTCCCGAGTGGCATCCCACTCGAGAGCTAGACTCTTCAGCGTCATGTCAGCTGGAAAAAATATTTATAGTCTCTCTTGAGTAGTGCACTACTCGGAAGTTAGACTATTCAGCATCATATTAGCTGGAATAATGTTGCTCATGGCAACCGGTGGCCAAGCATGTAGGACGAGTACCACTGTATGAAAATTAATCCATTGCGTGGTCAGGTGTACTCGAGAAAGATACCTGCATCCCTAATTTTAATGAAAACCAGCTTGTGATCCTTATAAGGATATATCCTCGATACCTGGTGGATAAGACAGATACCCAAACACATGTGTTTAGCAATTAGGCCTTCATGAAGCATATCTGTTTACCTCATCGGTTCCTGTTGATAGCATTAGTACTGCGATTTTAACTCAGCCTGCCAGCGGCCCAAATTGAGCGTGCTACTGTAGGAACTCATATCTTGGTAGCCCAGTACTGACTGTGTAGGCCCAAGCCCATTAGTCGGCACAACTCTATAAAGGCTGGGGGGAGAGAGAAAAGATTCCTCTATCTTCCCCAAGCGACCAATCGTTTCGTCTTCCCAACTCCGCACCGAAATTTCGCCTCCCGCTTCGCTAGGGTTCGCCATTGCTTGCTATTCCCCACCGAAGCTCGAGCGATTCCACCTTCCGTTGTCCATTCCAAGCCCCCGACCACATTTCCCCCAAATTTCCTGTCCCCTCGACCATGCCGAAGGTTCCAGATTTCACCGGGGCATTTGATGAGGGGTGGCCGACTTCAGATTGCAACCAGTCAAAGTTGGAGAAGCTGGAGAAGTCGCTGCAGTTGCAGAGCCGCGATATCATCCGCTGGCTCCCGGCTGATGGCGAGTTGGTGCCAAATCCCCAAGCCGGCAAAACTGTTGTTTTAGTGTCTTTCTTTGACCAGGGTTTGTTTCTTCCATCCTCTGCATTCCTCCACCGTCTTCTTAATTTTTACGGATTGGAGTTGGTGAATCGGAATCCCAACTCAATCCTACAAATCTCTATCTTTGTGACTCTTTGCGAGTGTTATCTGGGTGTAGAGCCCCACTTTAATTTCTTTAGGCACTTGTTCCACATTAAGCCCCAACCCTCCAAGAATAGGGTCTAGGTGATTGGGGGGGCTGGCCTTCAGTTGAGGAGCGAGATGAAGAAAGTATATATCAGCCTTCCTTTGAAATCCTCCTTGAAGGGTTGGCACAAGGAGTGGTTCTACTAGAACCCTCCCTGCCTTAATTCACTAGAAAGCCCCCGGCGGTCTCGCCTAATTGGTCATCGGATCCAACCTTTGAAGAGATGGGCCAGGTGCATCAGTTGCTGGTGAAGCTGGACAAATTCAAGAGTGCCAGCTTGACCGGTCCCTGGGTCACCAAGCGTTTCCTGACTTGGCGCATCCAACCGTTGAAGTTGAGGAGCGCGTTCTGCTAGGATTACCAAGGGAAAAATGATCCTGACCGAGAGAGCAAAGAAGTGGCCGACGAGCAAAAAGTGACTGAAACATTGTTCGGTTATTTCTCCAACGGGGTGATTGAGACCGAGGACAAAGAGCGCTCCATCGCGGCTTATAACCGAAACCAGCCTCGTCCCCAGGTAACCTCTGCTTCCGTGATGAATGCTTGTAGACATGTATCCATAATTGCTTTGCATAGTGTGATGTGTACCGTTGAATCACTTGCAGTGGTGTGAGGAGTTTGATGATGACTCCCGTCCACTATCGGCCACAAAATCGAAGAAGAGGCCAAGAAGTCCTTCTGCCGCCCAACCTGACTCCAAGAAAGCCGGGAACAAACCAATTGTAGATCGGTGCAAGGGGAAGGTTGTCAAGCCGAGTGCCACCACCGGGGGTTTGAAGATAAGAGACCCTGCCGGCACAGCACCCAAGCCATCAAGTCCCAGACCGGGACCAGCACGGTCGAGCTCAACAACATCGAGCCCAACCCAAGCACAGCCGAGTACAAGGTTGACCCCAGTGCCACCTAGTGCCCAAGCGCCCCAACTGACCACACCGCAAACAGGGACGACTAGGACAGAGATGCCGCCACCGACCGCCGCGCCCTCGTGCCCGATAGCTAGCAGCTCTCCAGTGCCGCCCTCTAGATCTCCCGGACAGAAGCTCAAGTTCTCCAAGAGGTAGGCTATTCTGGGTCTTCTGAAAATCATGTTTGGTGTTGTAGCACCCTGATGCTTGACTTGTTATGCAGGAAGTGGGTCGACATCAATCTCAAGGAAGTCACGCCAACTGCCCCTGCTGTCGACCCTGTCCTAGACGATCCGGAGCCAGCGAGTACGCCTGCTGAGCCGGTGGCAGGCCCAGTCACAGAGGCTGAGACCGTCCCGACTACAGGGTCACCGACGCCAGCTGACCAAGGGGTGGTTATCGAAGCCACCGCCCCAGCCCCTGAGCCGGCGTCTGGCGCCGAAGTCATTGCTGCAGCTCTTGAGCCAGTGCTTGGTGTCGAAGGCGCCGCTACAGCACCTAAGCCAACCCCCGAGGCCATAGAGGCCGCCGAGCTGGGGGCTAGGAGTCCGTCGCCTTCCTAGTCGTGGTCGTCATCGTCATCGTCGTCTCTTCCTTCAGACAGACCCGACCTCCCTAGGATTGAGGCCGCTCCGCGTAGGTTCCCGAGGACATTCTAGTGGACGGCGCCTGACGGAACTACACAAACCTACAAGGTCGATGAGGTGGCAGTGGAAAGGGAACGTGAAGCCCTGCTTCATGCCACACTCACTGCGTTCGAGAGGATTCAGGTATGGTTTCCATTGTACTGGAATTTTGGTAGTATTTCTTGATGCTAGATTCTGCTTTGACTTGTTAATCCCCGAGCAGAAAATTGTTGATCGCTTGGAGAAAATGCATGAGGTGCTGAACCAAATCGCCCCCCAACTCCAAGAATTGGACCAACTCTAGGCCTTGAAAACTGAAGTAGAAGGGCGCAGCCAAGAGAGGGAATCTTGGTTGAGGGAGAGCGTCACCAAGCTTAGGAGCGAAAAATGGGATCAAGCCAAGACGATAAGAGGTGAGCCTCTAGAACCCTTCTTCCTGACCAAATCCTTGATATATCTCTCTAGCTGTGTTATTTCCCGACTGCCCAGTTGTGTCTTGACTGCATTGTCGAGTTCTTGACTAATCTGTCGTGCAGCCCTCCAAGCCGAGTTGAAGACCCAAACAGAGGGAGGAGAGCAGCTGAAGGAGGCCGAGAGAGCCAGGGCCAAACTTGAAAAAGATAAGGCCGCCCTGACAGAGGCCAAAACCGAGCTTGAGCAAGAGAAGGCCAAGTTGAAAGAGGCCAATACCAAGCTCGAGAAAGAAAAAGTTGAACTAGAGAAGGCCATAGCCAAGTGGGAGGCCAACTACAAAAGTGAGTCTCCGCCCGAACAATAACCTTAGCCAATCCATTAATTACTCCATATGCGGCATTGCCTAACAAGTTTACTTGTCAGTAAATCCAGGTAGGTGCGAGAGCCACTTCCCAGATCCAGTTCCAAGCTTTTGCAGAGGAGATCAGGGTACTCAAGGAGTCACAGGAAACCCTTGGTGAGTCCGTGAAAGGGCTCCTTGACCTGATAGATCCTCATCCTGTGGGAACCAGCTCCAGCACAATCTTCCAACTTGAGGAGCGCCCGCCTTAAAGATGCATCGAGTGCCCTGAAGAGGTACTCGGATGAGCATGTTATTGCCGGCGTGGCCCAGACCCTAGCAATGACCAAGTCCATCTACCCATGGGCAGATGTCGAAGCCATCGAGGAGGGGTTTGCTGAGGAGACGACTCTTGAGGAGGTGCTGGAGCTGATAGCTAAGGCGAGGCCGACTGCAGAAATTATCACCTGGGACCTGGGTATGTAAAGACAATATATCATGCAGTTGGTGTGTATATACATTTTGGTAAGAATATGTGTAAATGCATGTGCAATGCCGCCAAGCTTTAGACTATTACTCAGTTGTCATTAGCTTTACTCGACAATATAGCCTACGCCAAGTTAATCTATAGGAACTTAATAAAAACGTTCACCGCAGAAAGCTGTACTCGGGCAGACATGGAAAAGTCATAGTAAAACTTCATAACTTGAGTGAAATAGGCTCGTATATTATTGACACAGCACATATAATACATGCAGCCCCCGACTCACTACTCGGTTGAAACAAACGGCATAGTGAGTCAGAGAAAAACTGTACACATATGAAAGTATAAAACTCAGGTATGGAAGGGACGTAGCTGTTCTATATTCCATGAGTTGCTGATGAGGGCACCGTCTTCAGTCTTCAGTCGATAGGCGCCTGGCCGAGTAACCTCCGCTATAATGAACGGCCCTTCCCAGATTGGGGATAGTTTATGCCTGTCTTTGGTGGTTTGTATTTTTCTCAATACGAGATCTCCAACCAAAAAGGCGTGGCCACGGACATTGCGGTTGTGATAGCGACGCAGGCCTTGGAGATACCTTGCCGACTAGATTGTTGCGATGTCCCTTGCTTCTTCCAACTAATCTAGTTCGACCAATCAGGTGTTGTTTGAAGTGTCTTCTGAGTAAGCCCGAACTCGCGGAGAGCCGAACTCTAACTCGGTTGGTAGTATAGCCTCAGCACTGGAGACCACACTACTAATTTCTGACCCTTATGCCACGCTTTTTTGTCGCAATGGCGAGATTTGGTTGCAACAAGGGTTGTTATCGCAACGATTTTCACTTTTGGTTGCGATAGATTGGATTTTTGCCACAAAGATTGTTTCGTGGCCCTAAGTATGGAGATCGTTGCGAAAAGTAAGTGTTATCGCAACAAATTATTGAATGGTTGCAATAAGTGATTCCTGTTGCCACGATTTGATTTGCGTTGCGGGCAAGTTTATTGTCGTTGCAATACTAAGGTGATATTGCAACTCTTTATATGATGGTTGCAATAGCCCGTCTATGTCGCAACGAATATGTTTCGTTTATATAATAGTCGCTTGTGTTGCAAAAAAGTGGTACATATAGCAACGAAAAAAAATAAATCGTTGCAATCACTAAGGTTGCAACGATTATGGTTTCGTTGTATGTAATAGTTTCGTTCGTTGCAAAGAGGTTGTACATATAGCAACGAAAAATTACATCGTTGCAATACCTAAGGTTCTCCACTTTAATGGTTACATAAAAAATTAAAAAAAAACACCACCAGCAAGTTTCGAACCTAAGACCTCAGAGTTAAGAAGATAGGCGCCAACCATTAGACCATGTATGTGTTTGTGTTTCTAATAGCTAGCGTATCCTATACAAATTAATGTAGACCCGTTTATGTATTGGAAAAGGATCTAATCTAATTACTATCACGTACGTCGCGGTCTCTCTCTTCCCCATTGCTGCTTTGTTTCCCACGTGCGTCGTGGCTTCTGATCCCCCCGTCGCGGCCTCTCTTCCCCCGCGCGTCGTCCCTGTGAGCAGCGTGGTCAAGGCCCTCGTTCCCTACAGCCAGCAGCATGGTCACGGCCTTCCTGCAGCCGGTGTCGTCATGGCGCCCCCTCCCTGCAACCGGAGTCGTCACGGCCCTTGAATTCCCTGCAGCGATGGCATCTTGGTGCCCTAGTTCCTTCCTGCTCATCGACGAGCAGGGCCGTGCCCGTGGGCGACGCTCCATGTTCATCTCGTCTCCGACCGGCGCTCGTCCATTCAACGTTCATCTAGCAAGCAGGCACCAACGATAGGGACAGGGAAAAGGATCTATATTAGGCACCAACGACAGGCTCAGAAATTGAAAAACTGAGCACTTCGATTAGGGAGACCCTTTGCCAGCTGGAGATGATTTTTCCACCGGCTTTTTTTGATATTATGATGCACTTACCAGTTCATCTTGCTGACGAAGCTAGACTTGGAGGCCCGGTGTGTTATAGATGGATGTATCCAGTTGAGAGGTACCTTCGTACTCTTAAAGGCTATGTGAGGAACAAAGCGCGCCCTGAAGGTTCAATTGCAGAGGGGTATATATCCGAGGAGTGACTGACATTTTGCTCTCGCTTTTTTGAAAATATTAGTACCAAGCTTAATCGTCCAGAGCGTCATGAAAGCGCCGCTGCTAGTGAACCACCATCTGGGCTAAGTATATTTGGGAGCCTTGACTACAGTAGGAAAGGAAGTACTCTCGAGAATGTTTCTGATATTGACATGCAGAGGATGAGGCATTACATATTAACCAACTGTGACGAGGTCACTTCATGGATAAAGTAAGCTATATTTTTAAATTGATTTTTTATGGTGGTCATGAATGTTTAAAATATATATGTAACTAATGAACGTATTTTCAATTGTTGTGGAAAGTGTGCATATGGATGAGCTAAAGAAAATTAGCCCTCGGCATGTTGATAAAAGACACAAGAAGGAGTTTGTATCATGGTTTGAGCGTAAAGTGAGTCGTCCCTAATATATTTATCCATATTTTATTTGTATAGTTTCCACATGCTTCTTGTCAATTTATTAGTCCCTAATAATATATTTATCCCTAATATATTTTTAAAATAATCGTAAATGTAGATCAGCACATTGCATGCACAAGGGGAAATAGATGACATGATGTATTATCTATCTCGCAGTCCAGACCCTCGGGTTCGTGTGTTCAACAGGTGTTTTATAAATGGCTTCCTTTTCCGGGTCTCTTCCATAGAGAACTGCTTAACTACTTAAAATAGTGGTGTATTTGTGAAGGGCGATGCAAGTACAAGAAACATGGGCTGGTATGGCGTGCTTAAGAAAATTATCTGCCTTGATTTTCATGGTGAGAAGGAAGCAATGTTGTTCCAATGCGTATGGTTTGATGTCCCTGCAGCAAGTACGAGCAGATCTAGAGGGTACAATAAGGATAAATATGGGGTCATCAATTGTGGGTGCCATGGGCCCCGGGTACCTCATGACAAGCATATGGGCCACTCGGACAGAGGATGGGCCTAGCCTTGTAATTAGAGATATGGCTAGATTCGGCAGACTTTGCCTTGTATAGAAAGGAATATACAGTCCTAGTCGGGTGCGTTATATCTCTAAAGGGAGATCTCCTAGTCGTAATCCGATGGGGACTCCTACCTTGTAACCCTGTCCCCCAGTATATAAGGGGAGGCAGGGTGCCCCATGAGGGCAGACGAGCACTCATAAGCTCGAAGGTGCACACAAGTTCATCAGAACTACCACCGTATATCCTCAAAGGAATACATACAAACTGGACGTAGGGTATTACCTCACATTGAGGGCCTGAACCAGTATAAAATCTCCCTGTGTTCCTTTGCATTCCACCGAGTTTCCATCCGCCGAGTAGCCCCATATATTTATTGCCGGTGTAAAACATCGACAGTTGGCGCGCCAGGTAGGGGCTCCGGCGCGATCTACATCTACAAGCTCGATGGATCTAGCAACCAAAGTCGACGGCGACAAACTCTCCCCCGGAGATACAATCGCATTCAGAAGCCTCGACCTCATCGCCAACCAGATCGGCGATCTCACCTTGGCCGGCTCGGACTCGATCCGATCTGCCAAGGAACCAGCCGACTCCGCGCCAGTCGGCCTACACGATGCTGCAGCAATCTCTCACGACATGCTGCGGCGATCTCCTATACGCCCGAGCCCAGGGACAACTCTTCCTTTCAGTGTTCGACTCGGACTCGGTTTTGAGCCGGCCGAGATCGGGCCAAAAAAGGAAGAGATCGTCAATTTCCCGTTCGGGCTCGGCGACGCCGCGGATATCTACAATCTACATCCCAGTCCACATGAAGACGGAGGCATACCAGCCTTCACCCAGGAGCTACAACAGGTCGACTGGCCGCCGGGTTTCAAGCCTACAGGCATCGACAAATACGACGGCAAGACCAATCCGAGTCTGGCTCACGGTCTAACACTCTGGCGATCCGAGCAGCTGGAGGAAATCACAAAGTCATGGCTAACTATCCAGTGCTTTAGCCGACTCTGCGAGGACATGGCTAACAGGATCCCAAAGCGATCAATCGGCTCTTGGGGAGCACTCCGGGAAGATTCATACACACGTTCCAGGGAACATACGAGAGGCCTCTTCCGAGTAGACTATATCAGTTGCGCCAAAGGAAGAACGGTCTCTTTCGTGCTTTCATCAAGAGGTTTCTGAGAGGAGGAACTCATCCGAAGATCAAGGACGAGGTCATCATCGCAGCCATTTCAAAAGGATCAGAGACACTCGTTCATCGACAATTCGGGAAGCTCTAACTCTGTCAAGGCCCTATTCGACATGGCAAACAGTACGCCGATTCGGCCACGCTGTTGCGAGGCCTCGATGATGACTCACCTGACAGAAGAGCGTGGACGACCGACGACTGCGGTCCGACTAAAGCTGGAAATGCTAACGCAAGTCAGACGGGCTTATGTGGCAGTCTGGTCAAATCGTTTTGACTTTCAACACTGAGACTATAGGACAACAAGTGAATGCTCGAGGGCTCACAAGCTCAACGCAAGGATGGATCCCACTGCCGAAATACGAATACAGCTATAGTCGCTTCCTGATAAATATTTCTTCACTCGGCTTTACAATGCGCAGCTGCTTACACTAATAGGTGCACAAGCGCACTCTTATCTGTTTTTGCTCTAAATGATTGAAAAAGTACTCGAGAGCATAAATTCGATCCGTGAAACTTTGCTCCATGTAAGACGAATCAAGTCACAAAACGCGTGTCGGGAAGACATGCGCCAACTCCGAGCTAGGGGGCTATGACTAGTTCGGGCCAAGTGCTTAAACGTAAGGGGTCAACTATCGAGGAAATTAATATCAAAAAGAGAGAGAAGACGTATTTACATATATTGTAAAATAATATTATTCGGGTGATTATTTCATCATCAGATGCTACTCATCCGATATCGTTTATATGCAGGCAGCTCCGGATACGCATGAATTAGGAACTCAGGGCTACGAGTATCTCCTACGCTCGGTGGGCTGGACAAGTTGGCTAAAATACCTCGGATGCTATGAGGTACTTACGAGTATTGCGCAGTGGGATCGTCATCCTTCCCCGGTACGCTCCATGGGGTGAGCCGAACCGACTTCGGCACTAGTCCGGGGGTCGTATTACTAGGTTGGGTAGGGTATGCCCATGAGGGTCGCTAGCTGAATCTATGTAGATGCAAGGTTCGGGTACCTCGCTCGGCACTCTCCCAATCAGAGAAGACTTACTAGTAAGTGCATCCGGAGTTCTCATGCACTGCGTAACCTGAGGAGGGCAAGCAGATCCTGCGTTATAAACCCACTCAGGCTTATGTGGCAACGCAGTTTGCATCCAGAACGTAAGTCGGAAAGGCTTGCGAATAAGGTTTATCTGGCTGATTGCGGTTACAACACAAAAACTCATCCTGACATGCGATGATGATATTCTATAGAGCTATGCTGGATAGGTCGCTGCAGGCCGGCTTATTTGGTAGCAGCCACGAAGATATGAGTTCCTACAGTAGCATGCTCCATGTGGGCCGCCCGCAGGCTGAGTTGAAATTATAGCGCTGGTGCTATCTAACAGGAGCCGATGAGGTAAACAGATATGCTTATGAGAGCTTATTGTAAACAAATATGTTTGGGTATCTATCGTATCACTAGGTTCGAGATATATTCTTACAAGGATAATGTGGTCTTCATTAAAATTGGGGATGCAGGTATCTCTTCTCGAGTACACCTAACCACGCAATGGATTTATTTTTCATAAAGTGGTACTTCCGGCGCATGTGTGGCCCACCAGTTGCATGAGCAACGTTATTCCGCCGACATGACGCTGAAGAGTCTAACTTTCGAGTAGTGCACTACTCGGGAGAGACTATAAATCTTCATTCCCGTGACATAACGCGGATGAGTCTAACTTCTGGGTGGGACGCCACTCGGGAAAGACTATAAACACCCCCATTCCGACTGACATGAAGTCGAAGAGTCCTATATACGAGTAGTTCCCTACTCGGCAAGACTATAAATCATATTCCGGTTGACATGATACCGAAGAGTCTCATATACCAGTAGTAATCTACTCGGGAAAGATACAAGGTTAAAGATCTTTGACTTTACGTTTAATTGTCTTGCAATTAAGCACAAGTCGGGGCTACACCTAATAGGTGCGCCTATTCGGCGCACACTATTCCTACATCTACATGGAGCCCTTCATAGCCTCGCTGCCAGCTGACATGAAGCAGGACTCGGGAAGAAGACACACTCGGACAAAGAGTACTCGGGAGCAACGCACTCGGGCGATCTTCACCGTGGAGTACGAGCACTCGGCATCAGCTGTGACTCAACTATGAAGGTCTCGGGGGCTACTGTGGGTGCCATGGGCCCCGGGTACCTCATGACAAGCATATGGGCCACTCGGACAGAGGATGGGCCTAGCCTTGTAATTAGAGATATGGCTAGATTTGGCAGACTTTGCCTTGTATAGAAAGGAATATACAGTCCTAGTCGGGTGCGTTATATCTCTAAAGGGAGATCTCCTAGTCGTAATCCGATGGGGACTCCTACCTTGTAACCCTGTCCCCCAGTATATAAGGGGAGGCAGGTGCCCCATGAGGGCAGACGAGCACTCATAAGCTCGAAGGTGCACAAGTTCATCAGAACTACCACCGTATATCCTCAAAGGAATACATACAAACTGGACGTAGGGTATTACCTCACATTGAGGGCCTGAACCAGTATAAAATCTCCCTGTGTTCCTTTGCATTCCACCGAGTTTCCATCCGCCGAGTAGCCCCATATATTTATTGCCGGTGTAAAACATCGACATCAATATTGATACAACTCGGTTTAGGTATTCCGATAAACCTTACATCTTGACTGTGGTTCTGAGGGACCAAAGGATAGATGGGAGTTCGTGCACCCACCGGCCCGCGTATGGTTGTAGTCGGTCGAATATCCTTGTCCTGATGCCTTGTAAGACCATACCGTTGGCTCGTTCGACCTGCCCATTGCTCCGCGGGTGTGCCACAGATGCATAGCAGATCTTGATGCCGAAGTCGTCACAGAAATCCTGAAACACGCCGCCCGTGAACTGAGTACCGTTGTCGGTGATGATGCGGTTGGGGACCCCAAATCGGTATAGTATACTCATGATGAAGTCCTTTGCTCGTGCCGCCATTATGGTTGCGATGGGTTTGGCCTCAATCCACTTGGTGAATTTATCCACTACGACGAACAGGTGTGTGAACCCTCCTGGCGCTTTCTTGAAAGGCCCGACCATGTCAAGCCCCCATACTGCAAAGGGCCAAGAGATTGGGATTGTTTGGAGTTCCTGGGCTAGGAGATTGGTTTGTCTTGCAAAGAACTAGCAGCCCTCGCATGTGCGAACGATGTCTTTGGCGTCTATTACTGCTGTTGGCTAGAAAAATCCCTACCGGTAAGCCTTTCTGACTAACGTCCTGGATGCGGTGTGGTTGCCACATACGCCCGAGTGGATCGACTGCAGAATCTGCTTGCCCTCCTCGGTGGTGACGTAGCGCATGAGGACACCAGATGCACTTCTTCAGTGTAGGTCTTCTCCAACGACTAAGAAACTCTTGCTTCGATGTTTAATTCATTCAGCTTCGCTGCGATCTTCTGGGAGTTCATTGTTCAGGAGGAGTTTGAGAAGAGGAGTCCACCAATCGTGACAAATGTGTAGCATCTCGTCTGTAGCCGGGGTAGGTTTGCCTCCCGACTGCTCTAGCACTGGTTTCTTCTTGACTGACGGCTCCATGAGTTGCTCGACAAGGATCCCTGTTGGGACTGCCTCTCGCTTGGATCCCAGATTTGCCAATTCATGCTGCCGCGTCATTAATTGTCGCAGCACGTGTGTTATCTCTAGCCCGTCGAACTTGTTTTCAGCTTACGGACTCCTGACAGTATGCCACCATGGTGCCGTCGAGCATGTCTAGTCCTTCATGACTTGGTTCACCACAAGTTGAGAATCCCCGCGCACAACCAGTCGACATATGCCGAGTGATATAGCAATTTGGAGCCCGTGAATAAGTGTCTCATACTCGGCGACGTTGTGGGAAGCCGGGAAGTGGATTTGTAGGGCGTACTTGAGTTTTTCGCCGGTGGGCGACGTCAAAACAACGCCAGCCCCGGTGCCACCGATCCGTAGAGAACCATCGAAGTACATTGTCCAGTACTCTAGCTTCGCTGTTGTTAACGCCAAAATTTGGTAAGGCCCTGTATCAGAGTTGCGCAAACCACCAAGGACCCCCAATATGGCCGATGGGTTGGCCGGCCGATAGCTTGGTCGCTACTTGGTGAAGCAGCTGATAAGTAGCGCCAAGGAGGTATTGCCCCATGGGGATCTGTTTCTGATCGGCCAAACACTCTGCCAGGCGTTGCATGTTGGTCGTTGGGCCGAGGGTTACGCCACCAAAAACAAACCGTTCCAGCCACAAGTTTAGAAAAGCGACATGTTCCCGGTCATCGACTGATCCAGTTCCCTTATTATGAATGGATATGTACCTGGACCAACCGCCGATGTTCTTCGCTTGGAGCCGATGAGCAGGCTTGAATCGGAGCTTGGAGGGATTGATGTAACTTGTCGTGTCAAGGCAGGTCAGCATAGTCACATCTAGCAAGGTTGGAGTCATCGGCCCATGCCCGAACATGAAGGCGTTGAGGGCATCAGACCAGAAGTATGAGGCCGATGCAAGCAAAGGTTCATTCATTTCCATATCGGCCAAAGAGAGATTGATGCAGTGGCCGATATGTGATTCTTCCTAGAAGGTTCTCTTCGCGGCCGATACTCTGATGTACCAATCCCCCCACCCAGGCAGCTTGCTCGGCCATGACCTAAAGCTATTGGTCCAGTCACTGACTAGCATGGCGGAGTTCTTGAAAGGAATACGTTGGGTCTCAGTGATAATGAAATCTATGGGATCTTCGCTACCCATGGGGCCATGGTAGAAAAAGTTTGGGTAATCGGCGGCTGGGATCAAGATCTGGGCTCTCAGGTGCTACAGTAAATAAGAACACGATGAAGAACAGGTAAAGAACATGGCGATTGGGTGCATCTAGGCTACGAAATCGGGAAAAATAATCGGGCAGGAAGATTACCTCAGGGACGGCGGATGCTGATGCCATCGCGAGAGAGGAAGAAGATGCAGGAATCAACGGCCGAAGAAAAGGGCTACGACGGTTCTTCTGGGTTCGCTGGAGCTTGTCGAAGTTTTGGAAGATGAAGCGGTGGTGCTCTGGTGATGTGAAAGCATAAAAAAGGCTAGGGAGATGTTCGCACCAAAAACCACCGGGTGTGCCAAGAAGCTGTTGATGATCTGGTTTGATGCGATTGAACATACGAAGGCCTGGGAGATTTGCTTTACTCCAGTGCAGGTCCTAAAATGTTGAGGTTCGCAGGCGTGCCAGTCAATTTGACCCCACAATTGACAAGGAGAAAATACTAGCTCAGGGATTCAATCGACCAACAAGAATCCTGCTAGCCGATTGCCGAAAGAACACATGAGCATCGGCTGAAAACCAATGATAAAACTTTGTCCGGGCCCCAGCTGTCCGCGCCCAGGTCTTGTGCCCGTGTCCTTGCTCCCGGGTCCTCGCTTGTGCTCGTGCCCGGGTCAGCAGCAACTGCACATCGGCTAACGTCCGATACGGACTGATGCAGGCTCCTTGTAGCCGATGGCCGATGGCACCTGTGTATCGGCTAGGAAACCGATAACGCTATAAGCAAATAGATAAGCTGTCAGTATAACGTGTGCATAAGCTAGCCGACTGCCAAGAGAATGCATGTACATCGGCTGGAAGCTGATGATAAAATAGATAGCAGAATAACAATCAATAGACCATGCAGTCGGCTTTAAAAGATAACCTATCGGCTAAGCACTCCGATAGAACATCGCATAAAACCTATCGACTCAGCAAGAGTAAATCTATCACTATCAATCTAGTAGTTCAAACTTAACTGATGCAGCACAGATTAACAATAATAAAAGAACCTCGGTGAGCCGATAGATCTAATGCAATCGTGATGTATATGATAACTTACCGGCTATGCATTCCGATAAGACGCTTGCACAGAAACCATCGGCCTAGCAGGAACAACTTATCGCTCAGTTTAGTAGGTCGGACCCAACCGATGCAGCACAAACTGACGATAAGCTTTCCCCAGTAAACCGATAAAAACTATGCACGCGTGATGTGATATACCTGATAGGCCTAAGAGATCGAACCGAACCGATGCAGCCGTAGACAAAGCAGATATATCGTGGTAAGCCGGCTACCATATACCGATTAGAATATCGGACCTAACCGAGGAAGTCCTATCCGATTGGTAGCTGGGGTAACGAGACTTACCCTCTCGCTGGAGTTCGGACCTAACCGATGCAGCCCGGCTCGAGAAGCAAGAACCCGTTGGTAAAGGGTGGCGATGCGCCGAATTGTATTGATCGTTGAGATAGTTTACAAGGTCCCCGGGCATACGTATTTATACCCCGAGTTACATGAGTCCTTATAGGACACGAAACAGGACTTTCCTAACTAGAAAAGGAAAGCTAACAGACCTGATCGGACAAGAGATCAGGTTTCCTAAAAGATAAAACTATCTAATAGATAAGATAAATAACTGCCATAACGTGGTCTTCACGATTCCTTCCCAAGCTCGGACTCTTCTAGATTAGTTTCCAATGGCTGATATCGCTTCTTTCCTTAACCGAACATGGTAACGACCCGTACCAAATTTTGGCGTTAACACATGCCCCCCAATTTCGGAGTTTGTTATCAAACTTCGAAATTCTTCTGTTCGGGCCTCATCATTCCTTCCTGGCCTCCTGAAATCGGCTTTCATGAACCGATACCTTCTGTACTAGGTGTGCTAGGCTCTCAAAGTCTTCTAATGAAAATCTTTCCTTGATCGGAGCCAACAAACCTTGGAATGCTAATTCGGCCAGCTGTGCATCATCCAGACTTAAACTATAACATCAGCTTCTAACATTACGAAACCGCTGGATATATTCTGCAACTGATTCCTCCGGCTTCTGTATTACCGATGTGAAGTCTATCAAACTCATCTCCTGACTTCCCATAAAGAAATACTTGTGGAATTGCTTTTCCAGATCGGCCCAACTTCGAACTGAGTTAGGTGGCAATGAAGAAAACCATGTAAAGGCCGATCCGAATAATGATAACGGGAAGGGTCTAACTCTCAAAGCTTCTATAGCCGATGCCTCTCCACATTGAGCCAAGAATCGGCTGACATGTTCCACTGTAGATACATCATCTTGCCCTGAGAATTTGGAGAAGTCTGGTACTCTGTATCGGCGTGGCAACGGAACTCTATCAAACCAATCTGGATATGGATACCGATACATAAATGTTTCCTCTTTCGGTCTTAAACCGAATTGTTCTCTCATCACCTCTGTGATTCTTGCTGTCAAACCTTTTTCCCCTGGATTTTCGACGTGATAATGCAGAGGTGGAGTTGGTAGCCGATTCTGATTCTGATATTCCCTCTGATAATTGTACTCAGGAACAGCTTCTGGATAACTCTGTTGATTTCCCCCATAGTACGCAGTTTGATATCCTTGAGGAATCCCATCTTGTTGCCCCCCGGGTATTTGAATCGGCTCCATTGCCTTCTTGATCAAGCTCTGTAATGTGCTCACCAATATCCCAGATTGATCGGTCAACGCATGATGAACTGCTTTATTAAACATGTCTTGAATCGGCTTTTGTGAACTTGCAGGCGATGTATGGCTCGATTCATCAATCAGAACAGGCTTTGGAAATTGCGACTTCTGAATCGGCCCTTGATCTGTCATACCGAAGGATTCTAGACAAAGCTTCCGAAAATCATCGATGTTCTGCTCCACTTGTTGTCTCTGTTCTTCGATCAAGTCTTCCATTGTGACTGGAATCATATTATCTGTGCTGACCTCTTTTCCAGCCATGTTGAAGTTCTGTGTCCCACTGGGCCAAAAACGTGTTGATTCAGCCGATAGGATATACTGTGATGATCTGAAGATCGTGTCCCACCAGGCGTGCCAAAAATATGTTCGCACCAAAAACCACCGGGTGTGCCAAGAAGCTTGTTGATGATCTGGTTTGATGCAATTGAACATACGAAGGCCTGGGAGATTTGCTTTACTCCAGTGCAGGTCCTAAAATGTTGAGGTTCGCAGGCGTGCCAGTCAATTTGACCCCGCAATTGACAAGGAGAAAATATTAGCTCAGGGATTCAATCGGCCAACAAGAATCCTGCTAGCCGATTGCCGAAAGAACACTTGAGCATCGGCTGAAAGCCGATGATAAAACTTTGTCCGGGCCCCAGCTGTCCGCGCCCGGGTCTTGTGCCCGTGTCCTTGCTCCCGGGTCCTCGCTTGTGCTCGTGCCCGGGTCAGCAGCAACTGCACATCGGCTATCGTCCGATACGGACTGATGCAGGCTCCTTGTAGCCGATGGCCGATGGCACCTGTGTATCGGCTAGGAAACCGATAACGCTATAAGCAAATAGAGAAGCTGTCAGTATAACATGTGCATAAGCTAGCCGACTGCCAAGAGAATGCATGTACATCGACTGGATGCCGATGATAAAATAGATAGCAGAATAACAATCAATAGACCATGCAGTTGGCTTTAAAAGATAACCTATCGGCAAAGCACTCCGATAGAACATCGCATAAAACCTATCGACTCAGCAAGAGTAAATCTATCACTATCAATCTAGTAGTTCAAACTTAACTGATGCAGCACAGATTAACAATAATAAAAGAACCTCGGTGAGCCGATAGATCTAATGCAATCGTGATGTATATGATAACTTACCGGCTATGCATTCCGATAAGACGCTTGCACAGAAACCATCGGCCTAGCAGGAACAACTTATCGCTCAGTTTAGTAGGTCGGACCCAACCGATGCAGCACAAACTGACGATAAGCTTTCCCCAGTAAACCGATAAAAACTATGCACCCGTGATGTGATATACCTGATAGGCCTAAGAGATCGAACCGAACCGATGCAGCCGTAGACAAAGCAGATATATCGTGGTAAGCCGGCTACCATATACCGACTAGAATATCGGACCTAACCGAGGAAGTCCTAGCCGATTGGTAGCCGGGGTAACGAGACTTACCCTCTCGCTGGAGTTCGGACCTAACCGATGCAGCCCGGCTCGACAAGCAAGAACCCGTTGGTAAAGGGTGGCGATGCGCCGAATTGTATTGATCGTTGAGATAGTTTACAAGGTCCCCGGGCATACGTATTTATACCCCGAGTTACATGAGTCCTTATAGGACACGAAACAGGACTTTCCTAACTAGAAAAGGAAAACTAACAGACCTGATCGGACAAGAGATCAGGTTTCCTAAAAGATAAAACTATCTAATAGATAAGATAAATAACTGCCATAACGTGGTCTTCACGATTCCTTCCCAAGCTCGGACTCTTTTGGATTAGTTTCCAATGGCTGATATCGCTTCTTTCCTTAACCGAACATGGTAATGACCCGTACCAAATTTTGGCGTTAACAGGAGACGAAGCGTTTTATAGAGATGTGATGACCGGGCGGGAATCGAGGCCGTTGGCGCTGTTTCAAACAATTATGGCAAGTGGGCTACCTTGGGCCGCCTCAGTATGGAAGAAATCTAGAGGCCCAAAAAGAAAGAATTTCGAAGTCCTATAGAAGAACTCCGAAATTGGGGGGCATGTGTTAACGCCAAAATTTGGTAAGGCCCTGTATCAGATTCGGTCAAGAAGAAATTGCAGATAATTAACGGAAGTTGATCCAGAAGGGACCGAATCCGGGAAGGAGCCGTGAAGACCACAATATGGCGGTTAATTACTGTATCTATTAGTTAGGCAAATGCTTATCTTTAGGAAACCTGACCCCGTGTCCGGTCGGGTCTTATTAGTGTTTTCTGTTATAATTAGGAAATCATGTACCGTGTCCAATAAGGACTCATGTAACTCGGGGTATAAATACGTATGCCCGGGTGCTGTGTAAAAATCATCAATCGATCAATACAAATTCGGCGCATCGCCACCCTTTCGACGGGTTCTTGCTTCTCGAGCCGGGCTGCATCGGTTATGTTCAACCTCCTGCGAGAGGGTAAGTCTCATCACCCCGGCTACCTATCGGCTAGGACTTCCTCGGTTAGGTCCGATTTCTAGTCGGTTTATGGTAGTCGGCTTACCATGATATATCTTTTTTGTCTATGGCTGCATCAGTTCAGTTTGACCTCATAGATTGATTAGGTATATCACATCATGCGTGCGTAGATCGTATCGGCTTACTGGGAGCGGTTTATCCATAGTTTGTGCTGCATCGGTTGGGTCCGACCTACTAAACTGCTAGCGATAAATCGTTCCTGCTAGGTTGATATTTTGTGCGCAAGCGTCTTATCGGGGTGTATAGCCGATAAGTTATCATATTTTACATCACGATCGCATCAGATCTATCGGCCTATCGAGATCTTGTTATCATCATCAGTTTGTGCTACAACGGTTGGATCCGATCTACTAGACTGACGATAATAACTTTGATCTTAATAAGCCGATGGGTTTCATGCGGTGTTTTTATCGGAGTGCCTAGCCGATAAGTTATCTTTTATTAAATATAGCCGATTATATTGCTTGCTTTGTTATACGTTCTTGCCTACATCACTATTACGATCGGCTAAGGGCTAGCCGATTAGTTTACCCTGCCGATCCGAGCGCGAGCTCAGGTAAGTTCTCGGGCACGATCAGTGTGCAAGGACCAGGGCACGGGTACAAACAAAGACCCAGACACATGTACAAGCGAGGACCCGGGCACGACCTCAGGTAAGGGCGCGGGCACGAGCACAGGTAAGAACCCGGGCACGGGCACGGACGGAGAACGAAGATCCGGGCGTGGGCACGAGCAAGGGCTCGGGCACGGGTGTGGGCAATATCTTTGCAATGATAATAGTAATTTTTAATCATAATCGGCTGGAGTTTATTTAATGTAGTTATTTATGCATTCTGCTTGTTTATTTCATCAGTTTACAGCCGATTTTTGGGCATCTCTTCAATGATCGGCTAGTTTAATATTTGTTTATTATTACGCTATTGCTCATGCCATCATCGGCTCCTAGTCGATGTATAAGTGCTACAGTTCAAATCGGCCATCGGCCGATGAGATGAGTCCAAGTCGGCTTCCAGCCGATTGGCTCACGAATCTAACATCTTTTCTCCTTGTCAATTGCAAGGTCAAATTGACTGGCACGTTGTTAACGCCAAAATTTGGTACGGGTCGTTACCATGTTCGGTTAAGGAAAGAAGCGATATCAGCCATTGGAAACTAATCCAGAAGAGTCCGAGCTTGGGAAGGAATCGTGAAGACCACGTTATGGCAGTTATTTATCTTATCTATTAGATAGTTTTATCTTTTAGGAAACCTGATCTCTTGTCCGATCAGACCTGTTAGTTTTCCTTTTCTAGTTAGGAAAGTCCTGTTCCGTGTCCTATAAGGACTCTTGTAACTCAGGGTATATATACGTATGCCCGGGGACCTTGTAAACCATCAATCGATCAATTAAACTTCGGCGCATCACCAACCTTTCGACGGGTTCTTGCTTCTCGAGCGGGGCTGCATCGGTTAGGTCCGAACTCCTGCGAGAGGGTAAGACTCGTCACCCCTTACCCAGGTGTATCTGCCCTGTCTACGGCTGCATCGGTTCGGTCCGACCTCTTAGGCCGATCAGGTATACCACATCACGCGTGCGTAGATCTTATCAGTTTACTGGGGGCGATTTATCATCAGTTCGTGCTGCATCGGTTGGGTCCGACCTACTGAACTGCCAGCGATAAATCGTTCCTGCTAGGCTGATGGTTTTTGCGCAAGCGTCTTATCGGAATGTATAGCCGGTAAGTTATTTTCATCACAGTTGCATTAGGTCTATCGGCTCGTTGAGGTTCCTTTACTATTATCGATCTGTGCTGCATCAGTTAGGTTTGAACTACTAGATCGATAATAATAGATTTATCCTTGTCGGGCTGATCGGTGTATATGCGACGTTCTATCGGAGTGCTTAGCCGATAGGTTATCTTTTTATAAAGCCGACTGTATTATCCATACTGTTTTGGTCATCTATATTATCATCGGTTTTCTAGCCGATGCATATGTGTTTCCTCGGCAGTCGGCTGGCTTACTATTTTGCTTATCTATTGATAATCGGCTCCTAGCCGATGCACATGTTATACTGACATCTTGTCTATTTGCTCATAGCACTATCGGTTTCCTAGCCGATACACAGGTGCCATCGGCTATCGGCTACGAGGAGTCTATATCAGCCCGTATCGGCCGATAGCCGATTGCGCAATTGCTGCCGATCCGGGCACGAGGACCAACAAGGACCCGGACGCGAGCACGAGACCCGGGCGCGAGTACAGGCAGAGGCCCGGGCACGAGCATAGCGGCATCGGCTGGAAGGAATCCGTATCGGCTTGCTGGCCGATTGGATCAGTAATCTAATTTCTTCATCTCCTTGTCAATTGCTGGGTCAAATTGACTGGCACGCCCGCGAACCTCAAATATTTTAGGACCTGCACTGGAGCTAAGCAGATCTCCCAGGCCTTCGCGTGTCTCTAGGCGCCGAACCAGATCGTCAGCAAGCTTTTCGGCACACCCGGCGGTTTTCGGCGTCAACACACGTCTACGAACCTCAAGATTTTAGGACCTGCACTGGAGTGAAGCAAATCTCCCAGGCCTTCGCGTGTCCTAAGGCGCCGGACGGCCCCGGCGGTTTTCGGCGTCAACAGCTGTCGATGTAGGCATTTGAACTTCCGTCCACTCGGCCACGAAGTCAACTAGAGCTTGTGATTTAATTGCTGTCCGTGGCTGAAAGGTGATGTCGAACGCCATCAGCTCGAGCGCCCATTTAGCGATTCGGCCGGTGGCCTCGCGGTTATGTAGGACGTCCCTGAGTGGAAACGATGTGACCACCGTGACTTGATGTGCTTGGAAATAGTGCACCAGCTTCCGGACAGGGATGACTAGGCTGTAGAGCAACTTTTGGACCTGTGGGTATCTCGTCTTTGAGTCGGCATGGACTTCGCTGACAAAGTAAACTAGCCTTTGGACTTTCTGGATGTGGCCCTGTTCGGATTGCTCAACCACCAACATCGTGCTGACTACCTAAGTAGTTGCCGCCAGATGTAGCATTAGCGGTTCTTGGGGCATGGGTGACGCCTGTCGATGCTTTGCACCGGCAATAATACTATGGGGGTACTCGGCGAACTGGAATTCGGTGGATTGCAGAGGAACACGAGGAAATTATACTGGTTCAGGCCCTCAATGTGAGGTAATACCCTACGTCCAGTTGAGGTGTTATTCCTCTGAGGTAGATTTGTGATCAATGATCTGGGGTGCCCTCATAGGGCGCCCTGCCTCCCTTTATATACTAGGGGACAGGGGTACATGGCAAGGATCCCAGTCGGATACGACCAAGGGATTTCCTTATTAGAGATAGAATCCTATCCGACTAAGGCTATGTTTCCTTATTGTACAAGGCATAACCTGCCGGGTGCTATCTTATCTCTAATTACATGATCTAGCCCATCCTCTATCCGAGTGGCCCATGTGCTGGTAATGAGGTACCCGGGGCCCATGGCTCCCACAGTAGCCCCTGAGACCTTCATAGTTGAGTCACAGCTGATGCCGAGTGCTCTTCCTCCACGGTGAAGGTTACCCGAGTGCGATGCTCCCGAGTGCTCTTTGTCCGAGTAAGTCTCCCCGAGTCCTGCTTCATGTCAGCTGGCAGCGAGGCTATGAAGGGTTTCATGTAGATAAATGAATAGTGTGCGCCGAATAGGCGCACCTATTAGGTGTAGCCCCCGACTTTGTGCTTAATTGTGAAGACAATTAAACATAAAGTCAAAGATCTTTAACCTGGAAGTCTTTCCCGAGTAGATTACTACTGGTATATGAGACTCTTCGGTATCATGTCAACCAGAATATAATTTATAGTCTTGCCGAGTAGGAGACTACTCGTATATAGGACTCTTCGACTTCATGTCAGTCGGAATGTGTGTTTATAGTCTTGCCGAGTAGGATGCTACTCGTATATGGGACTCTTCAGCGTCATGTCAGCTGGAAAGGGGGTGTTTATAGTCTTTCCCGAGTGGCGTCCCACCCAGAAGTTAGACTCATCCGCGTCATGTCAGCGGGAAAAGAAGGTTTATAGTCTCTCCCGAGTAGTGCACTACTCGAAAGTTAGACTCTTCAGCGTCATGTCGGCTGGAATAATGTCGCTCATGGCAACTGGTGGCCAAGCATGTAGGCCGAGTACCACTTTATGAAAATAAATCCACGGCGTGGTCAGGTGTACCCGAGAAAGATACCTGCATCCCCAATTTTAATGAAGACCAGCTTGTGATCCTTGTAAGGATATATCCTCGAGACCTGGTGGATAAAACAGATACCCAAACATATATGTTTAGCAGTGAGGCTTTCATGAAGCTTATCTGTTTACCTCATCGATTCCTGTGAGTAGCACCAGCGCTATAATTTCACCTCAGCCTGCGGGCGGCCCACATGGAGCATGCTACTGTAGGAACTCATGTCTTGTCGGCCCAATACCAACTGTGCAGGCCTGGGCCCATCTAGTCGGTACAGGCTATAAAAGGATGGGGAGAGAGAAAAAGATTCCATCGTCTTCCCCAAAGCAGCCAATCTCTTCGTCTTCCACCTTCGCGCCTAGCTTTTTGCCTCCCGCCCGGCTAGGGTTAGCAACAGCTGTTCCCCACCCGGACTCGGGCGATTTCAATCCTCTTCGTTTATTCCAAGCCCCCGATTTGCTTTCCCCCAAATTTCACCACCTCCAGTCATGCCGAAGGTGACGAATCCTGCGGGTGTGTCAGGGAGTTCTTGGCCGATCTCGGATTGCGGCTCGGTGAAGCTGAGACGGCTGGAGAGCGAGCTGAAGTTGCCCAGCCAAGAAGTGATCCGTTGGCGGTCGGCGAGGGATGAGTCGAGCCCCAACCCCCGGCCTGGTGAAACGGTAGTTTTCGCCTCTTTCTTTGATCGGGGCTTGTGTCTTCCGTCGTCTGATTTCTTCCGCCGCATCCTTGATTTCTACGGGCTGGAGTTGGTGCATTTAAATCCCAACTCGATCCTTCAGATCTCCATATTCGTTACTCTTTGCGAGTGCTTTCTGGGTGTTGAGCCCCATTTCATCCTCTTCCGACACTTGTTCCATGTCAAGCCCCAGCCTTCCAAGAGTAATATCAGTGTGATTGGGGGGGCTGGTCTTCAACTAAGGAGTGATGGGAAGAAAACATATATCGATTTGCCCTTGAAATCTTCTCTGAAGGGCTGGCACAAGGAGTGGTTTTACTGTGCCGATCTAGCTCCTTCCTTGCGCCCGTTTACTGGTATGCCGCCGGCGGTGTTGCCAAGCTGGTCTTCGGAGCCAACCTTTGAAGAACTGGGCCAGGCACACATATTGCTGACGAAGATAGATGACCTCAAGAGGGCCGGCTTGACAGGGCCCTGGGTGGCTCGTCGTTTCCTGACGAGGCGCGTCCAGCCGCTGAAGCTGAGAAGCGCTTTCGGCTGGGCCTTCAGAGGTAAACACGATCCCGACCGGGTGAGCAGTGAGACAGCGGACAAGGGGGCAGTAACCGATACCTTGTTTGGCTACTTCTCCGAAGGGGTCGTTGCCACCGAAGATGATAACCGCCGAGTTGCTGCCTATAGCTTCATCCGGCCGCGGACCAAGGTAACCTTCTACTTTCTCCTGTGGTGAATGCCTGTGGAACGATGATTGTTCAACCTTGCGTGATGGTATCTTGTCGACTTGATTGTAGTGGCATGAGGAATTTGATGAAGATTCTCGTCCATTGTCTGCGGTCGCATCGAGGAAGAGGCCAAGGAGTCCCTCTGACGCCCAACCCGACTCCAAGAGAGCGGGGAAGAAGCCAATTTTATATCGGGGCGAGGGGGCCATGACAGCGCGTGCCGTGAGCGGTAGCTTGAAGATAAAGGACACCGCTGCCACAACGCCCACGCGGTCGAGTCCCAGGCTGAGAGCAGCTGGCTTGGGCTCGACATTGTCGTACTCAGCAACAGCGCCGCCAAGGGGCCAACCAGGGCAATGGCCGATTGGGGCGAAGGAACCCGAACCAACCGTACCAGAGTCGAGGCCGACTCAGGCCGATATGCCTCTGCCGTCGACGACACCGACCGGGGCGAGTGCCGATGCTAGCGCTTCGCCGGGGAGCGGGCACGCTAGCAGGAAGCTGAAGTTTTCCAAGAGGTGCGCTACTCCGAGCATTCTGTAGTCGTTGTATGTTAAAATACAGTCCTGATGTCTTGCTTTGTTGTGCAGGAAGCGGGCCGATATCGACCTCAAAAAGGTCGACCCATCTGCTCTGCTTGATGAGTCCGCCCCAGCCGAGTCAGCAGCAGCGAACACACCTGCTGAGCCGGCGGCCAGCCCGGTCGCTGAAACCGAGGTGGCTCCGACTACAGGGCCACTACCGCCACTCGACCGAGAGGTGGCTGTTGAAACTGAGGCCCCAGCCCCCGAGGCACCATACGTCGCGGAAGCGGAGGACGGATCCCCCGAGCCGGTCCCCAATGTTGTAGGGGAAGGCGGTGCCGAGGCCAGGACCCCGTCGCCATCGTGGTTATCGTCATCGCCATCGTCGCCGTTACCGCCGCCACCGGAGATCCCACATTTGCCTCGGATCGAAGCTCCCCCACGTGTGATGCCCCGGACCTTCTCGTGGACCACTCGCGACGGCACTATGAAAAGCTTCAGGCTCGATGAAGTCGTCGCAAGGAGAGCGCGAGAGCCTGCTTCGTGCCGCCATCAACGGGTCCCAAGGGGTCACGGTATGATTCTTGTAGTGAAGCTCCAGCAATCTTCTTGTCTTGATGTTTGACTCTGTCGTCGGTTTGTTCCTTGTCCTGAGCAGAAGCTCGTCGACCGCAACGAGGCGATGACAGAGATCCTGGTCGAGATGGCTCCCCACCTCGCGGAATTACAACAGCTCCGGGCATTGAAGGCCGAGATGGAGGCGCGTCACACGAGGAGGGAGGCCTGGCTGAAGAGCGGCGCTGATCAGCTCAGGGCTGAGACATGGGCCCTAGCCGAGAAGATTAGAGGTAAAATCCTCGAGCATATCTCCCCGACTGGACCGTTGGTGTAATCATCCAGCTACGTCGATCCGACTGCTTGGTGGTGTCATGACTGCGTGATTGAGCTCTTGGCTAATCTGTGGTGCAGACCTCGAAGCGGAGAGGGAGTCGCAGCTGAAGGAGGCCGAAGAAGCCAAGGCCGAGCTTGAAAGGGTCAAGGCCGACCTGACAAAGGCCAACACCGAGCTTGACCGGGAGAAGTCCGAGTTGGAGAAGGCCGTCGTCGAGCTCGGTAAGGAGAAGGCCGAACTGGAGAAGACCGTGGCCGGGTGGGAGGCCGACTACGAAAGTAAGTCCTCAACCCAACTGTGATCTCAGCCAATACATTAGTCACCCTGTGTGTAGCCGAACCTGACAAGCTTACTTGCCGGCCGATCTGGGCAGGCATGAGAGCCAACGTCCAGGCCCAGTACCGGTTCTACACGGAGGAGATAAGGTCAATCAGGGAGTCACGGGAGGCCCTCGTCGGGTCCGTGAAGGGGCTCCTTGACCTTGTGGATCCCCGCTCAGTGGGGACCAGCTGTAGCAGAATTCCTCAAATAATGGGGCGTCTCGAGGACGCGCCGAGTGCCCTGAAAAGGTACTCAGACGAGCGGGTTGCCGCCGGCGTGGCCCAGACCCTAGCAATGACCAAGTCCATCTACCCGAGGGCGGACATTGAGGCCATCGGGGAGGGATTTTCCGAGGAGACGACGCCCGAGTAAGCGCTGGAGCTGATCTCACAGGCGAAGCCGACTGCTGGAGCGATTACCCGAGACCTGGGTCTGTAAAGGCAATATATTTTGTAGTCGGTGTATACATATGCTTTCATATACGATCATGTGTGAATATATGTGTCGTGCCGCCAAACTTATTATTCGGTTGTCATTAGCTTTACCCGACCATGTAGCATGCACCGAGCTAGTTCGATAGAACTTGATAAAAATCGTTCGGAGGAAGATGCTATACTCGGGCGAACGCATCAGTCGTGGCAAGGCTTCATAACCGAGGTGAGATAAGCTTGTATGTTATTGACAGAACACATATATACATGCAGCCCCCGACTCATTACTCGATTGGAACAAGCGGCGTAGTGAGTCAGGAAAAACTGTACACATGGAAAAGGTAAAACTCAGGTATAGAAAGGACGTAGCTGTTCTATATTCCATGAGTTGGTGATGAGGACGCCGTCTTTGGTCTTCAGTCGGTAGGCGCCTGGCCGCGTGACCTCGGCTATAATGAACGGCCCTTCCCAGATGGGGGATAGTTTATGCCTGTCCTTGGTGGTTTGTATCTTCCTTAGAACGAGATCCCCGACCAAAAAGGCGCGGCCACGGACATTGCGATTGTGGTAGCGACGCAGGCCTTGAAGATACCTTGCCGACTGGATTGTTGCGGCGTCTCTTGCTTCTTCCAGCTGATCTAATTCGATCAGTCGGGTGCTGTTGGAATCGTCTTCGGAGTAAGCCCGGACTCGCGGAGAGCCGAACTGTATCTCGGTCGGTAGCATGGCCTCAGTACCGTAGACCAGGAAGAAAGGGGATTGCCCTGTTGCCCGACTAACCGTGGTTCTGAGAGACCAGAGAACGGATGGTAGTTCTTGTACCCACCGACCCGCATATGGTTGTAGTCGGTCGTATATCCTGGCCTTGATGCCTTGTAAGACCATGCCGTTGGCTCGCTCAACCTGCCCGTTGCTCCGTGGGTGTGCCATAGACGCATAGCAGATCTTGATGCCGAAGTCGTCGCAGAAATCTTGGAATAGGCCTGCCGCGAACTGAGCGCCGTTGTCGGTTATGATGCGGTTAGGGACCCCAAACCGGTATAGTATACTCAAGATGAAGTCCTTTGCTCGTGCCGCTGTGATTGTTGCGACAGGTTTAGCCTCAATCCACTTGGTGAATTTATCCACTGCGACGAATAAATGTGTGAACCCTCCTGGCGCTTTCTTGAATGGCCCGACCATGTCGAGCCCCCATACTGCGAATGGCCAAGAGATAGGGATAGTCTGGAGTTCCTGGGCGGGAAGATTTGTCTGTCTTGCGAAGAACTGGCAACCCTCGCACTTGCGAACGATATCTTTGGCGTCTGTGACTGCGGTGGGCCAGAAGAATCCCTGCCGGTAAGCTTTTCCGACTAACGTCCTGGATGCAGCGTGGTTGCCACATATGCCCGAGTGGATTGAATGCAGGATCTGCTTGCCTTCCTCGGTGGTGACACAGCGCATGAGGACACCGGATGCGCTCCTTCGGTACAGGTCTTCTCCGACTAGCAGGAAGCTTTTGCTTCGACGCTTGATTTGCTCGGCTTGATTGTGATCTTCTGGGAGTTCATCGTCCAGGAGGAATTTGAGAAGAGGACCCCTCCAGTCTTGACATATGTGCAGCACTTCGTCGGTGGTCGGGGTAGGCTCGCCTCCCGACTGCTCTTGTGCCGGTTTCTTCTTGACTGATGGCTCCATAAGTTGCTCGACAAAGATTCCAGTCGGAACCGCTTCTCGCTTGGATCCCATGTTTGCCAGCTGATCGGCCGCGTCGTTGTATTGACGCAGGACGTGTGTGATTTCCAGCCCGTCGAACTTGTTTTCCAACTTGCGGACCTCCTGACAATATGCCGCCATTGTGTCGTCGAGACAGGTCCAGTCTTTCATGACTTGGTTGACCACGAGTTGGGAGTCTCCGCGCACAACCAGTCGACGTATGCCGAGTGATATGGCGATGCGGAGCCCGTGAACAAGAGCCTCGTACTCGGCGACGTTGTGGGAAGCCGGGAAGTGGATTTGTAGTACGTACTTCAACTTTTCGCCAGTGGGGGATGTCAGTATGACTCCAGCCCCAGCACCGCCGATCCGTAGGGAACCGTCGAAGTACATTGTCCAGTACTCTAGCTTTGTTGTTGGTGTTGGGAGTTGAACTTCTGTCCACTCGGCCACGAAGTCAGCTAGAGCTTGAGATTTGATAGCTGTCCGTGGCTGAAAGTTGATGTCAAACGCCATCAGCTCGAGTGCCCATTTAGCGATCCGGCCGGTGGCCTCGCGATTATGAAGGACATCCCCGAGTGGAAACGCCGTGACCACCGTGACTTGATGTGCTTGAAAGTAGTGCACCAGCTTTCGGACTGTGATGAGTAGGCCGTATAGCAGCTTGCGGGTATCTTGTTTTAGAGTCGGCAAGGACCTCGCTGACAAAATAGATTGGCCATTGTATTTTTTGAAGATGACCCTGTTCGGATTGCTCCACTACCAGCACCGTGCTGACTACCTGTGTTGTTGCCGCCAGATAAAGTATTAGTGGTTCCTGGGGCAGGGGTGACGCTAGTACAGGGGGTGATGTGAGGAATTCTTTGAAGTCTTCGAAGGCTTGCTGGGCTTCCGGGGTCCACTGAAAGGTGTCCGCCTTTTTGAGGAGCTTGAAGAAGGGCATGCCCCGTTCGCCCAGTCGGGAGATAAACCGACTGAGTGCCGCCATGCAGCCTGTCAGCTTCTGGATGTCTTTAAGGTTGGTTGGGGGCGCCATGTTCTTGATGGCGTTGACTTTCTCCGGGTTAGCCTCGATGCCGCGGTGTGAGACGATGAAGCCGAGTAACTTCCCAGACGGCACCCCGAAGGTGCACTTGTCCGGGTTCAACTTCATCTTGAATCTTCGAAGGTTTTGGAAGGTTTCTTCCAAGTCGGCAATGAGGTCTTGTATGGATTTAGACTTGATCACCACATCGTCGATGTAGGCTTCCACGTTGCGCCCGATCTGAGTGTGCAGACACCGCTGAATAGCCCTTTGGTAGGTTGCGCCTGCGTTTTTCAGACCGAACGGCATTGTGATATAGCAATACGCTCCAAACGGCGTGATGAAAGATGTTTTTAAACAGTCTTGTTCCCTCAAGCTAATTTGATGATATCCCGAATAACAGTCGAGAAAACTGAGTAGGTCGCACCCCGCCGTGGAGTCAACCACCTGATCTATCCTGGGAAGACCAAATGGGTCCTTGGGGCACGCTTTGTTGAGGTCGGTGTAGTCGACGCACATGCGCCATTTACCGTTTTTCTTCCGGACCAGGACTGGGTTGGCCAGCCAGTCCGGGTGGTAGACTTCCTTGATGAAGCCGGCTGCGAGGAGCTTGGTGATTTCCTCCCGGATAGCATCCTTGCGGTCTTGAGCGAAGCGCCGCAGCCGTTGTTTGACCGGCTTGGCGTCTGGCTTTACGTGTAGGGCATGCTCGATCACCTCCCTTGGTACGCCCGGCATGTCGGACGGCTTCCACGCGAAAATATCTTTGTTGGCTTGGAGGAAGGTGACGAGCGCGTCTTCCTATTTGGGGTCGAGTCCGGTCCCGACTAAGGCAGTCTTGGAGGGGTCGGAAGGGTCCAGGGGGATCTTCTTCGTGTCAGAGTCCGCTGAAATTCCCGACTTCGCTGCTTTTTTCGCCGGAACTGGATCTTGATCGACTTCGGATGTAGCAGCTTGCCGGATGCTGCCGCGCCCGACTGCCGCTTCTTGTGTTTGAGCCAGCTCGCAGCTCTCCTTGTCGCAGGTGAAGGCTTGCTTAGCGTCGCTGCGGAGGGAGAGGACTCCTGCTGGCCCGGGCATCTTTAGCACCATGTATGTGTAGTGTGGTATCGCCATGAATTTGGCGAGGGCCGGTCGTCCGAGTATCGCGTGATACGCGGTCTCGAAGTCGGCGACCTCGAAGGAGATGTTTTCTGTGCGGAAGTTGTCCCGCGTGCCGAAGGTCACCGGCAAGGTTATCTGCCCGAGTGGGGTTGATGACAAGCCGGGGATTATCCCATGGAAGGGCGCGGTGCTCGGCCGTAGTTCTGAACGAGGAATTCTCATCTCGTCCAAAGTCTTGGCGAACAGGATGTTGAGCGCACTGCCTCCGTCGATGAGGGTTTTCTTCAGCCTAATATTTTTGACGACCGGATCTAGGACGAGTGGGTATCGTCCCGGGTGGGAAACCCGATCTGGGTGATCCGCGCGGTTGAAGGTGATAGCCATTTCCGACCAGCGCAGGTATTGGGGGGTATCCGTTGTGGAGACCGCGTTAATATCCCGTGCTGATAGCTTCTGCTTGCGCTTGGATTCGTACGCGAGTGGCCCCCCGAAGATGTGGTTGAGTTCGGCTTGGGGGTCCTGGAAGTCATCAGCCGGACCCGAGTCTGGCTTGTCCTTGTCCTTGTCGGCGCCAGATGATGAAGCCTGCTCGGAGGCAAACTTCTTGAGCATGTGGCAGTCTTTGGCCGCGTGCCGGCCCTTGGGGTGAAAGGGGCAAGGCCCACTCATGACTTTCTGGTAGTCGTTGTTCCGCTGGGGCCGCGACCGACTGCGCTCCATGTTAGCCACCTCGTTGTCTGACTTCCGCTTGCGGCTGCCAGGCTTGTTCTGAGGCGGCTCGTTGTCGGCTTTTGCCCTGTTGTCTTTTTGTCGGGGCTCCTTCTTCTCGTCGAAGGCCTCTGCGACGGCCTCAGCTGAGTCGGCGTATTTGTTGGCCATGTCGAAGAGAGTCCGGACAGTGGATGGTGGCTTTCGAGTGAACTTCGCGATGAGCGGGGCGTCTTTTACTCCCTTGCGGAAGGCGGCGATGACGACCTCGTCTTTGATGCTTGGGATTTGATTGCGCTTCTCGGAAAACCTTTTGATGAATTCCCGTAGAGACTCGTTCTTTTTCTGATGCAGTTGGTAGAGGTCGTGCTCGGAAGCCGGTCTCTCGTAGGTCCCCTGGAAGTTAGCGATGAACCGCTCCCTAAGTTGTCCCCAGGAACCGATCGACCTCCTTGGGAGGCCTGTCAGCCATGTCCTCGCCGAGTCGGATAACGCGACTGGGAGGTAGTTAGTCATGGCTCTGCTGTCGCCCCCAGCAGCTTGAACTGCTAGGACGTAAACGGTGAGCCAGGACTCTGGGTTGGTCTTGCCGTCGTACTTTTCAATTCCGGTAGGCTTAAAGCCGACTGGCCATCGAACGTCCTGTAACTCCCGAGTAAAGGCTGGAATGCCTTCATTATCGTGAGGACTTGGGCTTCGGTTTTGGCGGTGTAGCCGCTCGTAATGGAGACCGAAGCGCTCGTGTTCATCCTCCAGCCGGCGGCGTTCGTCTTCTTCGCGTTCTTCGCGCCGGGCCCTTAGGGTGTGGCGAAGATCGCGTTGTAACCGCAATCGGAGGTCTTGATTGGGTCGGCGGTCGTATTGGTGACTTCGCCGGTTGTCGTAGTTGGTATTGCCGAGCGTTGTTTGGCGGGATTCTTCATGCTGCCGGGTGGAGCCGGCTGCCCGTCGTCGTGCTGATGCAGATGACTCCGCCGCTGGAGAGCCCGTTCGACGGGTCTGTATGTGAGTGTTGCCTGACTGTTCTTGCTGCTGGCAGGCGGCAGTAGTAATCATCGCCTTGATCTTGGCGATGGTTGGTGTGGCCTGATGGTCTGGCCCAAACTGGAGCGTGTCCAGCAGAGTTGCGGCGGCCACGACGTTCTGTTGTGGCGTGACGAAGACATCGTGGTCGCCGACTTTGGTTTGGAGGATCTGCTGCTGGGCGGCTCGCCCAGCTTGTCGAAGCCCGTTATTGCGAGCTTGTCGGTTGGCCTCCTCTTGTTGTTTTATTCGGCGCGCCTCCTCAGGCTGCTCCTCTTGCAGCCGGCGCACCTCGGAAGGTGGCGTTGAAGCCATGAAGATCTCGCGGGGGAGGAGGAAGCTTGCCAAGGTGGAGTCCGAGTTGATGCTCGAACCACCATCCGACTTAGTGTCGGACTCCGAGTAGTTTATCGGAGTTAGGACGACTCCGACCTCCCTAGATCCAATCTGAAACGGTTCATGACCGTGTCCGAACTGAATCGCTGGAGGTTGGGTCTGCTGCGCGGGTTGTAGATACACAGCGTCGCCGAATCCGTACGGGAGACGGAGTGCCATGGGCCCCGGGTACCTCATGACAAGCATATGGGCCACTCGGATAGAGGATGGGCCTAGCCTTGTAATTAGAGATATAGCTAGATTCGGCAGACTTCGCCTTGTATAGAAAGGAATATACAGTCCTAGTCGGGTACGTTATATCTCTAAGGGGAGATCTCCTAGTCGTAATCCGATGGGGACTCCTACCTTGTAACCTTGTCCCCCAGTATATAAGGGGAGGCAGGGCGCCCCATGAGGGCAGAAGAGCTCATAGAAGCACACGGCCATACAGTTCATCAGAACTACCACCGTATATCCTCAAAGGAATACATACAAACTGGACGTAGGGTATTACCTCACATCGAGGGCCTGAACCAGTATAAAATTTCCTTGTGTTCCTTTGCAATCCACCGAGTTTCCATCCGCCGAGCAGCCCCATATATTTATTGCCGGTGTAAAACATCGACAGTTGGCGCGCCAGGTAGGGGCTTCGGCGCGATCTACATCTACAAGCTCGATGGATCCAGCAACCGAAGTCGACGGCGGCAAACTCCCCCCCGGAGATACAATCGCATTCAGAAGCCCTGACTTCGTCGCCGACCAGATCGGCAATCTCACCCCGGCCGACACGGACCCGATCCAACCGGCCAAGGAACCAGCTGACTCCGTGCCAGTCGGCCCACACGACGCTGCGGCAATCTTCGACAACATGCTGCGGCGATCTCCAATACGCCCGAGTCCAGGGACAACTCTTCCTTTCAGTGTTCGACTCGGACTCGGTTCTGAGCCGGCCGAGATCGGGCCGAGAAGGGAAGAGATCGTCAACTTCCCGTTCGGACTCAGCGACGCCGCGGATATCTACAATCTACATCCGACGCGGCAAACCCGATCCCCTGGAGTCCGACTCGGATACGGCTCCGAGCCGCTCGAGATCGGATCTAGGGAGGTCGGAGTTGTAATCACCCCCATCAACTATTCCGACTACGACTCTCAGTCGGACTACGACTCCCAGTCGGATTCCAACTCCAAGTCGGATACCAGCTCGGCAAGCTTCACTCCGCCGCGAGAAATTTTCATGGCATCCAGAGGCTCTACTCCTATTCAGGAATCATGCTGACGACACGAGCCACAAGAGGAGGAGGCCTGCCGACTGCAAGAACAACAGGAGGAAGAAGCAAGACGCCTGCACGCCCGCAACGACGATCTACGCAAGGCTGAGCAAACCGCTCAGCAGCAAATCCTCCAAACCCGAGTCGGCGACCACGATGTCTTCGTTACTCCCCAACAGAACATCGTGGCCGCTGCAACCCTACTGGACACAGTCCAGCTTGGGCCTGATCATCAGGCCACCGACGATCGCAAGGATAAAAGCCATGCTTACCGCTGCTGCATGTCAGCAGCACCAACAGTCGGGAGATACCCTCATACCGACCAACCGGTCGGCATCCCAATGGCAGTCTCGTCTACCTCAAAGCGACGCCGAGTGGCCGGCTCTAGTCAGCTGCACACGGAGTCACGCCAAACGTCATTCGGCAAACCCAAAACAACAACCGGCAACGTCGAAGTGACCGTCGGGACAACCGGGATCTCCGAGGCCAACTATGGCGTGATCTTCGGCAGGACACCAATGCTCGCGCCACGAACGAGAAGAAGACGAGCAACGCCAACTGGAAGACGAGAACGAGCATTTCGGCCTCCACCACGAGCGGTTTCGCCGCCGTAGTCGGGGTCGGAGTCCTCATGAAGACGAAGGCATACCGGCCTTCACCCAGGAGCTACAACAGGTCGACTGGCCGTCGGGTTTCAAGCCTACAAGCATCAAAAAATACGACGGCAAGACCGATCCCGAGTCCTGGCTCACAGCATACACTCTGGCAATCCAAGCTGCTGGAGGTGACCACAAAGTCATGGCTAACTACCTCCTAGTTGCTCTAGCCGACTCAGCGAGGACATGGCTAACAGGACTTCCCAAGCAATCAATCGGCTCTTGGGGAGAACTCCGGGAACGTTTCATCACCAATTTCCAGGGAACATACGAGAGGCCATCTTCTGAGTACGACCTATATCAGTTGCGTCAAAGGAAGAACGAGTCTCTTCGTGACTTCATCAAGAGGTTTTCTGAGAAGAGGAACTCAATCCCGAACATCAAGGATGAGGTCGTCATCGCCGCCTTTCGAAAAGGAGTCAAAGACACCTCGTTTATCGACAAATTCACGCGGAAGCCTCCCAACTCTGTCAAGGCCCTATTTGACATGGCAAACAAGTACGCCGACTCGGCCCACGCTGTTGCCGAGGCCCTCGATGACAACAAGTCACCCTGACAGAAGAAGCGGGACGACACCGACGACGCGGTCCCAACTAAAGCTGGGAATCGCAAACGCAAGTCAGACGGCTCCATTGTGGCAGTCGGTCACGACCGCCTTCGACCTTCAACAACTGAGGATTATCAGAACAACAAGTGACATGCTCGGGGGCTCACAAGCTCAAACACGAGGATGGCATCCCCACTCCCAAATACCGAACAGCTAAGTCGCTTCCTGATAAACATCTCCTCACTCGGCCTTGCTAGTGCCACAGCCGCTTACACCTAATAGGTGTATAAGCTGCGCATTTACTTTTTTCCGTTTTTGCTCTTAAATGATTACAAAAGTACTCGAGTAGCATAAATCTCGATCCGTGAAACTCTGCTCCATGTAAGACGAACTCAAGTCACCCAAAACGCGTGCCTGGGAAAGAGCCATGAGCCAACTCCCGACGCTAGGGGCTATGACTAGTCGGGCAGAGTGCTTAAACGTAAGGGGTCAACTACTCGAGGAAATTAATATCAAAAAGAGGAAGAACACGTATTTACATACATTGTAAAATACATTTTATTCGGGTGATTATTTTCATCATCAGATGCTACTCATCCGATATTTTTATATTGCAGGCCCAGCTCCGGATATGCGTGACAGGAACTCAGGGCTTCGAGCCTATCTCCTACGCTCGGGGCTGGACAAGTCTGCCGAAATACACTCGGGATGCTCCATGAGGGCTACTTACCGAGTACTTGCGCCAGTCGGGACGTCATCTTCCCCGACTACGCTCCATGGGAGCTAACAATCGGCCCCCGGCGCCAGTCGGGGCTGTGTACCACTCGGCTAAGTAGGGTACGCCCCATGAGGGTCGCCAGCCGAATCCTACGCTAATGCTAGGTTCGGGTACCTTATTTGGCCGCAACTCTGTCAGGTTGGGTACGCCCCATGAGGGTCGCCAGCCGAATCCTATGCTAATGCAAGATTCGGGTGCCTAGCTTGGCTATAACTCTGTTGGGTAGGGTACGCCCCATGAAGGTCACCAGCCGAACCCTCTGCTAATGCAAGGTTCGGGTACCTTGTTCGGCTTTTCCCAAGTCAGAGAAGACTTACATCGTCAAAGCGCATCCGGAGTTCTCATGCACTGCGTCACACCTGAGGAGGGCAAGCAGATCCTGCAACATACCTACTCGGGTACATGTGGCAACCAGTTTGCATCCAGAACGTAAGTCGGAAAGGCTTGCGAATAAGGATTTCTCTGGCTGATTGCGGTTACCAACACCAAAAAACTCATCCTGACATGCGATGGATGATACTTCCCTAGAGCTATGCTGGATAGTTCGGCTCAGGCCGGCTTATTTGGTAGCAGCCACCAAGATATGAGTTCCTACGGTAGCATGCTCCATGTGGGCCACCCGCAGGCTGAGTTGAAATTATAGCGCTGGTGCTACCAACAGGAGCCGATGAGGTAAACAGATATGCTTCATGAGAGCCTTATTGCTAAACATATATGTTTGGGTATCTGTCTTATCCGCCAGGTCTCGAGGATACATCCTTACAAGGATCACAAGCTGGTCTTCATTGAAATTGGAGATACAGGTATCTCTCTCGAGTACACCTAACCACGTAATGGATTTATTTTTCATTACAGTGGTACTCGGGCCTATATGCGCGGCCACCAGTTGCCATGAGCAACATTACTCCAGCCGACATGACGCTGAAGAGTCTAACTTTCGAGTAGTGCACTACTCGGGAGAGACTATAAAATTCTCATTCCCGCTGACATGATGCGGAAGAGTCTAACTTCCGAATGGGACGCCACTCGGGAAAGACTATAAACACCTTTTCCGGCTGACATGATGCGACGAGTCTAATTTTCGAGTAGTATACTACTCGGGAAAGACTATAAACACCCCTTTCCAGCTGACATGACGCTGAAGAGTCCCATATACGAGTAGCATCCTACTCGGCAAGACTATAAACGCACATTCCGACTGACATGAAGTCGAAGAGTCCTATATACGAGTAGTTCCCTACTCGGCAAGACTATAAATCATATTCCGGTTGACATGATACCGAAGAGTCTCATGTACCAGTAGTAATCTACTCGGGAAAGACTACAAGGTTAAAGATCTTTGACTTCATGTTTAATTGTTTTCACAATTAAGCACAAAGTCGGGGGCTACACCTAATAGGTGCGCCTATTCGGCGCACACTATTCCAACATCTACATCGAGACCTTCATAGCCTCGCTGCCAGCTGACATGAAGCAGGACTCGGGAGAAGCAGCACTCAGACAAAGAGTACTCGGGAGCAATGCACTCGGGAAGACTTCACCGTGGAGGATGAGCACTCGGCATCAGCTGTGACTCAACTATGAAGGTCTCGGGGGGCTACTGTGGGTGCCATGGGCCCCGGGTACCTCATGACAAGCATATGGGCCACTCGGATAGAGGATGGGCCTAGCCTTGTAATTAGAGATATAGCTAGATTCGGCAGACTTCGCCTTGTATAGAAAGGAATATACAGTCCTAGTCGGGTACGTTATATCTCTAAGGGGAGATCTCCTAGTCGTAATCCGATGGGGACTCCTACCTTGTAACCTTGTCCCCCAGTATATAAGGGGAGGCAGGGCGCCCCATGAGGGCAGAAGAGCTCATAGAAGCACACGGCCATACAGTTCATCAGAACTACCACCGTATATCCTCAAAGGAATACATACAAACTGGACGTAGGGTATTACCTCACATCGAGGGCCTGAACCAGTATAAAATTTCCTTGTGTTCCTTTGCAATCCACCGAGTTTCCATCCGCCGAGCAGCCCCATATATTTATTGCCGGTGTAAAACATCGACAGACGGACGATCTCTCCCCCTCTCGGCCTAACCCGCGCTGGCTCAAGGCCTAGTGCGAGCCGGACGTCGAAGGAGAGAGTTGTCCCGATGTCTGGCGATGTGAGGGACTGTCGTAGTAGGTCGTCGAAGGAGATGGCGACGTCCCTGAGGCTGACTGGCGCAACGCCGGCTAGCTCCTCGGCTGGCAAGATCGGATCTGCCTCAGCCAAAGAAAGGTTGCCGAGTTGATCGGCGACGAAATCAAGGCTCCCGAAGGTGATGGTGTCTCCGTTGGAGAACTTGTCGCCCTTGACTCCGTTGATGGGATCCATCGAATCTGTTGATGAAGAACTCGCCGGTCCCCTACCTGGCGCGCCAACTGTCAATGCTTTGCACCGGCAATAATACTATGGGGGTACTCGGCGAACTGGAATTCGGTGGATTGCAGAGGAACACGAGGAAATTATACTGGTTCAGGCCCTCAATGTGAGGTAATACCCTACGTCCAGTTGAGGTGTTATTCCTCTGAGGTAGATTTGTGATCAATGATCTGGGGTGCCCTCATAGGGCGCCCTGCCTCCCTTTATATACTAGGGGACAGGGGTACATGGCAAGGATCCCAGTCGGATACGACCAAGGGATTTCCTTATTAGAGATAGAATCCTATCCGACTAAGGCTATGTTTCCTTATTGTACAAGGCATAACCTGCCGGGTGCTATCTTATCTCTAATTACATGATCTAGCCCATCCTCTATCCGAGTGGCCCATGTGCTGGTAATGAGGTACCCGGGGCCAACACGGGGGGGGGGTGGGGGGATGTGAGAAATTGCTTAAAGTCTTGGAAGGCTTGCTGGGCTTCGGGAGTCCACTGGAAATTGTCTACTTTCTTCAATAGCTTAAAGAAGGGCATGCCCCGTTCGCCCAGTCGGGAAATAAACCGGCTGAGTGCTGCCATGCAGCCTGTCAGCTTCTGGACATCCTTTTGGTTAGTCGGGGGAGCCATGTTCGATGCCGCGATGCGAGACGATGAAGCCGAGTAACTTGCTGGATGGCACATTGAAGGCGCACTTTTCCGGGTTCAACTTCATATTGAATCTTCGAAGATTTTGGAAGGTTTCTTCTAGGTCAGTGATGAGGTCTTCTTTGGATTTGGTCTTGATCACGACGTCGTCGACGTAGGCTTCCATGTTGCGCCCGATCTGAGTGTGTAGACACCGCTGAATTGCTCGTTGATACGTTGCACCAGCGTTTTTCAAACCGAACGACATAGTGATGTAGCAATTCGCTCCAAATGGCGTGATAAAAGATGTCTTAAGGCAGTCCTCCTCTTTCAAGCCGATCTGGTGGTAGCCCGAGTAGCAGTCAAGAAAACTGAGAAGGTCGCACCCTGTAGTCGAATCCACCACCTGGTCTATTCTCGGTAAACCAAATGGGTCCTTAGGGCACGCCTTGTTGAGATCGGTGTAGTCGATGCACATGCGCCATTTACCCTTTTTCTTCTGGACCAGAACTGGGTTTGCCAGCCAATCCGGGTGGTACACCTCTTTGATGAACCTGACTGCGAGAAGCTTGGTTATCTCTTCCCAAATAGCATACTTTTGGTCTTGAGCTAGGCGCCGCAACCGTTGCTTGACTAGCTTGGTGTCTGGCTTCATGTTGAGGGCGTGCTCGATCACCTCCCTTGGTACGCTCGGCATGTCGGACGGTTTCCACGCGAAGATGACTTTGTTGGCTTCGAGGAAGGTGACGAGCGTGTCTTCCTATTTGGGGTCGAGTCCAGTCCCGACTAGAGCAGTCTTGGAGGGGTCGGAAGGGTCTAGGGGATCTTCTTTGTGTCCGAGTCCGCTGAAATTCCTGACTGCGTTGCTTTCTTGGCCGGAACATGGTCTTCATCGACTTCGGTTGTGGCAGCTTGCCGAATGCTGTTGCGCCTGGCTGCCGCTTCTTGGGTCTGAGCCAATTCGCAACTCTCCTTGTCGCAGTTGAAGCCTTGCTTGACGTCGCTGCGAAGGGAGAGGACTCCTGCTAGCCCTGGCATTTTGAGCACCATGTATGTATAGTGTGGTATCGCCATAAACTTGGCGAGCGCCGGTCGTCCGAGTATCGCGTGATACGTAGTCTCGAAGTCGGCGACCTCAAAGCAGATGTTCTCCGTGCGAAAGATATCCTGCATGCCGAAGGTGACTAGCAAGGTGATCTGCCCGAGTGGCGTTGAAGATAGGCCAGGAATTATCCCGTGGAAGGGCGCCGTACTCGGAGGCCGCATGATCTGAACGAGGAATCTTTCATCTCATCCGCAGAGTCTTGGCGAAGAG
>RYFJ01000219.1:0-85889 GCA_003991445.1 Oryza meyeriana var. granulata | reverse complement strand
CGGTGCAGACCATTCTCCGACGCCGGACAAGTGGCCAAAGCCCTAGCAGTTATGTGGACCTGGGCCGGTGGTCAAGTTTACCACTCTTGATATCTTTCACTTATGATAATTGTGATCTGAATGGTTGTTATTGTTTAGATGTGCACTAACAAGTCATGACTGCCATCATATATGTGTGGTCCTGTAGGAGGAATGCGACTTTGAGCTAATCCCCTAGCCCAACAGACTAGGGGGGTCAATGAAGCACCTCTGTCGAGCCTTCGCTGACTGCCACCCACACGTTTCCAGGAGAGTGTCTGGGCACAACACAGTACAGAATCGACAAGCAAAAACACGCGCCGACTAAGGCTCTGGCGTCCGAAGATAAGAGATGCTGGACCTAGCTTCTTCTAGCAATCCCATCACCTAGCACCGGTTCCGCCTGCCGCTGCACTGGATGCTCCTCCAGATGGCGGTCGACTACCGCAACTCGGATAGGGGGCTGACTGATGCCCGCGTTTCGGCAGCTTGTCGTGCGGTTGCCGCCATCTTCGGGCTGCCCACACTAACGCTGCGTCGACGGGCCCAACGCCGGCTAACGCGGCATCCAACAAAAAGCCTTTGGGCTCATCACCAACTACCTCACCCTGTGATCGGGCCCCCACATGGGGGTTTTTTTTTTCTTTTTTTTGGTAAGGTTTAAAACTCAAAAAGGTATTTAGCTTTCTGTCTTCAAACATGTTGAAGTCAGTTTGCAACGTCTTGAATGTGATGTAATTTTGCAGGAAGCCTGTGACGTGACCCCCCAAAGGGCAGGCGTACCACCCCGAGGGTGGAGACCGAGCACTGGCCCTCAACCTGCCTTAACCTCTCTGCCGAGAGGTCTCTTAGCTCTGTCTACTAGCCAGCACCCCTAAGGACCCTAGGCCTAAACTCCATCGCACCTTCATCGCCTCCTCTAGAGATAATTCCGACAGTGGCTTCCCCAGGCTGGAGCTGCCCCCACAACCGCCCAAAGATCTCATGGATAAACCCAGATGGGATGCGGACATGCCACACTTGAGAGGAAGCAGCAACAAGGAGAGGATCGAGCTGTACCGACAGCCACCATCAGACGGCGTCGCGGCTGGTCTAAGGTTAAATAATTAACCTTGGTTGAAACTAACTATGTTGTTGTTATGTTGAAAGACGACTATAACTGTCTTTGTGCAGAGAATAATACACGTCTGAGAACATGAGACGGGCATTTCTTGCTAGGCCACTCCTCGGATAACTCAACTCACTCGGCTCTAGCAAGGAGTGGGATGAAATCCAACGCAGGCAAGGAGAGGGAAAAGACAGTCGTGGCCAACGGGAATCGAGCTTCGGATGAGAGATATGTGAGAATGATAGAGACATCCAAGTAAGCATTCATTGTTTTGAGCTAGCTCCCTGTGCAATTTTTTGCCTTGTTCATCTCTTGTAATGTTGTTGGCTGCAGTTTCATGAGACACACAATCTACAAGACAGTCCCTGGTACACTTGAATTCACCTGAAGAAGAGCTGATAGATTTGGAAAGGCGAAGCAAGTTGGGAGAGTTTGATGAGATGCATTTCTTTTCTGTTGTTAGAGTACTTGGTTGGTTTGTATTGCTCACGATCCGCTTTGTACAGCTTGCCTTGTTGGACAGACTACAAGAACAAGTGCATCGTAGTTTGACTCCTCAGTGAGCATGATCAAGGTGGTTGAGATTACACTGCAACGGCATTGTGGACTCTGCCAAGTCTCTCTGGATTCTTGCAGCAGGAGGAGGCCAGCCCCAGCTCTGCCAGACGCCCGCTGTGTCCTCAGAGACATAATAGCAGCTCCGGTCGATAATTGAAGGACATCATGATGGAGCATGTCACTCTAGGCATCACTCAGGCCCTTGCCATGACCAAGTCCTCTATCCCCGAGTGGATATCGGTGGCGCTCGGTGAGGGTTTGCTAAGGGCATTACCGTCGCAAAGGTGTTGGAGCTGATCACACACGGCCAACCAACTGCTATGCGCAATCAACCGAAGAGCTGCGATGTGACCGCACTAAACAAAAACCTCTTAGGTACTCATGTATGCATGTTGTAAACAAAAAACACTTGCGATTTGTATATACTTGTAAATATGTTTGTTGTTTTTGCTCTAAAAAATAGTCGAGTGCTTGTGTTACCATAGTCATCTTAGGCTTATCCGGCTGCTGGCAGTTATACCGTTAGACGCTATACTTGGTATAGACTTAAGACACCGTTTTTTTCTCGCAAACACACTGTACCGTTATATAGTATCTTTTTCATGACTTAGATATAAAAGATCAATTGAATTGACCAAAGCAATAAACTGGTGATATTATCATGTAGCCCCCAACTCACTTCTCAGTTGGAAACAATCGGCTGTAGTGAGTCAGAGTATAAAAAACTTTTTCATACATTATATGAACTAATCGTAAATACAATACTTAGTTTATAGAAAACACGTAGCTGTTCATATTCCATGAATTGTTGTCAGGGTTCTCTTCATGCTTCAATCAGTAAGCTCCCGGGTATGTCCCTCAGTGATAATGACAGCCCTCCATAAGGATATACTTATGCCCGTCTTTGGTAGTCTGTATTTTTCGTATTACGAGATCTCCCACCGAGAAGGCATGACCATGGACATTACGACTATGATAACGACGCAAGCCTTGGAGATATTCTTGCCCACTGGATGTAGCGATGTCCCTTGCTTCCTCCAACTGATGTAACTCGACAGTGTAGTCTTCGTGGATTTGTTTCAGAGTGGGCGCTCAGGAGACTCGCGAAGAGTCGAACTCCAACTCGTAGGTATATAAGACTCAGCACATAGACCAGGAAGAAAGGGGATTGTCCTGTTGCCTGACTGACTGTGGTTTGGAGTGACCAGAGAACGGATGGGAGTTCTTGTACCCACCGCCCTGCATATGGTCGTAGTCGGTCGAAGACTCTAGTCTTGATGCCTTGTAAGACCATGCCGTTTGTGCACGTTCGTCACCTATGCATTGCTTCGTGGTGAGCCACAGAAGCATAACAGATCTTGATGCCGAATTCATTGCAGAAATCCTTGAAGATGCCGCCCGTGAACTGAGTGTTGTTGTCCGTGATTATGCGATTGATAACTCTAAATCAGTAAATAATACTCATTATAAAGTCTTTTGCCCTGGCCACAGTGATGGTAGCAATGGGTTTGGCCTCAATCCACTTTGTAAACTTATCCACAACGATGAATAGGTGTGTAATACGTCCTGGCTCCTTTTTGAACAGCCCGATCATGTCAAGCCTCTAGACTACAACTCTTGAGCAGGGAGATGTGTTTGCCGAGCGAAAAATTGGCACCCCTCGCTTGTCCGAATGATGTCCTTGGTGTCGGTAACCGCAGTCGGCCAGAAAAAACCTTGTCTATAAGCCTTTTTGACTAACGTTCTTGTTGCAGCATGGTTGCCACAAATGCCTGAGTGGATCGATTGCAGGATCTGTTTGCCCTCCTCAGGTGTGAGACAGTGCATGAGAACTTCGAATGCACTTCGACGATATAGTCTTCTCCAATTTTGATAAGCTCTTGCTCCGACGTTTGACCTGCTCGGCTTTGTTGTGATCTTTAGGGAGGTCGTCTTCAGTAGGAATCAGATGATCAGAGTTCGGCGTCTTGAGAGATGATGAACATCCCATTGTTCTGGGTTTGGACTCAGCCCCCGACTACACGGGAGCAGGCTTTTTTTTGACTGATTGCTCCAGTAACTACTCGACAAAAACTCCAGTCAGGACTACTTGCGCTTGGATCCCATGTTGGCTAACTCGTCCGTAGCTTCATTGTGTTGGTGCAAAACGTGTGTTGATTTCCAGTCCGTCAAATTGTGTTCTCTAACTTCCGCACTTCTTGGATAGTATGCTGCCTTGTTGTTGTGTCCCAGGCACGTCTTGTCTTTTCATGACTTAGTTCACACTAGCTAGGAATCCCTGTGAACCACAACTGTCAGATACCGAGCGATATGGGGATACAGAGCCCATGGATGAGAGCTTCAAACTCGGTGATGTTGTGGGATGCTGGAAAGTGAATCCGAAGAACATATCTGAGTTTTTCTCCACTGGGTGATGTCAGCACGACACCAACCCTTGCTCCACCGATCCATAGAGAACCGTCGAAGTACATTGTCCAGTACTGAAGTTTGTACACAGGTTGTAACGCCCCGCTTTCGGCGCGACGTTAAAGACTTTTAATAAAACCTATCCGTGAAAATTTCGTTCTTTGTGTGCTGTGTCATAAGTCGTGCCTATCCGTGAATATTTCAGTTCGTCTCCCTGTCCCTAAATCTCAAAACCCAACCTCTCAAAACCTCCATTCCTAAATCAATTCTCGAATTTGAATCACCGTATTCGAACTTCACTCCTAAAACCCTATCGACTCTTTCCTGTCAAATACCTGACCTCAAAATCTGTTTGTCGATGTTTTATATTGGTTGTATTGAATACGGGGCTATTCGTCAGACCAAACTCGATGGACTTCGAAAGACAAGATGATTTATACTAGTTTAGGCCCTTGGGGTGAGGTAATACCCAACTTCCAGTTGTGGTATATTGCTTTCGCTGTAAGGATTGATCTCTGGTGAGATTGTGATATGCCCCAAGGGGTTCCCTACCCCTCCTTATATACTTGAGGGATGAGGATTACAGGGTAGGAAACCTAGTCTGATATGACCAGGGGATTTCCTTATCAGAACATAGAGTAACTGGCTAGGATTATATCCATTTCGTTATCTTGTAAGGTAACATGAAGTTGAGTCCTACTCTATCTCCAATTGTAGGGGCCGGCCCACCCTCTGTCTGAGTGGTCGTAATTGCCTTTCTTGAGTGGCCCACACTGTTCTAATCCTTCGTATCCAAACCCTAAAATATCCCCTTCAACCTTGCTAATATGAAGAAATCAATTCTAAGAATAGAAGGATCCAGTTCCAGCCTTCAAGCCCTCCTTTGACTATCTGCAAGTTACCATAAACCAAATTTGGATTCGAATTCCAAATTCGAAATCTATCTTCTCTCCTTGAAACTCTCTCCAAATTTCCCCTTTTTTCCTTCAAAATCCCTGAAGTCTTCAGAAATTCAAATTAATAATTGAATATAAATCCTTCTGCCCTCGAATATCCCTTGGGATCTAAAATACCAAAACATCTTCAAAAATATCCAAGTTATCGTTTCGTTTCCCCTCCTTGCACTCCCTGAATTACCCTAAGACCAAAAATTCAATTTGATTTCAAATCACAACTCAAATCTCAGCTCAAATATTCAAGTTTGCCCTTAAATTAATTCCCTGAAAAAGATCCAAACAGTACTGTGCACTGGGCCGCCATTCCCCCAACATCCCCAGCGGCCCAGCTCTTCCTCTCTCCCTCCCTCTTCCAAGCAGGCTGCCATGCAGCCCAGCTAGCCCACAGACCACACGTGACTGCGCAAGGACGCCGTTGGCCGCAGGATCAGTGTCGCGTGTCCACACGTGCCATGCCAGTCGTCGATCTCCCTTCGCACACCCACACCAGCTGCAACTCTCCTGATCCCCGCCACTTGGCCCCAAGCGCCGCACGTTGCCGTCCAATTTCCCCGCTCGCCTCCACCGCGCCGCACGTGCGCCCACCTGCGTTCCCCGTCCCGCCAGGCCTACTTGTCAGCCTGACATCAATTTCGCACATGCGTGCTTGCCCTTCCCCACGCGCTCGTCGTACTCCCCATCCCATTTCCCTTTCCTCGTCTCGCGCTCAAACCATTTGTTCAAATGACCGCAAGATGTGGGGCCACTCTGTCGCCCCGCCTCCTAACGTCATGCGGCGCCCCACCGTGCTCCTCTCCCTCTGCTGCAAGCCGCCACAGATGGGACGGCCTTGCCTCCATTTTTGCCATCTCTCTTTACCCCCTGTCTTCCGCCTGTGCACCGCGTGTCACCGCCGCCCCACCTTGACCATGCCTTGCCAATCCAGCCCTTGTGCGGATTTCAAATGCCGCTGTTTGATCCACCGCCTCCCCCGTCCCTTGTGATCGCTGTCGTCGGTCGATTTCACACCGAGAAATCCTGGCGCCGCCTCGGCATATCTCTCACCTCGAAGATTGGCACCCCTCCCAAACCGTCCTAGCTGCTATTTCCCTCACCCCTTCTCACCTATAAAACCCTCTCGAGAGCTTCTCCCATTCTTCCTGTCTCTTGCTCTCTCTGGAGGCCGTCGGTCGCTTCATTTTCCCCGGAGCTCGGCCATCGTTGCCACTCGGAAGCCACGAAGCAACCCTCACCGAGTCGAAGTTGTGCACCGTGGACGCCGCTCCCCTCCGGCTCCGTTTTCCCTCCTTTGTCACACCCTAAAAATTGTTTAATTTAATAATGCATTTCTAGAAATTATTTAAAAGCTTAAAGGAAAACCCTAATAAAAATCCTTCACAAATTTCAATATGAAAATGGGCTAGATAAAATTTTATTAAATATTTCACTTGTTCCTTTAGCCCCTGGATTTTTCTGGGAATTAATTGAGCAAGGGAAGTATTTTTAATAAACGAAATAGCATTTCAGTGATTTAATAAAATAAAAATCCTTTTTAAAATCCTCCCTAGGCCGCTAGGCCGAATCCAGTCCAGTGCCTCTCCCCTCTTCTCCTTTTCGCATCAGCCTGGAGGCCCAGCAGCCGGCCTGCTCCTCTCCCTCTTTCTCTCTCTCTTCCGCCGACAGGTGGGCCCTACCTATCGGGGTTGTCTTCAACCTCCAGCCGGAGGCCGTGTCCAAGTTGCCACCGAACTCGCGCCTAATCCGGCCTGCTCGTCATTTTGGTGCCGTCTGTGGTCGCCGCCATGCTTCGAAACACCGGCGAACCTCGTTGTCCGTGCCGCTCACTGCCGTCATGCCCACGTCAGCCGTCTCGCCGCCCCCTTGTCCTACGTGGCCGCCAGCTAGGCGCCATATGGTAGCCATCTGTGAGCCCTGGTCGGGATCAATCTCGGCCATCCGATCCCGATCCGCTGTTGATCTTTAATCTCAGCCGTTGATTCCCATGGACTGTCTCGGTGAACCCAGTCTACGGTGGACCGAACCCTTGTGATGCAATAAACCCCCTTTTCTTATTCAAAATTAATTTGGTATTGCGTCATAATCTTAGAAAAATCATAACTAATTCATCCTAAGTCCAAATCAGTCGGTTCAAGTTGTCAAATTCTTTAAAAATCAAGATCTATCCATTAAAAATGTCCACATGTGTTGTTTCTCTATTCTTATATACTGTTTTTGTTGATTTTGTTATTTGCCTTTAGTTTCGATGTTCCGAAAAAGCCCATTTTCACTGAGGAAGGTTTGGAAGACTTTGCAGAGCAGCAAGGCAAGTCACACAGACCCAACACCCTTTGAGCATATCAATCCGATGATTTAAACGGTTGTTTTTATTCAAACGTTACATTTATTTTTGAATGTCATCGGGAGGGTAATCCTATATACCATGTTATGGCCCTTTTGTCTTGATTACTTGTCCTTTGGTAGCTGTGGTTATAACTTGATTACCTAGAACTATATATTGTTTTAGCTAAATTGATTAGCTCTGCTTAGCCATGCTTACATACTCTAGAATCATTGGTGGGATGATTAATGTCACAGCCCGATTTTTGGGAATTAAATAATTAATTAATAATTGATTTTCCAAAATTTATATTAAATTATAAGGTAAAATAATTAATTAAAGTAAAAATGGGAAATAAAAATTTCTTTAATAAACCATGGTTGAAATTACTTTTAATAAATTATTTGTGTGTAATTACACTCTCTGAAATTTTCTAGGATTTTTCGGAGCTCCAGAATTAATTTTAATATTACAAAGATCAATTTCAGTAATTATTTAAATAGATTCCAAATTCTTTTTCTCGGGTCATTCGCTATCAAATCCCTTTGTACCTTTCTCGGGTTGTCGTTCCCGAATCTTTGATTCTCTGAAAGGCCCAACTCCGGAAAAATCCCCGAAGTTCCAAATCCGAGCGATTCGAATCTATTCATTCCCTTTTATGAAATATCCATATTTCCTTTTTATTCACATTTCCTTGGTCTCCACAAAAACCCAGGTCCTTTGAAATAAATCTAAATCCTCAAATACTCAAATACCTCAGAGTTTTTTCCAATTCGGGGATCCCATAAAATATTCTCGAGATTTCCATTCCCGAAAACAAAACCAAAACATTCAAAATGTTTCCCTAAATTCCAATATTCCCAAAATTCCGAATATTTCTACAATTTCGATTCGAAAATATTCCTCGAATTTATAAATTCCAATTTTCTAAATTTTGGAATTTTTCCTTGAAAACCCCTCTCCTTTCTTTTCTTTTTCCCCATCCTTTCTCCTTTTTTTCCTTTTCTTTTTTCTCTGGTTCTCTCTCTCTCCTATTATCTTCTTTGGACCTCTCTCTCTCTCACTTGGATGGCCGGCCCAAGCCTGCCTACGCCGCACCGCTCCAGCCCCGACCTGCTCACCCTCGGCCTATAGCCTGCCGTCGCGCCCATGCCGGCCTGTGCCCAATCTCGGCCCAGCGCCGCCCCCTGTGCCTCCGCCCTGCAACGGCCGCCGCCGAATCTGCCGCGTCGCCACTACCGTGTTGCCGCCGGAGTCTCTCCCCTACAAAGCTAGCTGCTGCATCCCGTGCCCTAGCTGGCTCGGCTCCTCTCTGCGTCGCCTCGCCCAGCTGCCGCCGCGCCGCCTCTGCACGTGCCTCCGCCTGCCGACTGCCTTGGAAGCTGTCGCCGCCTCGGGAAGTCGCTCCCGCTCTTGCACAGTGCTGCCGCCGCTCCGCCGCCAACCCGACCTAACCGGCCGAGTCCAGAGCCGCGTCGCACCGCCCAGCGCCCCAGCCGCCGCTCTTGCATCCTGTGCTGACGCCTCCGTGGGATCGTCACTGTCTTCGTCTCTGCCCACATCGGCAAGCCATCGGACGCCGCTTCCCTTCTGTCACCGGTGAGCATCCAAATCCGCCGCCAAGTTGTCCTTCTTCGCCGCCGCCCTCGTCGTCAACCCGGCGTCATCGCCTGCCATCCTCTTCGTCGCGTCGGACATCGCCCTCTCCTTCCTGGCCTACCACTGTCGTCCGCATCGCTGTGCTGCCCCGGCACCGCCTCGGTCATTTTGCTCCAATCGGCATCGTCGCCTCCTCTCGGCCTCCGCCCTGTGCCATCAACCCGTCGCCGTCGGTGCCGCATCGTCGTTGCCCTCGCCTCAGCTCCAGACCAACCTCGTTGCCGGTGCCTCTACTTTCATCCCCAAATCGGGCCGCCGCTCCTCTCGGCTGTCGTCACACCAACTTCTTCTGCTGTCCCTCTGTCGTCCTGACGTCGTCATCCGCCGCCGCCGTCGAACATCGCCCGGCGTCTCCCGTCGGCCGCCTTGCTATCCCGCCGCACATGCGCCGCGCCGGCACCATGTCCAGGACGTCGTTCGCCTCATCCCAACGCCGCTGACGGGTGGGTCCCGTCGGCAACCGTTCCCCTCGGTGGCACAGACATGCGGGCCCCACGGGTGATACCCTTCTATGAATGACTTGTGGGGCCCCAAAGTTTAGAACCCTCAACCAATTTCAACCATCCGATCCATTGGATCCTATTTTGACCGTGGGATCTCCATAATTCATCAGGATGTCATGCCAGCCCTAGCTGCTGAGTCGTTGTCCACCTCATCGCCACCTCATCTCTTTGTCCACATGGTTGCCACCTCAGCTAGTTCACTAGGGCCACTTTCTTCCCAAGTCTATGAACCAGGTCCTCCGGAGCCAAGTCCATGCCACTAGGTCCTATGTGACAGCAAGCATCCAAATAATTATATTTTAATCTGGGAATCCAGTGAATATTTCTGAGAATATTCCTTTTCCAATTCTTTTCGAAGTTTCTCTGAGTTCAATCTTCCTGAGACCGTATCTTTTCCGTTTGAAGTCCGAATCGACCCGTTCTTCTCCCTAAATTCATCTAAAATTATAATCTACTTGTTTATGTATTTTTATATACTATTTATTTGGATTTTTTAGGGTTTTTATTGTTTTAGTGTAGTTACATATAATCATTGTTTCGGAAGACTGCGGAGTTTACGGAAGAGTTCGAAAGATTATTTGAAGACTTTTGCAATTGCAAGGCAAGTCACACGACAATTTCCTTGAGCATGTTGATCCCATTTGTGAAAAGTATTTTATTTTAAAGTTATTGCATGAAATGCTTTTGAATGTCATTATATGGGTATTTATTTACTATTCTATGATCCTTGACTATTATGGCCATGTCGATATTGATTCCTTTACCTTGATACCCTGGGTAATAATATTGACTAGCTGGATGTTTAATTATTTATCTAGCTAGATTATTTAGGATTTGCTTAGCCAATGCCTAGAAACTATAGCGACATTTTATGTGGGGGAAACAATTCAAACATCAATGACCCTTTAATGATAAATGGCTATATTTTCATGACAGTGCGTCGTGGTTGCTTAATTAAATATGTCAACTAAAACTTGATTGATGGTGGGTTGTGAGTACCAGAATTGTGATTGTTGCTAGTGGTGTTCATGACAGTTAAGGACCGGTTCGCGGACTACTTGTTGCGAACCATTTACCGTACTAACCACAAGCTAGAATGGGTCATAGCAGGAAGTAAAGTGTAGCCTGTTCAACCGGAGGCCCACGGTGTGTTGTGGCTGTGTCAATAAGACCACCATGGCTGTGTCAATAAGTCCATGTCTTGGGCGTTGGATCATTTCCCTGTTGGTGTCCTGATCAGCTTCTGCCGAAAACTGGTGGTTCAATGGGCGGCTCTCTTGTTGTGCGGGTTACATCTCTGGTGGTATTAAGGCGCACAGTAATGTGTTATGGAGTTGTATCTTGTGGGTAAATTGGTACATCTCTGGCCAGAGTAAAACTATTCGAATAGCCGTGCCCACGGTTAAGAGCGGCCTAGCAATGTTTTCTGTGATTAGGCCCACACTACTCGTTAATGGAAATAAATGATGGAATATTGATAGCTCCTGTTTGGAGAGTTATGGTTTGGGCTTGAACTGCGTTGGAGCGCTGTTCAGAGATGGATTTAATGTTGATATTAATTAAACTATACGGTTTTCAATGATTTTAAATACAAATATTTTAAATGCTGTTTTACGCAAATGAACCATACTATGCCATTCCTTTGGTATCCTGTTGCATTACATTGCATTTCCGAGTGTGGCTTGTTGAGTATGGTGGATGGTACTCAGTCTTGCATTATTGCAATCTTTAGAGTGAAGCCTTAGCAAGGAGGAGAAGTTGGTGTTTGGCTTATACCCTAGTTGAGCTGCCTGTGGCTTGGTGCTGAAGCTACGCTAGTTGCCATTCCGCTGCTGTTTTCTTCTGTGTGAGAACTAAGTGCCTCTGTTGTATGTATTTATCGTTATTTCGTTTTGGTTATGTTTATCAAATTGTCGATTTGTGTACCTCGGCTGATTCCTGGACAAGGATTTATTGCACAAATTAACTTTGGAAATTCTGGTGAATTTCTGGGTGTGACAATTAATGCTTCACTTATGCTTAAGGGTTGTTAATTAATGATAGTCCACGATGGTTTGTTGTGTTGGGCTAATTGGTAATTAATAATTGTCCAACTAAAACTTGACTAAAGGTGGGTTGTGAGCACATGGAATGATGATGGTGCTATTGGTGTTCATGATACTTAAGGACCGGTTCATGAGCTACTATTGTTAAGCATTTACCGTACTAACCACAAGTTAGCATGGGCAACGGTTGGACTTGTAGTGTAGCATATCCCAGCAGGAGGCACCATGGTGTGTTGAGTTGATAGGTGGTAGTGTCAATAAATCCACAGTGGCAGTATCAATAAGTCCATATTTTGGGAGCCAAAAGTTTCTCTAGCCTAGAGGTTGGGCCACCTCTACTGGGGACTTGGCCGGTGGCCATTATGTTGGGCATGTTATGCAAAGGGTCCTGTCACAATTCCTTTCCGAGATACCAAGGTGGTATTAAGGTGGATGGCAACATGTTGTGGAGTTGTGACTTATGGGTAAATTTGTATACCTCTGGCTAGAGTAAAAGTATTCGAATAGTTGTGCCTGCAGTTATGGACAAACCTAGCAATGTTTTTTGTGATTAGTCTCACTGATCATTTAATGGTTAATAATGTGGTAATTAATGGTGATATGGTAACTCTGGGTTTGGAGTGGTTTGGGCCTTTGCAGCTAGGTTGGGCTGTACAATGTTGAGTTAATATTGCTTAATTGTTCAATTGTTTTACTACTATCTTAAATGCTTTATTAAATGCTATTAATGCAACTTAGCCCTATTTTGCCATTCTTTGTTTATCCTATGCACTTGCATATTTGCTGTGTGACATGTTGAGTATTCCATATACTCACCTTGCAATAATCAATCATTAGTGGAGGACTTCTACAGTTATGAAGGTGATCTGGAGGACTAGGCTGAGTCCGGGTCAAGCTGCCTGTGGAGTTTGGAGTCGTCGTCATCGCTAGCTCTTTTCCGTTGCTTAGATTTTCTTGGTTGAGAAGTTCCATCTGCCTCTTTAATAATTATACACTCGTTTCCTTATTAGTTAAAGACTTGTACTTTGTTATCAACATTGTTATTGTGTGCCTCGGTTGATTCCTGGACGAGGGTTAAATACAGATGAAAGCGTTTAGAATTTTGGATGGAAATTCGGGGTGGGACATCTCTTGCTTGATCTCCGGTCGGCTCAAGGCCGCAATGCCCCAACTTTCACCGCCATCATCATCTCTACTCCCGAACTCCATTGCCTCCGCAAACCCCCTTCATCGGTGAGCTCCCCCATCAAACCCTTGCGTCTATCCCCTCTGGATGCTCCCTCGTGTCATCTAGACATGGTAGTATGGAAGCTACCTCCTTGAGTAGTGATGAGTACATCACTAGCTCGGATATGACCCTAGCAACGTTATGTATTCATCAACCAAAGGTGCATATTTTCTACATAAGATTTATGCGTTATATATTTGAACAGCCGTTACTGCACCATGAGTTTTGTGTGTTCTCGTTTGCAGAGATACTTGCTTGGGTGAAGGGAAAGAGGCCGAGCGCAAGGAACGCATGGATGATCAAAGAAGTTGATTGGGGACCAAACTAAGACCTTACCCAAGTCTACTCCTACATCACCATGTCACTTTTGGTCCATAGAAGGCAAGAGATGAAGTTCTACACGTTTTGGATTCGGATTCGGGCCTCCTGACAGCATCAACTTCAAACTGACCTAGCCGCTGATCTAGAAGGACTTTCGGGGCCCATGAGTACTTGTTGGAAAGCTTACGGAGTCTACTTTGTAGATGGTTTTGGTTCCACATCAAAATTCCTCCTGAGCTGTCCAGAATCATCAAAATAAGATACATATCTCTTCTAGTCTGAATCTGTTTTGGGCCTTGAGCCTTGTAATTGTGTCGTGGGCTAAGCCCAAGGGGTGTGCGCCCTAGGTATAACCCTAGGACGTTCGATGTTTAAAGGTGGGTTTTGCTTAGATTAATCTGTCTGTGAATAGTTTTGCTGTTTATCGGCTTGTGAGACCCCAACTTCGAGAGTATAATCATTCATCTACAAGTGAGTTGCAATCTTTCTTGTTCTTGCTTGTATTCTTCGATTCGCATGCAGGAATTAGCCTTTATGGTGAGGTCAACCGAGCAGCGCACAGTTGATAATGAGAGGAGACGTGGTGCAGCGATTGCAGGGTTCGGGTCTTGGTGACCAGAAGCCAGATCGTGAGTGTCAATTCTCCACCAAATCGAGAGTTATCCTTACCTAAAGGAAGATCGGGCACCCCGTTGCCATCAAGTGGTATCAGAGAGAAGGTTGCCCGTTAGGTATAATCTTTTTCGTCTTGTTTCAATCTTTGTTTACTATACCTAGAGTCCAGAAAAAGCCACAAAAACAAAATTGGTAGTCATAGGTTTTTCCCTGTCCTACAGCCACGTTTAGCCTTTTGCATAATTCTGTTTCAGAGTCCGTAGTGTTGAGTTTGTGTCCTAGGTCGAGTTCGGTTGCTGGCTTAGATTTTGATTGAGTCTAGTTCGTGATCCATCCACCGCACCCCCCTAGACAGCACCACCTGATCCCGAATCAGCCTCCACCAAAACACTGATACGGAGGACCTTCCTTGAAACAGCCATAACTTTCACATACGAACTCGGAATCAGGCAAATAAATAGTCTATGGACATCTACAGAAAATTTCCCATCCGCTACTCCCCAACATTGTTGGGTTTGCCAAAATTAGTTTTTCAAAATTCAGGCTGGAAAATTGGTTTTCCGCACTTCAAAGTTCTAGCACGCTTTTTAAAGCACGCCCGTTTATTTCTACAGACCACACCTTATATCAGACTGAGCTATCACCTCCTGAGGTTGTTGTTCCTATGCTCCTAGTTGAGAAAAAATATCAGAAAAATAAAAAAAGGTGTGAAAGAAGAGAAAAAAAGAATTAAAAAAAGAAAAAAAAAAGAAGAGGAGCACATAGGACACACCAGGGAGCCATCTGTGGTTGTTTTGTGCTATATTTTTGCCTTGTCCTTTTTTCCTTGCCGCTGTCCTTTCATACTTATTTGTCTCTCTTGTTTTATCACATCTGGTTTAGAACGCGTTTAGGCCAACAACTAGGACAAGTGCTTTGGACATTTATTCAGCATTACTATCTGTTATTGAATTGTGTGCCACTAACATTTTTTGGCCTTCCAAGCTCCACATATATACTTCTGGTCAGCACGGTCTCGACCCTTGCAATCGCTGGATCACGCTCTCAAGGTATCACGAACCAGCCACCGGTTGTACCATCCTTTGCTCGCTAGTCTCAGAACCTTGTAAGAGCTCGGTAAGGTGCTGCCATTTGCGAGTGTCCACTATCCTTGCATAGTAGTAGTTGACAGGGATAATACTTTTGTGTTTTCTATGTCTTCTTGCTAACAATGCTCGGGTCCGACGAAATGGCGGTGTCGATGTTTTACACCGGCAATAAATATATGGGGCTAGTCGGCGGATGGAAACTCGGTGGATTGCAAAGGAACACAGGGAGATTTTATACTGGTTCAGGCCCTCGATGTGAGGTAATACCCTACGTCCAGTTTATATGTATTCCTTTGAGGAATTATGGTGGTGATTCTGGTGAACTAACTCAACCTGCCCTCATGGGGCGCCCTGCCTCCCCTTATATACTGGGGGACAGGGTTACAAGGTAGGAGTCCCCATCGGATTATGACTAGGAGATCTCCCCTTAGAGATATAACGCACCCGACTAGGACTGTATATTCCTTTCTATACAAGGCGAAGTCTGCCGAATTTAGCCATATCTCTAATTACAAGGCTAGGCCCATCCTCTATCCGAGTGGCCCATATGCTTGTCATGAGGTACCCGGGGCCCATGGCACCCACAGTAGCCCCCGAGACCTTCATAGTTGAGTCACAGCTGATGCCGAGTGCTCATCCTCCACGGTGAAGTCTTCCCGAGTGCATTGCTCCCGAGTACTCTTTGTCTGAGTGCTGCTTCTCCCGAGTCCTGCTTCATGTCAGCTGGCAGCGAGGCTATGAAGGGCTCCATGTAGATGTTGGAATAGTGTGCGCCGAATAGGCGCACCTATTAGGTGTAGCCCCCGACTTTGTGCTTAATTGTGAAAACAATTAAACATGAAGTCAAAGATCTTTAACCTTGTAGTCTTTCCCGAGTAGATTACTACTGGTATATGAGACTCTTTGGTATCGTGTCAACCGGAATATAATTTATAGTCTTGCCGAGTAGGGAACTACTCGTATATAGGACTCTTCGACTTCATGTCAGTCGGAATGTGTGTTTATAGTCTTGCCGAGTAGGATGCTACTCGTATATGGGACTCTTCAGCGTCATGTCAGCTGGAAAGGGGGTGTTTATAGTCTTTCCCGAGTAGTATACTACCCGAAAATTAGACTCGTCGGCATCATGTCAGCCGGAAAAGGTGTTTATAGTCTTTCCCGAGTGGCGTCCCATTCGGAAGTTAGACTCTTCCGCATCATGTCAGCGGGAATGAGAATTTTATAGTCTCTCCCGAGTAGTGCACTACTCGAAAGTTAGACTCTTCAGCGTCATGTCGGCTGGAGTAATGTTGCTCATGGCAACTGGTGGCCGCGCATGTAGGCCGAGTACCACTGTATGAAAAATAAATCCATTACATGGTTAGGTGTACTCGAGAGAGATACCTGTATCTCCAATTTCAATGAAGACCAGCTTGTGATCCTTGTAAGGATGTATCCTCGAGACCTGGCGGATAAGACAGATACCCAAACATATATGTTTAGCAATAAGGCTCTCATGAAGCATATCTGTTTACCTCATCGGCTCCTGTTGGTAGCACCAGCGCTATAATTTCAACTCAGCCTGCGGGCGGCCCACATGGAGCATGCTACCGTAGGAACTCATATCTTGGTGGCTGCTACCAAATAAGCCGGCCTGAGCCGACCTATCCAGCATAGCTCTAGGGAAGTATCATCCATCGCATGTCAGGATGAGTTTTTTGGTGTTGGTAACCGCAATCAGCCAGAGAAATCCTTATTCGCAAGCCTTTCCGACTTACGTTCTGGATGCAAACTGGTTGCCACATGTACCCGAGTAGGTATGTTGCAGGATCTGCTTGCCCTCCTCAGGTGTGACGCAGTGCATGAGAACTCCGGATGCGCTTTGACGATGTAAGTCTTCTCTGACTTGGGAAAAAGCCGAACAAGGTACCCGAACCTTGCATTAGCAGAGGGTTCGGCTGGTGACCCTCATGGGGCGTACCCTATCCAACAGAGTTATAGCCAAGCTAGGCACCCGAATCTTGCATTAGCATAGGATTCGGCTGGCGACCCTCATGGGGCGTACCCAACCTGACAGAGTTGCGGCCAAATAAGGTACCCGAACCTAGCATTAGCGTAGGATTCGGCTGGCGACCCTCATGGGGCGTACCCTACTTAGCCGAGTGGTACACAGCCCCGACTGGCGCCGGGGGCCGATTGTTAGCTCCCATGGAGCGTAGTCGGGGAAGATGACGTCCCGACTGGCGCAAGTACTCGGTAAGTAGCCCTCATGGAGCATCCCGAGTGTATTTCGGCAGACTTGTCCAGCCCCCGAGCGTAGGAGATAGGCTCGAAGCCCTGAGTTCCTGTCACGCATATCCGGAGCTGGGCCTGCAATATAAAAATATCGAATGAGTAGCATCTGATGATGAAAATAATCACCCGAATAAAATGTATTTTACAATGTATGTAAATACGTGTTCTTCCTCTTTTTGATATTAATTTCCTCGAGTAGTTGACCCCTTACGTTTAAGCACTCTGCCCGACTAGTCATAGCCCCCTAGCGTCGGGAGTTGGCTCATGGCTCTTTCCCAGGCACGCGTTTTGGGTGACTTGAGTTCGTCTTACATGGAGCAGAGTTTCACGGATCGAGATTTATGCTACTCGAGTACTTTTGTAATCATTTAAGAGCAAAAACAGAAAAAAGTAAATGCGCAGCTTATACACCTATTAGGTGTAAGCGGCTGTGGCACTAGCAAGGCCGAGTGAGGAGATGTTTATCAGAAAGCGACTTAGCTGTTCGGTATTTGGGAGTGGGGATGCCATCCTCGTGTTTGAGCTTGTGAGCCCCCGAGCATGTCACTTGTTGTTCTGATAATCCTCAGTTGTTGAAGGTCAAAGGCGGTTGTGACCGACTGCCACAATGGAGCCGTCTGACTTGCGTTTGCGATTCCCAGCTTTAGTCGGGACCGCGTCGTCGGTGTCGTCCCGCTTCTTCTGTCAGGGTGACTTGTTGTCATCGAGGGCCTCGGCAACAGCGTGGGCCGAGTCGGCGTACTTGTTTGCCATGTCGAATAGGGCCTTGACAGAGTTGGGAGGCTTCCGCGTGAATTTGTCGATGAACGAGGTGTCTTTGACTCCTTTTCGAAAGGCGGCGATGACGACCTCATCCTTGATGTTCGGGATTGAGTTCCTCTTCTCAGAAAACCTCTTGATGAAGTCACGAAGAGACTCGTTCTTCCTTTGACGCAACTGATATAGGTCGTACTCAGAAGATGGCCTCTCGTATGTTCCCTGGAAATTGGTGATGAAACGTTCCCGGAGTTCTCCCCAAGAGCCGATTGATTGCTTGGGAAGTCCTGTTAGCCATGTCCTCGCTGAGTCGGCTAGAGCAACTAGGAGGTAGTTAGCCATGACTTTGTGGTCACCTCCAGCAGCTTGGATTGCCAGAGTGTATGCTGTGAGCCAGGACTCGGGATCGGTCTTGCCGTCGTATTTTTCGATGCTTGTAGGCTTGAAACCCGACGGCCAGTCGACCTGTTGTAGCTCCTGGGTGAAGGCCGGTATGCCTTCGTCTTCATGAGGACTCCGACCCCGACTACGGCGGCGAAACCGCTCGTGGTGGAGGCCGAAATGCTCGTTCTCGTCTTCCAGTTGGCGTTGATCGTCTTCTTCTCGTTCGCGGCGCCGAGCATTGGTGTCCTGCCGAAGATCACTCCATAGTTGGCCTCGGAGATCCCGGTTGTTGTTTGGGTTGCCGAGTGACGTTTGGCGTGACTCCGTGTGCAGCCGACTAGAGCCGGCCGCTCGGCGTCGCCTTGAGGTAGACGAGACTGCCATTGGGGATGCCGACCGGTTGGTCAGTATGAGGGTGTCGCCCGACTGTTGGTGCTGCTGACATGTAGCAGCGGTGAGCATGGCTTTTATCCTTGCGATCGTCGGGGTGGCCTGGTGATCAGGCCCAAGTTGGACCGTGTCCAGTAGGGTCACAGCGGCCACGATGTTCTGTTGGGGAGTAACGAAGACATCGTGGTCGCCGACTCGGGTTTGGAGGATTTGCTGCTGAGCGGTTTGCTCAGCCTTGCGTAGATCGTCGTTGCGGGCGTGCAGGCGTCTTGCTTCTTCCTCCTGTTGTTCTTGCAGTCGGCAGGCCTCCTCCTCTTGTGGCTCGTGTCGTCGGCATGATTCCTGAATAGGAGTAGAGCCTCTGGATGCCATGAAAATTTCTCGCGGCGGAGTGAAGCTTGCCGAGCTGGTATCCGACTTGGAGTCGGAATCCGACTGGGAGTCGTAGTCCGACTGAGAGTCGTAGTCGGAATAGTTGATGGGGGTGATTACAACTCCGACCTCCCTAGATCCGATCTCGAGCGGCTCGGAGCCGTATCCGAGACGAACTCCAGGGGATCGGGTTTGCCGCGTCGGATGTAGATTGTAGATATCCGCGGCGTCGCTGAGTCCGAACGGGAAGTTGACGATCTCTTCCCTTCTCGGCCCGATCTCGGCCGGCTCAGAACCGAGTCCGAGTCGAACACTGAAAGGAAGAGTTGTCCCTGGACTCGGGCGTATTGGAGATCGCCGCAGCATGTCGTCGTAGATTGCCGCAGCGTCGTGTGGGCCGACTGGCGCGGAGTCAGCTGGTTCCTCGGCCGGTTGGATCGGGTCCGTGTCGGCCGGGGTGAGATTGCCGATCTGGTCGGCGACGAAGTCAAGGCTTCTGAATGCGATTGTATCTCCGGGGGGGAGTTTGCCGCCGTCGACTTCGGTTGCTGGATCCATCGAGCTTGTAGATGTAGATCGCGCCGAAGCCCCTACCTGGCGCGCCAACTGTCGATGTTTTACACCGGCAATAAATATATGGGGCTAGTCGGCGGATGGAAACTCGGTGGATTGCAAAGGAACACAGGGAGATTTTATACTGGTTCAGGCCCTCGATGTGAGGTAATACCCTACGTCCAGTTTATATGTATTCCTTTGAGGAATTATGGTGGTGATTCTGGTGAACTAACTCAACCTGCCCTCATGGGGCGCCCTGCCTCCCCTTATATACTGGGGGACAGGGTTACAAGGTAGGAGTCCCCATCGGATTATGACTAGGAGATCTCCCCTTAGAGATATAACGCACCCGACTAGGACTGTATATTCCTTTCTATACAAGGCGAAGTCTGCCGAATTTAGCCATATCTCTAATTACAAGGCTAGGCCCATCCTCTATCCGAGTGGCCCATATGCTTGTCATGAGGTACCCGGGGCCCATGGCACCCACAGGCGGAGTGCATTCTTCGCGGCGCGATGCAAGGCTACATTGACCAGATGAGGAAGGGGCTAAATGAAACCATTCTGAAGGGGGTCAATGCTGCTCTTGCCAAGCCGAACATACACCACACGCTTGAGAGTACTTTGGTACAAAGAGTGCTAAGTTCTCAAATGGAGAAAGCGGAGCAAAATCAACGCCACAATTTGTTCCAATCAAGGTTTGTGGTTCACAATAGAGCATGCCGTATTATCATTGATTGGCAAGTTCAGATATGGTCGAGAAGCTTGGATTGTCGACGCAACCGCATCCTAAGTCTTATTACATCCAGTGGTTCAATTCCTACGGTAAGTTGAAGGTAAGTAAAATTGTGAAAGTGGAGTTTTCCGTAGGCAATTATCATGATAGTGCCATATTCGATGTTGTTCCAATGCAAGCATGTTCTCTACTTTTGGGTAGACCTTGGATATATGATAGAGATGTTGTGCACCGTGGTAGAACCAACACGTACACGTTTACACATAATGGCAAGAAATTTAAGTTGCTACCTATGTCCCTTGCTGAAATTTTGAAAGATGATCTTGAGAGGGAAAAGATTAAAAACCATGAGGCTTTCAGAAATAAATGTAATAATACTAATGTTTTGATGCCTTCACCTCAACCTGAGTTATTGCAAAATGAATGTATTGCTTTGGGCACTGACATTTTATAGGTATCTGAGAAGAGCCAAAGTAATGAGGAAAGGAAGAAAGACATAGAGAAAGAAGATTCACCTGTTGTTCCAGGCATGTTTCAAGATGGTTTAATTAAGAGTGCACCTACAGTTTTTGAAACTGAGAACAAAGTAATAGAAATAGTGCTACATTCACTCAAGGTATGGACAATTCTGATGTGCTATCTATGTCCACTAATCATGCTAGTTTAGAGAAATCACCAGTGGAATCGTGTTTTATATTACCTTTGTCACATGATGATTTGGTTTCTATTTCTTGTGATAAAGAAGAGTTGTGCAATGCTTCACTTATATCCATGCCACAGCTAGTGAATGAACATGTTAGTAATATTGTTGAACCACCATGTGCTGATTTTAGACATGTTGTTCACATTGCTAGCGAGAATGAAGAGTTTAGATTGCTATCTTCTTTAAATACTTGGGGCTATATTCAGTTTGATGATCTTTGTCTATTCAATTGTTTAGAGAAAAAAATATTTGCTAGATCTGATTTGCCATGTCCTTCTCATGTAATTTTTTATGTTATTGGCAATTATGATAATAAAGGAGAATATAATATGCATAGAGTATACATTTATTCAAATTTTAATATACCTCCTTTTCATAATAATATATCTTGTCTAGAGGACTGCATGAGTATAAATAATTCTCTATCTAGTTCCTCTAGTTGTTTAAATGAGTTGCAGGTTGGTTTGCAAGAAGGGGAGTGTTATGAGCTACACAACACTACAAAGTGTTCTCCGTGTTTAAAAATTTCAGAATCCAACCATATGCGCAACATTACCTCCCCCTATGTGGTGAAAGATAAAGATATATTCATTAGGCTTAATGACAAGGTGAAACCGCGGACGGTTTCCAATCAAGAAGGGGAGGATGATGACATCACTAGCTCGGATATGACCCTAGCAACGTTATGTATTCATCAACCAAAGGTCCATGCTTTCTACATAAGATTTATGTGTTATATATTTGAACAGCCGTTACTGCACCATGAGTTTTGTGTGTTCTCGTTTGCAGAGATACTTGCTTGGGTGAAGGGAAAGAGGCCGAGCGCAAGGAACGCATGGATGATCAAAGAAGTTAATTGGGGACCAAACCAAGACCTTACCCCAGTCTACTCCTAGATCACCATGTCGCTTTTGGTCCATAGAAGGCAAGAGATGAAGTTCTGCACGTTTTGGATTTGGATTCGGGCCTCCTAACAGCATCAACTTCAAATGGACCTAGCCGCTGATCTAGAAGGACTTTTAGGGCCTATGAGTACTTGTTGGAAAGCTTATGGAGTCTACTTTCAGATGCTTTTGGTCCCACGTCAAAATTCTTCATGAGCTGTCCGAAATCATCGAAACAAGACACGTACCTCTTCCAGTCCGAATCTGTTTTGGGCCTTGGGCCTTGTAATTGTGTCGTGGGCTAAGCCCAAGGGGTGTGCGCCCTAGGGATAACCCTAGGACGTCCCAACTCCTATATATACAGTAGCTGTCATTGTTTAAAGGTGGGTTTTGCTTAGATTAATCTGTCTGTGAACAGTTTCGCCGTTTATCGGCTTGTGAGACCCCAACTTTGAGAGTATAATCATTCATCTACAAGTGAGTTGCAATCTTTCTTGTTCTTGCTTGTGTTCTTCAATTCGCATGCAGGGATTAGCCTTTGTGGCGAGGTCAACCAGGCAGCGCATGGTTGATAACGAGAGGAGATGTGGTGCAGCGATTGCAGGGTTCGGGTCTTGGTGATCAGAAGCCAGATCATGAGTATCAATTCTTTACCAAATCGAGAGTTATCCTTACCTAACGGAAGATTGAGCACCCCGTTGCCATCAAGTAGAGCTCCTGCTGCCATTTTGATCCCACCGCTGGCCCTATTTTCCTTTCTCTCTTGCTGCCAGTCGTGCGTGTGCCTTTTCCCTCACACCACACCCTGGGCTGAGCCGTCTCAGGCCGCATGGGTCTCCCTCACTCGCCGCCATGGCCAATCACTCCTCTAGCTCCTTGTCGATGCTTTGTATCGGCAATAATTATATGTGGCTATTCGCAAGAACTAAACTTGATGGATGCGAAGGAACATGCAAAGAATTTATCCTAGTTTAGGCCCTCAAGGTGAGGTAATATCCTACTTTCAGCTGTTGTGTATTGCCTTCGATGTTGATGTGGATTATCTCTGGTGAGATTCTGTCTGCCCCAGGGGGCTCCTTGTCTCTCTTTATATACTGAGGAGGCAAGGTTACATGATAGGAATCCTAGTCAGACTCAACTAAGGAATTTGCTTCTAAGAACATAGAGTAACCAGCTAGGACTATATCCCTTCCCTCGTCATGCAAGGTAACATAAACCGAGTTCTACTACATCCCTAATTACATGATGAGGCCCACCCTCTATCCGAGTGGCCATATTACCTTCCATGAGGTACCCGGGGCCCATGGCCTCCACAGTAGTCACTGAGACCTTCATAGTTGAGTCACAGCTGACGCTGAGTACTCATCCTCCATGGTGATGATTTCCCAAGTGCAATGCTCCTGAGTACTCTTTGTTCGAGTGCTTCTTCTCCCAAGTCCTGCTTTATGTCGACTGGCAACGAGGCTATGAATGGCTTCATGGAAAATTTTGAATAGCATGCGCCGAATAGGTGCGACTTTGTGCTTAATTGTGAAACAATTAAACATAAAGTCAAAGATCTTTAACCTTTAAGTCTTTCCCGAGTGATATATTTATCAGAAATTGGACTCTTCAGCATCATATCAGCTAGAAATATTTTTGCCTAAAGCAATTTGGCTAAGTATGTAAGCTGAGTACCACTATGGATTTAACACAATGTGTGGTTAAGTGTACTTGAGAGATATCTGCATCCCTAATATTAATGGAGACCAGCTGTTGATCCTTATAAGGACATATATCCCCAATACCTATTAAATAATGCAGATACCTGAACACAAGTGTCTGGTAATTAGGCTTAACATGAAGCATATCTGATTATTTTAATTAGTTCCTATGAAACAGCACCTAAACTATGATTTTAACACAGCTGGCTATTGGCCCAATAGGACATGCTATTAAGGAACTCATATCTTACGGCCCATTTACGAGTAAGCCGGCCCAAGCCAGCCACTCAGCGCAGGCCTATAAATTCTAGAGGGAGAGAGAAAGGATTCCCTTTTCTTCTCCAATTTGCCAAAACTTTTTGCCTCCTAGATCCGCACTCAAACGCCCTTATGCTCTCCGCTCCAAGCTAGGGTTTCCACTTCACTCGAGCTCCCTTTCGTAGATCCGGAAGATCTTCCAATCCATCATCGATCCTCCCTTTCTAGACACTTTTTCGCCACTTCTCAAGCTTCGAATATGCCGAAGTCCCTGTCCAATGCTCCCCTTGTTCCAACAGGAACATGGCCGGTGTTGACTCCATGCTCCTCTAAACTCACTCATTTGGAGAGGAAGAAATAACTCCACTCCTGACTCCTACGAGATCATGGTTTTCGAGTCTTTCTTTGATAGGGGTTTTGCTCTTCCCACTTCCGATTTCTTCCGGGGCCTTCTGAATTATTATCAGATTGAGCTCGTTCACCTCAACCCCAACTCCATCCTTCAAATTTCTATTTTTGTGACCCTCTATGAGGCCTTCTTCGGGATCGATCCCCACTTCAACCACTTTCGATACTTTTTCTACATCAAGCCTGTGATGATTAATGTGAACCCAGTTTAAACTAGATTGTCTTTATATGCAATGTTTGTAGGAGAATGCTGACTTTGAGTCAAATCCTCCTAGCCTGCCGATCGGGGAGGGGGGGAAGGGTCAAAGAAACGGCCAGCGGCTAACCAACCTAGCCCGATGGCGTAGCTCCAGCGCCAGCCACAACAGCCGCCGCTACGCTTGCTACACCATCAACCTAGCCGACCGCAGCAAGTGCTGAGCCGATTGGCTCATGCACTGCACCACTCGGCGCTGTGCCTCCAGGGCCGATACCGAGCAGAACGACCCCCCGGAGTAAGCCTTCGGGCTCTTTGCCGACTACCTCCCCCCGTGACTCATAGGGGTGGAGGTTTAAGACTTCCAAGAGGTATGAGATCTTCAGCCTTCAAACATCCTGAAGTGTATTGCAATGTCTTGATTGCCGAATAAATGCGCAAGAAGCCATGTGACACTGATCCTAAGGGGACAGCGCCACCAACCCCCATGATTGACCTGACCCCGACTAGCACAGAAGCATCCATGCCACCTCCTGAGCCAAGCATTACCCCAGCCCCTGAGGGCATGGTGGCTGACCTAGGCGAACGTCTAGCTTCGCCTAGTCGGGAAGTTATCGAGCCGGCCGCTTATCCAGTTGTCGAGCCAGCTGAGGAGCCCGTACTTCCTGAAGGCCCCCGGCCAGTGACCCCTTCTCCTCCACCTTCCCCTTCATCAAGCGATGATGACCTCCCCAAGCTTGAGGTGCCACCTCACAACTTTCCCTCGGTGTTCCATTGGACAAACCTGTGGGAGCCATGGGCCCCGGGTACCTCATTACCAGCACATGGGCCACTCGGATAGAGGATGGGCCAGACCATGTAATTAGAGATAAGATAGCACCCGGCAGGCTGTGTCTTGTACAATAAGGAAATATAGCCTTAGTCGGATAGGATTCTATCTCTAATAAGGAAATCCCTTGGTCGTATCCGACTGGGATCCTTACCATGTACCCCTGTCCCCTAGTATATAAAGGGAGGCAGGGCGCCCTATGAGGGCACACCAGATCATTGATCACAAATCCACCTCAGAGGAATAACACCTCAACTGGACGTAGGGTATTACCTCACATTGAGGGCCTGAACCAGTATAATTCCCTCGTGTTCCTCTGCAATCCACCGAATTCCAGGTCGCCGAGTACCCCCATAGTATTATTGCCGGTGCAAAGCATCGACAGTTGGCGCGCCAGGTAGGGGACCGGCGAGTTCTTCATCAACAGATTCGATGGATCCCATCAACGGAGTCAAGGGCGACAAGTTCTCCAACGGAGACACCATCACCTTCGGGAGCCTTGATTTCGTCGCCGATCAACTCGGCAACCTTTCCTTGGCTGAGGCAGATCCGATCTTGCCAGCCGAGGAGCTAGCCGGCGTTGCGCCAGTCGGCCCCAGGGACGTCGCCATCTCCTTCGACGATCTACTACGACAGTCCCTCACATCGCCGGACATCGGGACAACTCTCTCCTTCGGCGTCCGGCTCGCGCTAGGCCTTGAGCCAGCGCGGGTTAGGCCGAGAGGGAGAGAGATCGTCCGTCTCCCGTACGGATTCGGCGACGCTGTGCCTCTACAACCCGCGCAGCAGACCCGACCTCCAGCGATTCAGTTTGGACACGGTCATGAACCATTTCAGATTGGATCTAGGGAGGTTGGAGTCGTCCTAACTCCGATAAACTACTCGGAGTCCGACACTAAGTCAGATGGTGGTTCGAGCATCAACTCGGACTCCACCTTGGCAAGCTTCCTCCTCCCCCGCGAGATCTTCATGGCTTCAACGCCACCTTCCGAGGTGCGCCGACTGCAAGAGGAGCAGCAAGAGGAGGCGCGCCGACTACAACAACAAGAGGAGGCCAACCGACAAGCTCGCAATGACGGGCTTCGACAAGCTGGGCGAGCCGCCCAGCAGCAGATCCTCCAAACCAAAGTCGGCGACCACGATGTCTTCGTCACGCCACAACAGAACGTCGTGGCCGCCGCAACTCTGCTGGACACGCTCCAGTTTGGGCCGGACCATCAGGCCACACCAACCATCGCCAAGATCAAGGCGATGATTACTGCTGCCGCCTGCCAGCAGCAGGAACAGTCAGGCAACACTCACATACCGACCCGTCGAACGGGCTCTCCAGCGGCGGAGTCATCTGCATCAGCACGACGACGGGCAGCCGGCTCCACCCGGCAGCACGAAGAGTCTCGCCAAACAACACTCGGCAATACCAACTACGACAACCGGCGGCGTCACCAATACGACCGCCGACCCAATCAAGACCTCCGATTGCGATTACAACGCGATCTTCGCCACACCCTAAGGGCCCGGCGCGAAGAATGCGAAGAGGATGAACGCCGCCGACTGGAGGATGAACACGAGCGCTTCGGTCTCCACTACGAGCGGCTACACTGCCAAAACCGAAGCCCAAGTCCTCGCGACAATGAAGGCATTCCAGCCTTTACTCGGGAGTTACAGGACGTCCGCTGGCCAGTCGGCTTTAAGCCTACCGGAATCGAAAAGTACGACGGCAAGACCAACCCAGAGTCCTGGCTCACCGTTTACGTCCTAGCAGTTCAAGCTGCTGGGGGCGACAGCAGAGCCATGGCTAACTACCTCCCAGTCGCATTATCCGACTCGGCGAGGACATGGCTGACAGGCCTCCCAAGGCGGTCAATCGGTTCCTGGGGACAACTCAGGGAGCGGTTCATCGCTAACTTCCAGGGGACCTACGAGAGACTGGCTTCCGAGCACGACCTTTACCAGTTGCATCAGAAAAAGAACGAGTCTCTACGTGAATTCATCAAAAGGTTTTCCGAGAAGCGCAATCAAATCCCAAGCATCAAAGACGAGGTCGTCATCGCCGCCTTCCGCAAGGGAGTAAAAGACGCCCCGCTCATCGCGAAGTTCACTCGGAAGCCACCATCCACCGTTCGGACTCTCTTCGACATGGCCAACAAATACGCCGACTCGGCTGAAGCCGTCGCAAAGGCCTTCGACGAGAAGAAGGAGCCCCGACAAAAAGACAACAGGGTGAAAGCCGACAACGAGCCGCCTCAGAACAAGCCTGGCAGCCGCAAGCGGAAGTTGGACAACGAGGTGGCCAACATGGAGCGCAGTCGATCGCGGCCCCAGCGGAACAACGACTATCAGAAAGTCATGAGCGGGCCTTGCCCCTTTCATCCCAAGGGCCGGCACGCGGCCAAGGACTGCCACATGCTCAAGAAGTTTGCCTCCGAGCAAGCTTCATCATCTGGCGCCGACAAGGACAAGGACAAGCCAGACTCGGGTCCGGCTGATGATTTCCAGGACCCCCAAGCTGAACTCAACCATATCTTCGGGGGGCCACTCGCGTATGAATCCAAGCGCAAGCAGAAGCTATCAGCGCGGGACATTAACGCGGTCTCCACAACGGATACCCCCAATACCTGCGCTGGTCAGAGATGGCCATCACCTTCAACCGCGCAGATCACCCAGATCGGGTTTCCCACCCGGGACGATACCCACTCGTCCTAGACCCGGTCGTCAGAAATATCAGGCTGAAGAAAACCCTCATCGACGGAGGCAGTGCGCTCAACATCCTGTTCGCCAAGACTTTGGACGAGATGAGAATTCCTCGTTCAGAGCTACGGCCGAGCACCGCGCCCTTCCATGGGATAATCCCCGGCTTGTCATCAACCCCACTCGGGTAGATAACCTTGCCGGTGACCTTCGGCACGCGGGACAACTTCCGCACAGAAAACATCTCCTTCGAGGTCGCCGACTTCGAGACCACGTATCACGCGATACTCGGACGACCGGCCCTCGCCAAATTCATGGCGATACCGCACTACACGTACATGGTGCTGAAGATGCCCGGGCCAGCAGGAGTCCTCTCCCTCCGCAGCGACGCTAAGCAAGCCTTCACCTGCGACAAGGAGAGCTGCGAGCTGGCTCAAACACAAGAAGCGGCAGTCGGGCGCGACAGCATCCGGCAAGCCGCTACATCTGAAGTCGATCAAGATCCAGTTCCGGTGAAAAAAGCAGCGAAGTCAGGAATTTCAGCGGACTCCGACACGAAGAAGATCCCCCTGGACCCTTCCGACCCCTCCAAGACTGCCTTAGTCGGGACCGGACTCGACCCCAAATAGGAAGACGCGCTCGTCACCTTCCTCCAAGCCAACAAAGATATCTTCGCGTGGAAACCGTCCGACATGCCGGGCGTACCAAGGGAGGTGATCGAGCACACCCTACACGTAAAGCCAGACGCCAAGCAGGTCAAGCAACGGCTGCGGCGCTTCGCTCAAGACCGCAAGGATGCTATCCGGGAGGAAATCACCAAGCTCCTCGCAGCCGGCTTCATCAAGGAAGTCTACCACCCGGACTGGCTGGCCAACCCAGTCCTGGTCCGGAAGAAAAACGGCAAATGGCGCATGTGCATCGACTACACCGACCTCAACAAAGCGTGCCCCAAGGACCCATTTGGTCTTCCCAGGATAGATCAGGTGGTTGACTCCACGGCGGGGTGCGACCTACTCAGTTTTCTCGACTGTTATTCGGGATATCATCAAATTAGCTTGAGGGAACAAGACTATTTAAAAACATCTTTCATCACGCCGTTTGGAGCGTATTGCTATATCACAATGCCGTTCGGTCTGAAAAACGCAGGCGCAACCTACCAAAGGGCTATTCAGCGGTGTCTGCACACTCAGATCGGGCGCAACGTGGAAGCCTACGTCGACGATGTGGTGATCAAGTCCAAGTCCAGAAAAGACCTCATTGCCGACTTGGAAGAAACCTTCCAAAACCTTCGAAGATTCAAGATGAAGTTGAACCCGGACAAGTGCGCCTTCGGGGTGCCGTCTGGGAAGTTACTCGGCTTCATCGTCTCGCACCGCGGCATCGAGGCTAACCCGGAGAAAGTCAACGCCATCAAGAACATGGCGCCCCCGACCAACCTTAAAGACGTCCAGAAGCTGACAGGCTGCATGGCGGCACTCAGTCGGTTTATCTCCCGACTGGGCGAACGGGGCATGCCTTTCTTCAAGCTCCTCAAAAAGGCGGACACCTTTCAGTGGACCCCGGAAGCCCAGCGAGCCTTCGAAGACTTCAAAGAATTCCTCACATCACCCCCCGTGCTGGCGTCACCCCTGCCCCAGGAACCACTAATGCTTTATCTAGCGGCAACAACACAGGTAGTCAGCACGGTGCTGGTAGTGGAGCGATCCGAACAGGGTCATCTTCTGAAAATACAACGGCCAATCTATTTTGTCAGCGAGGTCCTTGCCGACTCCAAAACAAGATACCCACAGGTCCAGAAGCTGCTATACGGCCTACTCATCACAGTCCGAAAGCTGGTGCACTACTTTCAAGCACATCAAGTCACGGTGGTCACAGCGTTTCCACTCGGGGATGTCCTTCATAATCGCGAGGCCACTGGCCGGATCGCTAAATGGGCACTCCAGCTGATGGCGTTTGACATCACCTTTCAGCCACGGACAGCTATCAAATCTCAAGCTCTAGCCGACTTCGTGGCCGAGTGGACAGAAGCTCAACTCCCAACACCAACAACAAAGCTAGAGTACTGGACAATGTACTTCGACGGCTCCCTACGGATCGGCGGTGCCGGGGCTGGAGTCATACTGACATCCCCCACTGGCGAAAAGTTGAAGTACGTACTACAAATCCACTTCCCGGCTTCCCACAACGTCGCCGAGTACGAGGCTCTTGTTCACGGGCTCCGCATCGCCATATCACTCGGCATACGTCGACTGGTTGTGCGCGGAGACTCCCAACTCGTGGTCAACCAAGTCATGAAAGACTGGACCTGTCTCGACGACACAATGGCGGCATACTGTCAGGAGGTCCGCAAGCTGGAAAACAAGTTCGACGGACTGGAAATTACACACGTCCTGCGTCAATACAACGACGCGGCAGATGAGCTGGCAAACATGGGATCCAAGCGAGAAGCGGTTCCGACTGGAATCTTTGTCGAGCAACTTATGGAGCCATCAGTCAAGAAGAAACCGGCACAAGAGCAGTTGGGAGGCGAGCCTACCCCGACCACCGACGAAGTGCTGCACATATGTCAAGACTGGAGGGGCCCTGTTCTCAAATTCCTCCTGGACGATGAACTCCCAGAAGATCGCAATCAAGCCGAGCAAATCAAGCGTCGAAGCAAAAGCTTCCTGCTAGTTGGAGAAGACCTGTACCGAAGGAGCGCATCCGGTGTCCTCATGCGCTGTGTCACCACCGAGGAAGGCAAGCAGATCCTGCATTCAATCCACTCGGGCATATGTGGCAACCACGCTGCATCCAGGACGTTAGTCGGAAAGGCTTACCGGCAGGGATTCTTCTGGCCCACCGCAGTCACAGACGCCAAAGACATCGTTCGCAAGTGCGAGGGTTGCCAGTTCTTCGCAAGACAGACAAATCTTCCCGCCCAGGAACTCCAGACTATCCCTATCTCCTGGCCATTCGCAGTATGGGGGCTCGACATGGTCGGGCCATTCAAGAAAGCGCCAGGAGGGTTCACACATTTATTCGTCGCAGTGGATAAATTCACCAAGTGGATTGAGGCTAAACCCGTCGCAACAATCACAGCGGCACGAGCAAAGGACTTCATCCTGAGTATACTATACCGGTTTGGGGTCCCTAACCGCATCATAACCGACAACGGCACTCAGTTCGCGGCAGGCCTATTCCAAGATTTCTGCGACGACTTCGGCATCAAGATCTGCTATGCATCTGTGGCACACCCGCGGAGCAACGGGCAGGTTGAGCGAGCCAACGGCATGGTCTTACAAGGCATCAAGGCCAGGATATACGACCGACTACAACCATATGCGGGTCGGTGGGTACAAGAACTACCATCCGTTCTCTGGTCTCTCAGAACCACGGTTAGTCGGGCAACAGGGCAATCCCCTTTCTTCCTGGTCTACGGTACTGAGGCCATGCTACTGACAGAGATACAGTTCGGCTCTCTGCGAGTCCGGGCTTACTCCGAAGACGATTCCAACAGCACCCGACTGATCGAATTAGATCAGCTGGAAGAAGTAAGAGACGCCGCAACAATCCAGTCGGCAAGGTATCTTCAAGGCCTACGTCGCTACCACAATCGCAATGTCCGTGGCCGCGCCTTTTTGGTCGGGGATCTCGTTCTAAGGAAGATACAAACCACCAAGGACAGGCATAAACTATCCCCCATCTGGGAAGGGCCGTTCATTATAGCCGAGGTCACGCGGCCAGGCGCCTACCGACTGAAGACCAAAGACGGCGTCCTCATCACCAACTCATGGAATATAGAACAGCTACGTCCCTTCTATACCTGAGTTTTACATTTTCCATGTGTACAGTTTTTCCTGACTCACTACGCCGCTTGTTCCAATCGAGTAGTGAGTCGGGGGCTGCATGTATATATGTGTTCTGTCAATAACATACAAGCTTATCTCACCTCGGTTATGAAGCCTTGCCACGACTGATGCGTTCGCCCGAGTATAGCATCTTCCTCCGAACGATTTTTATCAAGTTCTATCGAACTAGCTCGGTGCATGCTACATGGTCGGGTAAAGCTAATGACAACCGAATAATAAGTTTGGCGGCACGACACATATATTCACACATGATCGTATATGAAAGCATATATATACACCGACTACAAAATGTATTGCCTTTATAGACCCAGGTCTCGGGTAATCGCTTCAGCAGTCGGCTTCGCCTGTGAGATCAGCTCCAACGCTTCCTCGGGCGTCGTCTCCTCGGAAAATCCCTCCCTGATGGCCTCAATGTCCGCCCTCGGGTAGATGGACTTGGTCATTGCTAGGGTCTGGGCCACGCCGGCGGCAACCCGCTCGTCTGAGTACCTTTTCAGGGCACTTGGCGCGTCCTCGAGACGCCCCATTATTTGAGGGATTCTGCTACAGCTGGTCCCCACTGGGCGGGGATCCACAAGGTCAAGGAGCCCTTTCACGGACCCGATGAGGGCCTCCCGTGACTCCCTGATTGACCTTATCTCCTCCGTGTAGAACCGGTACTGGGCCTGGACGTTGGCTCTCATGCCTGCCCAGATCGGCTGGCAAGTAAGCTTGTCAGATTCGGCTACACATAGGGTGACTAATGTATTGGCTGAGATCACAGTCGGGTTGAGGACTTACTTTCGTAGTCGGCCTCCCACCCGGCCACAGTCTTCTCCAGTTCGGCCTTCTCCTTACCGAGCTTGACGACGGCCTTCTCCAACTCGGACTTCTCCCGGTCAAGCTCGGTGTTGGCCTTTGTCAGGTCGGCCTTGACCCTTTCAAGCTCGGCCTTGGCTTCTTCGGCCTCCTTCAGCTGCGACTCCCTCTCCGCTTCGAGGTCTGCACCATAGATTAGCCAAGAGCTCAATCACGCAGTCATGACACCACCAAGCAGTCGGGATCGACGTAGCTGGATGAATACATCAACGGTCCAGTCGGGAAGATATGCTCGAGGATTTTACCTCTGATCTTCTCGGCTAGGGCCCATGTCTCGGCCCTGAGCTGATCAGCGCCGCTCTTCAGCCAGGCCTCCCTCCTCGTGTGACGCGCCTCCATCTCGGCCTTCAATGCCCGGAGTTGTTGCAATTCCGCGAGGTGGGGAGCCATCTCGACCAGGATCTCCGTCATCGCCTCGTTGCGGTCGACGAGCTTCTGCTCGGGACAAGGAACAAACCGACGACAGAGTCAAACATCAAGACAAGAAGATTGCTGGAGCTTCACTACAAGAATCATACCGTGACCCCTTGGGACCCGTTGATGGCGGCACGAAGCAGGCTCTCGCGCTCTCTCCTTGCGACGACTTCATCGAGCCTGAAGCTTTTCATAGTGCCGTCGCGAGTGGTCCACGTGAAGGTCCGGGGCATCACACGTGGGGGAGCTTCGATCCGAGGCAAATCCGGGATCTCCGGCGGCGGCGGCAACGGCGACGATGGCGTGATGACGATAACCATGACGGCGACGGGGTCCTGGCCTCGGCACCGCCTTCCCCTACAACATCGGGGACCGGCTCGGGGGTTCCGTCCCCCGCGTCCGCGACGTACGGTGCCTCGGGGGCTGGGGCCTCAGTTTCAACAGCCACCTCTTGGTCGAGTGGCGGTAGTGGCCCTGTTGTCGGAGCCACCTCGGTCTCAGCGACCGAGCTAGCCGCCGGCTCAGCAGGTGTGTCTGCTGCCGCTGGCTCGGCTGGGGCAGACTCATCAAGTGGAGCAGATGGGTCAACCTTTTTGAGGTCGATATCGGCCCGCTTCCTGCACAACGAAGCAAGACATCAGGACTGCATTTTAACATACAACGATTACAGAAGTCCCGGAGTAGCGCACCTCTTGGAGAACTTTAGCTTCCTGCCAGCCTGCCCGCTCCCGGCGAAGCGCTAGCATTGGCACTCGCCCCGGTCGGTGTCATCGATGGCGGAGGCATATCAGCCTGAGTCGGCCTCGACTCTGGTATGGTTGGTTCGGGTTCCTTCGCCCCAATCGGCCTCCGCTCTGGTTGGCCCCTCGGCGGCGCTGTTGCAGAGTACGACAACATCGAGCCCAAGCCTGCTAATCTCAGCCTGGGACTCGACCGCGTGGGCGTTGCGGCAGCGGTGTCCTTTATCTTCAAGCTGCCACTCACAGTGCGCGCTGTCATGGCCCCCTCGCCCCGATATAAAATCGGCTTCTTCCCCGCTCTCTTGGAGTCGGGTTGGGCATCAGAGGGACTCCTCGGCCTCTTCCTCGACGCGACCGCAGACAATGGACGAGAATCTTCATCAAATTCCTCATGCCACTACAAGCAAGTCGACAAGATACCATCACGCAAGGTTGAACAATCACCGTTCCATAGGCGTTCACCACGGAAGAAGGTAGAAGGTTACCTTGGTTCGCGGCTGGATGAAGCTATAGGCGGCAACTCGGCGGTTATCATCTTCGGTGGCAACGACCCCTTCGGAGAAGTAGCCGAACAAGGTATCGGTCACTGCCCCCTTGTCCGCCGTCTCGCTGCTCACCCGGTCGGGATCGTGTTTACCTTTGAAGGCCCAGCCGAAAGCGCTTCTCAACTTCAGCGGCTGGACGCGTCTCGTTAGGAAACGACGAGCTACCCAGGGCCCTGTCAAGCCGGCCCTCTTGAGGTCATCTATCTTCGTCAGCAATATATGTGCCTGGCCCAGTTCTTCAAAGGTTGGCTCCGAAGACCAGCTTGGCAACACCGCCGGCGGCATACCAGTAAACGGGCGCAAGGAAGGAGCTAGATCGGCACAGTAAAACCACTCCTTGTGCCAGCCCTTCAGAGAAGATTTCAAGGGCAAATCGATATATGTTTTCTTCCCATCACTCCTTAGTTGAAGACCAGCCCCCCCAATCACACTGATATTACTCTTGGAAGGCTGGGGCTTGACATGGAACAAGTGTCGGAAGAGGATGAAATGGGGCTCTACACCCAGAAAGCACTCGCAAAGAGTAACGAATATGGAGATCTGAAGGATCGAGTTGGGATTTAAATGCACCAACTCCAGCCCGTAGAAATCAAGGATGCGGCGGAAGAAATCAGACGACGGAAGACACAAGCCTCGATCAAAGAAAGAGGCGAAAACTACCGTTTCACCAGGCCGGGGGTTGGGGCTCGATTCATCCCTCGCCGACCGCCAACGGATCACTTCTTGGCTGGGCAACTTCAGCTCGCTCTCTAGCCGTCTCAGCCTCACCGAGACGCAATCCGAGATCGGCCAAGAACTCCCTGGCGCACCCGCAGGATTCGTCACCTTCGGCATGACTGGAGGTGTTGAGATTTGGGGGAAAGCAAATCGGGGGCTTGGAATGAACGAAGAGGATTGGAATCGCCCGAGTCCGGGTGGGGAACAGCTGCTGCTAACCCTAGCCGGGCGGGAGGCGAAAAGCTAGGCGCGAAGGTGGAAGACGAAGAGATTGGCTGCTTTGGGGAAGACGATGGAATCTTTTTCTCTCTCCCCATCCTTTTATAGCCTGTACCGACTAGATGGGCCCAGGCCTGCACAGTTGGTATTGGGCCGACAAGACATGAGTTCCTACAGTAGCATGCTCCATGTGGGCCGCCTGCAGGCTGAGTTGAAATTATAGCGCTGGTGCTACCCACAGGAATCGATGAGGTAAACAGATATGCTTCATGAAAGCCTTACTGCTAAACATATATGTTTGGGTATCTGTTTTATCCACCAGGTCTCGAGGATATATCCTTACAAGGATCACAAGCTGGTCTTCATTAAAATTGGGGATGCAGGTATCTTTCTTGGGAACACCTGACCACATAATGGATTTATTTTCATAAAGTGGTACTCGGCCTACATGCGTAGCCATCAGTTGCCATGAGCGACATTATCCCAGCCGACATGACGCTGAAGAGTCTAACTTTCGAGTAGTGCACTACTCGGGAGAGACTATAAATATCTATTCCCGCTGACATGATGCGGAAGAGTCTAGCTTTTGAGTGGGACGCCACTCGGAAAAGACTATAAACTCATATTCCGACTGACATAAAGTCGAAGAGTCCTATATACGAGTAGCCTCCTACTCGGCAAGACTATAAATTATATTCCGGTTGACATGATACCGAAGAGTCTCATATACCAGTAGTAATCTACTCGGGAAAGACTTCCAGGTTAAAGATCTTTGACTTTATGTTTAATTGTCTTCACAATTAAGCACAAAGTCGGGGGCTACACCTAATAGGTGCGCCTATTCGGTGCACACTATTCATATATCTACATGAAGCCCTTCATAGCCTCGCTGCCAGCTGACATGAAGCAGGACTCGGGGAGACTTACTCGGACAAAGAGTACTCGGGAGCATCGCACTCGGGTAACCTTCACCGTGGAGGATGAGCACTCGGCATCAGCTGTGACTCAACTATGAAGGTCTCAGGGGCTACTGTGGGAGCCATGGGCCCCGGGTACCTCATTACCAGCACATAGGCCACTCGGATAGAGGATGGGCCAGATCATGTAATTAGAGATAAGATAGCACCCGGCAGGTTATGCCTTGTACAATAAGGGAACATAGCCTTAGTCGGATAGGATTCTATCTCTAATAAGGAAATCCCTTGGTCGTATCCGACTGGGATCCTTGCCATGTACCCCTGTCCCCTAGTATATAAAGGGAGGCAGGGCGCCCTATGAGGGCACGCCAGATCATTGATCACAAATCCACCTCAGAGGAATAACACCTCAACTGGACGTAGGGTATTACCTCACATTGAGGGCCTGAACCAGTATAATTCCCTCGTGTTCCTCTGCAATCCACCGAATTCTAGGTCGCCGAGTACCCCCATAGTATTATTGCCGGTGCAAAGCATCGACAGAGACCTTCATAGTTGAGTCACAGTTGATGCCGAGTTCTCATCCTTCACGGTGAAGAATTCCCGGGTGCATTGCTCCCGAGTACTCTTTGTCCGAGTGCTTCTTCTCTCGAGTTCTGCTTCATGTCAGCTGGCAATGAGGCTATGAAGGGCTTCATAGAAAAATATGAATAGTATGCGCTGAATAGGCACACCTATTAGATGTAGCCCCCAACTTTATGCTTAATTGTGAAACAATTAAACATAAAGTCAAAGATCTTTAACCTTGTAGTCTTTCCCGAGTAGTATACTACACGGTATGTAGACTCTTCAACATCATGTCAGCTGGTATAATTTTTGGTCATGGCAATTGGTGGCTAAGCATATAAGCCGAGTACCACTTCTTGGATTTTAACCCAATGTGTGGTCAGGTGTACTTGAGAGATACCTGCATCCCTAATTTTAATGGAGACCAGCTGTCGATCCTTATAAGGATGTATCCTCAATTCCTGGCAAATAACGCAGATATCTGAACACATGTGTCCAGCAATTAGGCTTTCATGAAGCATATTTGATTATTTAATCGGTTTCTGTAAATAGCATCTGCACTGTGATTTTAACACAGCCAGCAGTCGGCTCTATAGAGCATGCCATTTAGAATCTCATATCTTGTGGCCCAGTACCGAATTAGCCAGCCCAAGCCCACTTATCAGCATAGGCTCTATAAAAGCAGGGAGAAAGAGAAAAGATTCCCTTATCTTCTCCAATCCGCCAATCGTTTTGTCTTCTAGCTTCCGCTCTGAAATTTTGCGCTTTGTCTTGCTAGGGTTTGCCATAGCCGGTGTCTCCCACTCGAAACTCGTGTGATTCCGCTCTGCCGCATCCATCCCAAGCCTCCAATAGCATTTCCCCCAAATCTTCTCTCTCCCAGCAATGCCAAGAGTTTCGCTCAAGATCCCAGAGATGTCTACGGAGCTTAGCCAGTTTCGGACTGCGGTTCGATGAAGCTAAAGTACTTGGAGAAACAACTAATGCTGCAGCGACAAGAAGTCATCCATTGGCGCATCGCCGAAGGGGGATCTATGCCGGCACCCCGATCTGGTGAGAAAGTCAACTTCTATCAATTAGAGCTGGTGAATTTGAATCCCAACTCGATCCTACAAATCTCCATCTTCGTCATATTGTGTGAGGCTTTTCTAGGGGTGAAGCCCCATTTTAATCTCTTCTGATATTTGTTCCATATCAAACCCCAGCCATCCAAAAATAAAGTCCAAGTGATTGGGGGAGCTAGTCTCCAACTCAGGAACGAAATGAAAAAGATCTATCTTCATGTACTTTTGAAAACCTCTGTCAAGGACTGGCATAGAGAATGGTTCTACTTCTCCAATCTTGAACGTTCTCTGCCCCATTTCACTGGTTCTCCACCGGTGGTTTTGCCCAGCTGGTCTTCCATGCCAAACTATGAAGAGATGGGCCAAGTATACCAGTTGGTGGAGAAGATTGATGCGCTGGAGAGCTCGGGGTTGACTAGTCCCTGGGTAGCGAGATGTTTCTTGAACCGCCACACCAGTCCTTTGAAGCTGAGAAGCCACTTCAGTTGGGATTATCAGGGCAAAAATGATCCTAGCCGAGAATATCTGGACTTAACCAATAAGAACAAGGTGACTGATACCTTGCTCGGTTTTTTCATCAATGGGGAGCCTATAGCCATAAAAGGCCTCGGCCATAGGTAATCTTGAAAAACTGATGTTGAATTGCTATCCATTTGTGATGAATGTCTATGGATATCCGTCTTGGATTGCTCTATAGTGTATGATGTGTGTTGTTGAAACATTTCCAGGACTGTGAGGAGTTTGATGATGACTCCCAAACCCTGTCGGCCACCAAAATGAAGAAGAGGCCGGCCAGCCCTTCTGCTGCCCAACCCAACTCTAAGAGGGCTAGGAAAACCATTGAAGATCCAGGCAAGAAAAGAGCAAGCAAGCCAAGCGTAGCACCGCGAGTTTGAAGATCAAAGACCCTACCAGTTTAGCCCCCAGGTCGCCAAGCTCGAGGCCTTCTTCTCCGAGTCCGAGGCTAGCAACATCGAGCCCAAGGCTAGCACCACCGAGCTCAGGAACATCGAGCCCAACAACATTGAGGCCAAGGCCGACGCCACCAAGTATGAGATCAGCAACATCGAGCCCAAGGGCGGCGCCGCCGAGTACCTCGACGCCCTAGTCGGCTGCGCCAGAAATAGAGCCGACTAGGGGTAAATCACCACTGCCGACTGCCGCGCCGACTGGCCCAATAGCCAGCAGCTCTCCACCACCGATATCTTCTGGAGCCCCCTCGTGGATGTTCAAGACTTCCAAGAGGTAAGCAATCTTCAATCTTCCAAGAATCTTGAATGAAGTGATAGTGCCTTGATATTTGTCAAATCGTGTAGGAAGTGAGTTGACATAGATCCCAAAGGGACTATGCCTGCTGCTCCTATCACCGAGCCGACCCCAGCCAAGCCAGCACTGACAAGTTCATCTGCTGTACTAGAGGCTACCCCAGCTGCAGAAGCTGAGGCAGTCCTGACAGCAGGACCACTAGCACCGACTGTCCAAGGGGCGAGTGCTGAAGTTGTTGCTCTAGCCCCCGAGCAAGCCACTGAAACCCCTACAGCTGCTGAATTGGGAGTTGGGACCTCATCTCCAACAATTTCTTCATCGTCTTCTGATGAAGTGGACCTCCCTAGGCTTGAAGCCCCTTTGCATAATTTCTCGAGAACATTTCATTGGGTCACCCTCGAGGGAGTCGTGGAGATCTATGAGCACGACGAACAAGCAGCATCGAGGGAGCACGAAGTCCTTCTACGTGCTGCAATTGCTGCATCCAGGGGAGTCCAGGTATGTAGCAAGTCTTGCCATGTTGAGTTCTGGATAGTTCCTGTTTGACCTGGTACTCTACCTTTTGACTCTATTTTGCTCTTGTTCTGCTCTGAGCAGAAGACTGTCGATCATTCAAAGAAAATGAACAAGATCCTGACCCAGCTCGCCCCCCATCTCCAATGACTGAGCCAGCTCCAAGTGGCCAAGGACGACCTGGAGCGGACTATCCAGGAGAAGGAAACATGGTTGAGGGGAGCAGTTGACAAGCTCAGGGATGAAAAGTGGGCTCTAGCCAAAAAGATCAGAAGTAAGTCTTCTGTGTTATTCTCTCGAGTAAATCCCAAGTAGACTTCTCCAGCATTGTTGATTCCCGACTGCCTTGTTGAGTTTGACTACAATTTTGAGTTCTTGAATGTTTTGATTTGCAGCCCTCGAAGCTGAGTTGAAAACCCAAGTAGAGGAGAAGAAACAACAAGATATTAAGCTGAAGGAAGTGGAAAAGGCCAAAGCCGAATTAAGGCCAAAGCAAGGTGGAGGCCAACTATGCTAGTAAGTCTCCTGCCTGACAATAACCTTAACCTGTCTTCTTGTTGCTCCCACTGCATGTCTTGGCTAACAAGTATACTTGTTGATGCATTTGAACAGTTTCAAAAGCCAATGCCCAGACACAATTTAACGCCTTTGCAGAGGAGATCAAGATTGTCAAGGAGTCACGGGAGATCCTCGTTGGATCCATGAAAGGGCTCCTGGACATTATGGAACCTCACCATGCTGGGACTAGCTCCAGTACCGTTTCTCAGGTGCAGGCACACCTTAGCGAAGCCCTGAGCATCTTGAAAAAGTACTCGGATGAGTGTGTCACTGTCGGTGTTGCCCAAACCTTTGCTATGACCAAATCGATCTACCCTAGGGTAGATATCGAGGCCATCGGTGAGAGTTTTCCTGAAGAGACAACACCTGAAGAGTCACTGGAGTTGATCAGCCAGGCGAGGCCAACTGCAGAGGCAATTGCAAAAGACCTAGGTATGTAGAAACAAAACAATTATGTAGTCGGTGTATATATAACTTTGGTGAAAGCATGTATATATCTTGTAAAATGCTACCGAGTACTTGCTTATTCTTTGTCGTCATTAGCTTCACCCGACTATGTAGTCTGCGCCGAGTAGATCGATAGGAACTTAAAAACGTTCACTTCTAAAAGCAATACATGGGCAAACTTAGCATAATCATTGTAAAACTTCATAATTTAGATAAAACAAGCTTGTATTTTATTAACAAGGCACATAATACATGCAGCCCCCGACTCACTACTCGGTTGAAACAAGCGATGTAGTGAGTCAGAGAAAAAACTTTGTACATATATATAGAGGAAATACAAAACTCAGGCATAGAAAGGACGTAGCTGTTCTATATTCCATGAGTTGCAGACGAGGGCGCCGTCTTCAGTCTTCAGTCTTCAGTCGGTAGGTGCCCGAACGTGTCACCTCAGCGATAGTGAACGGCCCTTCCCACAGAGGGGATAGTTTATGCCTATCTTTTGTGGTTTGTATTTTTCTCAAGACGAGATCTCCCACCAAAAATGCACGGCCATGGACATTTCGACTGTGATAATGACGCAGGCCTTGAAGATACCTTGCCAACTGGACAGTTGTGATATCCCTCGCTTCCTCCAACTGATTGAGCTTGACCAATCGGGCTTTGTTTGATTTGTCTTCTGAGTGGGCCTGAACTCGCAAAGAGCTGAACTCCAACTCGGTTGTAGCACAGTGTCATGCCCAGAATTTCCATACAAAATTCGGGAGTTTTATTGTGTGTAAATCCTCATCCAGGAATCAACTGAGGCACACATGACATAATTGATAATCAAAGTAATTGTTTACATATCGAAAATATTTATTACAGAGGTGAATGGTACCTCTCAAGACAATAAAATGTCTAACAGCGGTAAAACCAAGAGAGCGTGATGAAACCTTCTCCACGAACTTGACTGGGACTCCCGCTCAATCCTCCAAGTAATCCTCCTCGCTGAAGTATTCCTCTAAATAATGATTGTTGATTGTAAGGTGAGTACATGGAATACTCCACAAGCCACATAGCAAATATGCAAGTGCACAGGATAACAAAGGATGGCATAATATGGCTCTAATTTGCATAAAAGCATTTAATAAAAAAATTTAAGAGAGTAATAAATCATTAGTTATTAAACAATATTAATCAACACTATACCGGTCACCAACACGGTATAGGCCCAACCACTCCAACCTAGAGCTAAACATATTTCACCATTTAATAATCAAGTTTAAGTAAAGTGGGACTAATCACAGAAAACATTGCTAGGCTCGCCCTTAACCGTGGGCATGGCTATTCGAATAGTTTTACTTTGGCTAGAGGTGTACCAATTTACCCACAAGACACAACTCCACAACACATTACTGTGCGCCATAATACACCATGGTACCTTGGAACGGAATTGTGACAGGATTATCCATGTAACTGGCACAATAGGAGAACCTCCCGCTGAACCTCCGGTCTCCGGTAGGGGTGATCAAGTACCTTCCCACAAGACGGTCCGGCGCCCGAAGCATGGTCTTATTGTCACTGCCATGTGTGGACTTATATCAGCCACAACACGCCCTGGTGCCTCCTATTGAACTCGGCACACTTCAAAATACTGTTATCCCATTCTAGCTTGTGGTTAGCACAAGTGTTGCTTCACAACAAGTAGTCCGTGAAATGGTCCTTAATTGTCACTAGCACCGCTAGCAACATTCACCACCCTAGTGCTCGCAACCCACCTTTTATCAAGTTTTAGTGGACCATTAAGTTATCCTCGTACGACCACTGTCGTAAATGGATCATCATTTCTTGTGCCTACAATATATTATGAAAGTTACTATTACAGCCCAGAAGTCCTTCTATAGTTTGCTAGGCAAGGCTAAGCAGAGTTCTAGAGTTGTTCTAGCTAACCAGTAAATAAAGCTAGGTAGCCAAAATTATCCCATAGGTACAATGTCTAGCAATCAAGTCAAAAGGGCCATAAACAAGGATTAGGGTTTTCCTTTACTGATGACATTCCAAAATAAATGCAAAGTTGAAGGAAAAGCAAAGCTTTAATCGTAGGAACAATATGCTCAAGGGGTGGAGGAATCTGCGTGACTTGCCTTGCTGCACCCCATAGTCTTCGACACCTTCCTCGAGAAACTGCGTCTCGTCCTGAACGTTGGTGGCTATAGGTAATAAACAAAACAACCAAAAACAGTACTTCAACACACATGAATAGTACAATATTATATTTTTCATGGATAGATCTTGATTTTTAAAGAAATTAGAGACTTGAACGACCCCAATCCGAGTTCGTATGAATTAGTTATGATTTCTAGAAGTTTCAATCCTTTATAGCCTATTTAAAAAATTAATCCAATTTATTGCGTCATTACAGAATTAATTTAATTCGGGAAAAGAGATTTATGATGTCACTGGAGAGAGAAGGCTCTCGGCTAACCAGTGGGGCCCACTATCAACGAGAGGGGAAAGTCTGATCCACGGTGGACCAGATCTACCGAGGTCCACGAGGGGATCCGACGGTTAGGGTTTCTAGGGTTTTGATCGGACGGCCGAGATTTAGCCATGTTTTAAGATAGATCGCAAGGCTAAGATTTGATCCCACGGTGATCGGACGGATGGGATATAACTGAGGAGATCCGATGGCCAAGATTGATCCCGATCGGATCGGCTAACGGCGTGGAGGTGGCGCCGGGTCTTCGTCAGCGCAAGCAGAGGACTTCGGGTCTTCGTCGGTGGTGGTGCTCCGGCGGTCCCCGAGGGCTGAGAGGCGGCGGCCTGGCTTCTGTGGGCTACGGCGAAACTAATCGAGGCGGCGGCGAGCTCCAACAACGACTATGGCAACGGCGGCGTGCAACCGAGGCTTGGCGACGGTGGTGGAGCAAGCTCGGGACACGGGGAGGTGGCTAGGGCTAGCTAGAGTTCAATCTAAAGCACAGAAATGATCCTAGGGGTCTCAAGGTTGCTATTTGTCACGGAGAGGGGCGGAGTCCGGCTCGGGCTTGATGAATTTTGCGGCGACGACGAGATAGGGATATGAAACTGACACAGGAGCTTCGGGTCTCCGTATCCTGCGCGATAGGGCTCCGGTTTCTTGGGGATTAGGTAGAGGAGGATAGGGGCTCTGTTTCCCCCAACTAATTTGGAGAGATCGAGGCTAAGGTGATCGGATTTCACGGGATTTACGGTGGCGGCGCTCGGGCATGAATAGTACTCTCGAGCGGGAGGTTGACGACGACCCAACAGGTGGGCCCCACCTGTTGGCGACCGAGGACGACGCTGGCGGCCGTGGGCCATCGGCCGCGTGAGGGGAAACGGGTTAGTGCACAGTAACAGGCCGAAAACGGCCCAGAAACTGTGGGGGGCGGGCCGGGGGGTTTAAACGTTTTTCTTTTGTTTTAATACTGTGAAGCTTATTTTTTTTACCAAAAATACTTTCCCTAATCAATTAATTCCTAGAAAATTCCAGAAATTAGGTAATTAAGCAAAGAATTTTATAAAATTATTTTCAAGCCCATTTTGTTTAAATTTTTCCCTAATTTTATTTTTTCACTCCTTGACGCTTTAAATTTAATTTCTAAAATTCCTTTTTCACAATATTTTATATAGGGATAATTTTAGGGTATTACAAACCTACCCCCCTTAAACAGAATGTTGTCCTCAGATTCGAGAGATCAGGCAAAGAGGTGCGGGTGAGCAGATTTTAATTCATCTTCGTGTTCCCATGTTTCTTCTTCTTCCGAGTGATTACTCCATTGAACTTTGCAAAATCTTATCACCCGATTCCGAGTATTCCTTTCGCTGGTCTCTAGGATACGAATAGGCTTCTCGACATAGGTCAGATCTTCATAAATCTCAATCTATTCTGGGTCAGCTTCTTCGGCTGGTACTCATAAACACTTCTTCAACTGAGACACATGGAAGACATCATGTACCCCCGTCAGGGTGGGAGGCAACTCTAGTTAATAAGCAACTTCTCCTTTCCGTCCTAGTATCTTGTAAGGTCCCACGTAACATGGTGCCAACTTTCCTTTTGTCTGGAATCGGTGTACTCCCCAGAGTGGTGTGACTCGTAAATACACATAGTCACCTTCCTCGAAACTAAGATCCCTTTGCGGTTATCCGCATAGCTCTTCTGACGAGACTGGGCTACTCGAAGTCGTTCTCGTATGACCTTCACTTTTTCTTCTGCTTCTCACAAGATATCCATCCTGTATACCTGCCGTTCTCCCGTCTGATCCCAAAGCAGGGGCGTGCGGCACTTCCATCTATATAGAGCCTCGAACGGGGACATCTTCAGACTTGCGTGGTAACTATTGTTGTAAGAAAACTTGGCATATGGTAGGCTCTTGTCCCAACTTCCACCAAAGTCTATGGCACAAGCCCTCAACATGTCTTCTAAGATCTGGTTAACCCGCTTGGTCTAACCATGCGTCTGCGGGTGGTAAGCGGTACTGAAGTTTAACCGGATGCCCATCTCATCTTGGAGTCTCTGCCAAAACTTAGAGGTAAATTGACTTCATCTGTCCAACACAATCTCACACACCGTGCAAACATACAATTCGAGCCATGTATAACTCTGCCAATTTGCTACCGGAGTAAGTTGTCTTGACAGGTATGAAGTGGGCTACCTTCGTAGGTCAGTCCACCACAACCCATATAGAATCAAATCCCGATGCGGTCCTTGGTAAACTGGTGATGAAGTCCATCCCTACTTCTTTCCACTTCCATTCGGGGACCTTAAGGGGTTGTAACAATCCTGCTAGCCTCTGATGCTCAGCCTTTACACGTTGACATACATCACAAACAGCCACATACTCCGCTATCTCCCTACGCGTGCTAGAATACCAAAACTTCTCCTTTAGATCTAGATACATCTTGGTGCTTCTAGGATGGATGGAGTACTGCATTCCATGGGCGTCATCTAAGATCAGCTTTTTCAATTCCTCCTTGTTTGGTACACAGATTCGCTCTCCAAACCACACGGTACCTTGTTTATCTTCCAAGAATCCAGTAGCTTTTCCCCTTTTTCATATTCTTCTTGATTTCCAAAATATCCACGTCATCTTTCTGCACTTCGTGAACCTAATCCACCAAGGTAGGTTGTGCTTCCAAGGCTGCCACAAATCCTTGACTGACTATACCCAGATTTAATCGTTCAAAACCTTCACACAATTCCAAAGATAACCGCTGGCCTTCCATGGCGTTGCGATAACTTTTTCGATTCAGGGCATCAGCCACCACGTTGGCTTTCCCTGGGTGATAATGAATTCCGATGTTGTAGTCCTTGATCAGCTCTAACCATCTTCGTTGTCTAAGGTTCAAATCCGACTGAGTAAAAATATACTTCAAATGTTTGTGGTGTGTATACACTTCGCTGCGGTTTTCGATGAGATAGTGTCTCCAAATCTTCAGGGCATGCACTACAGCTGTTAACTCCAAATCATGTGTAGGATAATTTTCCTCATGAGGCCGTAGCTGCTGAGAGGCATATGCTACAACCTTCCCTTCCTGCATTAGCACACATCCCAAACCTTGTCGAGACGCGTCACAGTAAACTTGGAATCCTTTCTGGGGATCTGGCATGATCAACACAGGTGCGGTTACAAGTTTCTTCTTCAACTCTTGAAAACTTTGCTCACACTTTGGAGTCCATGAAAATTTCACATCCTTCTGAAGTAGATGAGTCATGGGCTTCATGATCTTGGAAAAATTCTCTTTGAATCGACGGTAATATCCCGCCAATCCTAAGAAACTCCGAATCTCCAAAATCGTTTGCGGCTGCTTCCACTTGGTTACTGACTCCACGCTGGTTAGGTCTACCGCAATTCCTCCCGCGGTGACGACATGCCCGAGAAACTTCACTTCCAGAAGCCAAAACTCACACTTACTAAACTTGGCATACAACTGATGCTGCCGAAGGGTCTCCAAAATGATACGAAGGTACTGCTCATGTTCTTCCTTAGTCTTGGAATAGATGAGGATATCATCAATGAAAACTACCACAAACTTATCCAAATATTCCATGAATACTTTATTCATCAAGTTCATGAAGAATGCAGGGACATTAGTCAACCCGACAGATATAACTGTGCATTTGTATAACCCATACCGAGTGGTAAAAGCAACTTTGGGAATATCTTCCTCCCGAATCCTTAACTAATGATAGCCCGAGCGAAGATCTATTTTGGAGAATACTGTGGCTCCTTCCAATTGATCAAACAGATCATCAATCCTAGGTAGAGGGTACTTATTCTTGATAGTGACTTCATTGAGTGCACAGTAATCAACACACATTCCTTGAGTTCCATCTTTCTTTTCCACAAAAATGACCAGCGCTCCCCAAGGCGACATACTAGGTCTGATGTTGCCCTTGGCAAGTAACTCTTCAACTTGCTTCTTCACTTCTGCCAACTCATTAGCTCCCATCCTATATGGTCTCATTAGCTCCCATCCTATATGGTTACCAGCAGGGTAATCTACCCGAGTGGTGTTGAAGACAGGCCGGGAATTATCCCGTGGAAGGGCGTCGTACTCGGCCGCAGATCTGAACGAGGAATCTTCATCTCATCCAGGGTCTTGGCGAAGAGGATATTGAGCGCGCTGCCTCCGTCTATGAGAACTTTCTTCAACTTGATGTTCTTCAGGACCGGGTCTACGACGAGTGGATAGTGTCTCGGGTGTGAAACCTGATCTGGGTGATCTGTGCAGGTGAACGTGATGGACGTCTCTGACCAACGCAAGTATTGGAGGCGTCTGCTGTAGAGATTGAGTTGATGTCTTGCGCTGTTAGCTTCTGCTTGTGCTTGGACTCATATGCATACGGCCCTCTGAAGATCTGGTTGAGCTCGGCTTGCGGATCTTGAAAATCATCGACCGGGCCCTGATCTGGCTTGTCTTTGTCCTTGTCGATGCCAGATGATGAAGCCTGCTCGGAAGCAAACTTCTTAAGCATGAAGCAGTCTTTGGCTGCGTGCTTGCCCTTGGGGTGGAAGGGGCATGTCCCGTTCATGACCTTCTGGTAGTCGTTATTCCATTGGGGCCGCGATCGAGTGCGCTCCATGTTGGCCACCTCGTTGTCCGACTTCCGCTTGCGGTTGCCAAACTTGTTTTGGGTTGGCTCGTTGTCGGCTTTCTCCTTCTGGTCCTTTTGTCAGGACTCCTTCTTCTCATCCAAGGCCTCTGCAATTGCTTCAGCCGAGTCGGCGTATTTGTTTGCCATGTCGAAGAGAGCTCGGACGGAGGACGGTGGCTTCCGAGAGAACTTTGCGATGAACGGGGCGTCCTTTACTCCCTTGCAGAAGGCGGCGATGACTGCCTTGTCTCTGATCATTGGGATCTGGTTGCGTTTCTCAGAGAACCTCTTGATGAATTCACGTAGAGACTTGTTCTTCTTCTGGTGTAGTTGATATAAATCGTGCTCAGAAGACGGCCTCTCGTAGGTTCCCTGAAAGTTAGTGATGAACAGCTCCCTGAGTTCCCCCCAAGAACCGATTGACCGCCTTGGGAGCCCTATTAGCCATGTCCTCGCCGAGTCAGCTAGTGCGACTAGGAGGTAGTTAGCCATGGCTTTGTGGTCATCGCCGGTAGCTCGTATTGCTAGGGTGTATACGGTGAGCCAGGACTCGGGATTGGTTTTGCCGTCGTATTTCTCTATCCCCGTAGGCTTGAAGCCCGATGGCTAGTCAACGTCCTGTAGCTCGTGGGTGAAATCTGAAACGCCTTCATCTTCATGAGGGCTCCGGCTCCGACCACGGTGGTTAAACCGCTCGTGATGAAGGCCGAAACGCTCGTTCTCGTCCTTCAGTCGGCGGCACTCTTCTTCTTCACGTTGGCGGTGCTGGGCATTGATGTCGTATCGGAGGTCACGTTGTAGGCGAACATGGAGATCTTGGTTGGGCCGGCGATCATACTGGTGACACCGCCGATTATTGTTGTTGATGTCACCGAGTGACGTTTGGCGTGACTCCTCCTGTGGCCGACTTGAGCCAGCCACTCGACGCCGTGCTGATGTAGATGAGCCGGCTGCCGGAGAACCCGACCTGTTGGTCAGTATAATTGTGTCGCCCGACTTCTGTTGCTGCTGACAGGCAGCGGCTGTAATCATCGCCTTGATCTTGGCAGTAGTCGGGGTGGCTTGGTGATTAGGCCCAAGCTGGAGCATGTCCAACAAAGTTGCGGCGGCCACAACGTTCTATTGTGGCATGATGAAGACGTCATGGTCGCTGACTTTTGTCTGGAGGATCTATTGCTGAGCGGTTCGCCCAGTCTTGTGTAGCTCGGCGTTGTGAGCCTCGCGATCAGCTTCCTCCTGTTGTCGTAGTCGGCATGCCTCCTCCTGCTGCTCCTCTTGTAGTCGGTGCACCTCCAATGGTGGTGTTGAAGCCATGAAGATCTCGCAAGGCAGAAGGAAACTTGCCAGACTAGAGTTCGAACTAGTGTTTGAACCATTATCCAACTTGGAATCGGAATCCGAGTAATTCATCGGAGTAGGAACGACTCCGACCTCCCTGGATCCAATCTGAAATGGTGCTTGGCCGTGTCGAAACTAAATCGCAGGAGATCGGGTCTGCCGCGTGAGATGTAGATCTGCGGCGTTGCCGAATCTGCATGGGAGATTGACGATCTCTCCCCCTCTTAGCCCAACCTGTGCTGGCTCAAGGCCTAGCGTGAGTCGGACGCCGAAGGAGAGAGTTATCCCAAAGCTCGGCGAGGTTGAAGATTGCTGCATCGAATTAATGATAATCGGTGCAGCATCTTGTGGGCCGACTGGCGCGGAGTTGGCTAGTTCCTCGGCCGGTTGGATTGGATCTGTGTCGGCCAAGGTGAGATTGCCGATCTAGTCGGCGATGAAGTCGAGGCTTCCGAAGGTTATTGTGTCTCTAGGGGAGAATTTGTTGCCGTCGACTCTACTTGTTGGATCCATCGAGATTGTTGGTGTAGATCTCACCGAAGCCCCTACCTGGCGCGCCAACTGTCGATGTTTTACACCGGCAATATGATTATAGGGCTACTCGGCAAGGGAAAACTCGGTGGATTGCAAAGGAACACAAGGAGATTTTATACTGGTTCAAGCCCTCGATGTGAGGTAATACCCTACGTCCAGTTGTGGTGGTATTCCTTTAAGGATGTGTGTAGATCAATGATCTCGTGATGTCTTCTCCGCCCTCAGGGGGCGCCCTGCCTCCCCTTATATACTGGGGGGCAAGGGTACAAGATAAGAATCCCAGCTGGATACGGCCAAGAGATTTCCTTCTTAGAGATATATCTTATCCGACCTAGACTGTATATTCCTTTCTGTACAAGGCAAAGTCTACTAGGTGCTACTCTATCTCTAATTACAAGTCTCGGCCCATCCTCTATTCGAGTGGCCCATATGCTTGTGATGATGTACCCGGGGCCCATGGCCTCCACACTTTCTCAAGCTCGGCCATGGCCCTTGTCAGGTTGGACTTGTCCTTTTCGAGCCCCGCCTTGGCTCTCTCGCCCTCCTTTAGCTAGACTTCTCCCTCTATTTGGATCTTTAGCTCGGCTTCGAGGGCTACACATCATAATAGTCAAGCACTCAGCATGGCAGCCAAGACACAACTAGGCAGTCGGAAAACAACACAGCTGGAGAAATATACTAAGGTATCGGTCAGGGAGATGTTTGGGAGACTTACTTCCAATCTTCTTGGCTTGGTCCCAATTTTCAGTCCTGAACTGATAAACGGCCTCCCTAAGCAAAGATTCCCTCTCCTGGCGGTGCCCTTCCACTTCGGCTTTTAAAGCTCGGAGCTGGTCCAATTCTTGGAGCTGGGGAGCAACCCGGGTCAGGACCTCGTTCATCCTCTCCGAGCGGTCAACCAGTTTCTACTCAGGGAGAAACAGTGCGAGGCGAAGTCAAGCGTCAGAACACTCGTGCAAGGAGGACTACCAAGATTCCAAAACGTCATGATCGCCGACTTTAGTTTGGAGAATCTGCTGCTGGGCTGCTCGCCCAGCTCTGCGCAGCCCGTCGTTGCGAGCCTCGCGATCAGCTTCCTCCTGTTGTTGCAGTCAGCGTGCCTCCTCCTATTGCTCCTCTTGTAGTCGGTGCACCTCGGAGGGTGGTGTTGAAGCCATGAAGATCTCGCGGGGAAGGAGAAAACTCGCCAGACTGGAGTCCAAACTGACGTTCGAACCATTATCCGACTTGGAGTCAGACTCCGAGTAGTTTATTGGAGTGAGAATGACCCCAACCTCTCTAGATCCAATCTGAAACGGCGCTTGGCCATGTCCAAACTGAATCACAGGAGATCGGGTCTATTGTGCAGGATATAAATCCGCAGCGTCGCCGAGTCCGTGTGGGAGGTTGACGATCTCTCCCCTTCTCGGCCCAACCCGGGCTGGCTCAAGGCCTAGCGCAAGTCGGATGCCGAAGGAGAGAGTTGTCCCGATGCTTGGCGATGTGAAGGACTGCCGCAATAAGTCGTGGAGGGAGATCGCTACGTCGGCTGGCTCCTCGGCCGGCTGGATTAGATATGTTCCGGCCAAGGTAAGGTTGCCAATCTGGTTGGCAATGAAATCGAGGCTTCCGAAGGAAATCTTGTCTCCGGGGGAGAACTTGTTGCCGTCGACTCCATTTGTTGGATCCACCGAATTTGCTAATGAAGAATTCGCCGGAGCCCCTACCTGGCACGTCAACTGTCGATGCTTTGCACCGGCAATAAAACTATAGGGCTACTCGGCAAAGGTAAATTCGGTGGATTGCAGAGGAACACAGAGAGGTTTTATACTAGTTCAGGCCCTCGATGTGAGGTAATACCCCATGTCCAGTTGAGGTGTTATTCCTCTGAGGTGTTTGGTGATCGATGATCTTCCGTGTGTTGTTCTCTGCCCTCCTGGGGCGCCCTGCCTTCCTTTATATACTAGGGGACAGGGGTACATGATAAGGATCCCAGCCGGATACGGCCAAGGGAGATCCTTCTTAGAGATAGAAACTTAACCGACTAGGACTATGTTTCCTTATTATACAAAGCAAGGCCTGTCGGGTGCTATCTTATTTCTAATTACATGATTCGGCCCATCCTCTATCTGAGTGGCCCATCACTAGTAATGAGGTACCCGGGGCCCATGGCCTCCACAGTGGGTACAAGAACTCCCATCTGTAGTTTGGTCCCTAAGAACCACAGTTAGTTGGGCAACTGGGCAATCCCCTTTCTTTCTGGTCTATGGTGCTGAGGCTGTGCTACCAACCGAGTTAGAGTTTGGCTCTTCACGAGTTCGGGCTTACTTAGAAGACATCTCCAACAATACCCGATTGGTCAAACTAGATCAGTTGGATGAAGCGAGGGATATCACAACAATCCAGTCGGAAAGGTATCTTCAAGGCCTATGTCGCTATCACAATCGCAATGTCCGTGGCCGTGCCTTTGTGGTCGGAGATCTCGTCTTGAAAAAATACAAACCACCAAAGATAGGCATAAACTATCCCCAATCTGGGAAGGGCCATTCATTATCGCTGAGGTTACTCGGCCAGGTGCCTACCGACTGAAGACCGAAGACTGTGCCCTCATCAGCAACTTATGGAACATAGAACAGCTACGTCCTTTCTATACCTGAGTTTTATACTTTCCCATGTGTACAATTTTTCTCTGACTCACTACGCCGCTTGTTTTAACCGAGTATTGAGTCGGGGGCTACATGTATTATATGTGCTTTGTCAATAATATACGAGCTCGTTTTACTCAAGTTATGAAGTTTTACTACGACTTTGTCACGTCTACCCGAGTACAGCACTCTACGGTGAATGATTTTATTAAGTTCCTATAGACTAACTCGGCGTAGACTATATAGTCGGGTAAAACTAATGACAACTGAGTAATAATTCAGAGCTTGACAGCATTGCGCATATATTTACACATGTCTTTACAAAAATCCACAATACACCGACTGCATGATATACTGTTCTTACATACCCAGGTCTCGGGTGATCATCTCTGCAATCGGCCTCGCCTTGGCTATCAGCTCCAGCGCCTCCTCAGGTGTCGTCTCCTCGGTGAACCCCTCCCCGATGGCTTCAATATCTGCCATTGGGTAGATGGACTTGGTCATCGCCAGGGTCTGGGCCATGCCAACAATAGTAGGCTCATCCGAGTACCTCTTCGGGACACTCGGTGTGTCGTTAAGGCGCGCCTGCACCTGAGACACCATGTTGGAGCTGGTTCCCACATAGCGAGGGTCCATCACATCAAGAAGCCCTTTCACAGACTCGGCTAGGATCTCCTGTGACTCCTTGATGACCTTTATTTCCTCTGCAAAAGCCTAAAACTGGATTTGGGCATTGGCTCTAGTAGCTACCCAGGTTCACCGACAAGCAAACTTGTGAGGCAAAACTGCAAATGGGGTAATTAATGGATTGGTTAAGATCAATGTCAGGGCGGAGACTTACTTTTGTAGTCGGCCTCCCACTTGGCTATGGTCTTCTCTAGTTCAACTTTTTCCTTCTCAAGCTTGGCGTTGGCCTTCTTCAACTCGGCCTTCTCTTACTGAAGCTCGGCATTGGCCTTTGTCAGGTCGGCTTTGTCTTTTTCAAGCCTGGCCTTGGCTCTCTTGGCCTCCTTCAGCTGGACTTCTCCCTCTGTTCGGGTCTGCAGCTTAGCTTCGAGGGCTGCACGACAGATTAGTCAAGAACTCAACGTCGCAGTCAAGACACAACTGGGTAGTCAGGAACCACACGGCTGGAGAAATATACTGAGGATTTGGTCAGAAAGAGGTATTCTGGAGGCTTACCTCTCATCTTCTTCGCTTGGTCCCAATTCTCGTCCTTGAGCTAGGTGACGGTGTCCTTCAGCCAAGTTTCCCTCCCTTGATGGCGCTCCTCCAATACGGTCTTTAAGGCCCGGAGCTGGTCCAATTCTTGGAGCTGGGGGGCAACGCAGGAGAGGACCTCATGCATCTTCTTCGAGCAATCAACAAGCTTCTGCTTGGGGAGAAACAATTCAAAGCAGAGTCAAGCATCAAGGAAGACTACCAAGATTCCAATACAATGGAAATCATACCTGAATCCCCTGGGACACAGCGATTGTGGCACGAAGCAAGTCTTCATGCTCCTTTTCCGCCGCAGCCTCATCATGCTTGTAACTCCCCGTGGTTCCATCAGGCGCCGTCCAGCGGAATGTCCGCGGGAACTTGCAGGGAGGAGCTTCGAGCCTAGGGAGATCTGGTCTGTCCAAAGGAGGAGACAGCGACGACGACGATGGTGACAAGGATGGCGACGGGGCCCCGGCCCTCAACTTAGCGGCCTCTAGGCCCTCGGGGGCTGGCTCAGGGGCTGGAGCATCAGCTTCGACAACCACCCCTTGGTCGGCCGGTGTCGGCGGCCCTGTAGTCGGGATCGTCTCAGTCTCTGCAACTAGGACCGTCACCGGCTCAGCAAATGTACTCGCTGGCGCTGGCTCAGCTGGGGCTGGCTCTACAACGGGAGTGGCCGGAGCGGTCTCCTTGAGATCAATATCTACCCACTTCCTGCGTAACGAATCAGACTTCAAGACACTACCATGACAAACAAGATTTTCAGAAGAGCCAGAGCAACCTACCTCTTGGAGAACTTAAGCTTTTGCCCAGGAGATCTAGATCCCAGTGGTGGGCTACGGCTGGCTGTCGGGCCAGTCGGCATGGCGGTCGGTTGCGGCGTTTTTATCCTGATTGGCCCCACGCCTTGTGCGGCTGGCTGGGGTGCCTGGGTACTCGGCGGCGCCACTCTTGGTCTCAACATTGCTGAGCCTGGCAACGCTGGAATCGGCCCTGTACTCGGCGGCACTCTAGTTGGGCTTGATGATGCTGAGCTTGACTGCACGGGTCCCGGTCTGGGAGTCAATGGCCTGGGCGTTGCACCAGCAGAGTCCTTTATCTTCAGACTCCCAGTAGTGGTACTCGGCCTCATAACCGCCTTCTTGCCCTAATCTACAACAGGTCTCTTCCTCGCTCTTTTGGAGTCGGGCTGGGCAGCAGAAGGACTTCTCGGCCTCTTCTTTGATTTCCAGGGCGACAATTTTCGGGAGTCGTCATCGAACTCCTCACATGACTGCAAGCAATTCAACAATGAAAGTTACACACTGTGAAGCCAATCTGGGAATGTATCTACAAGCATTCACCACAGATGAACTACAAGACAACATCAGCAAGTGTTACCTTAGGGCGCAGCCTCTTCTTGCTGTAAGCCGCCACGGACCGATCTGTGTCCTCGGTTTCGACCACCCCGCTGGTGAAGAAATCCAGCAGGATGTCGGTCACCTTATACTTGTCTATTAGGTCAGGGAATTCCTGGCTGGGATCACCTTTGCCCTTGTAGTCCTAGCCAATGTGGCACCTCAGCTTTAGTGGCCTGAGGCCCTGAGTCAAGAAGCGTTTGGCCACCCATGGACTAGTCAACCCGGCTTTCTTCAGCTTGCTAATCCGGCCGACTAGAGTGTTAACTTGCCCCATTTCTTCAGAGGTTGGTAGAGACGACCACTTGGCAATAATCATCAGGGGCAAACCTATAAAAGGGGGAAGGCATGGCTCGAGATCGGAACAGTAAAACCATTCCTTATGCCAGCCTTTGAGAGAAGATTTCAAAGGAATATCTAAATAGATCTTCTTCATCTTGTTCCTAACTTGGACTCTAGCCCCCCCAATCACTTGGATTTTATTCTTGGAGGGTTGGGGCTTGATATGGAACAAATACCTGAACAGATTCAGATGGGGTTCCACACCCAAGAAGCATTCACAAAGAGTCACGAAAATGGCGATCTAAAGAATCGAGTTGGGTTTCAAATTCACCAACTTGAGCTCGTAAAAAGAAAGGAGCTGGTGGAGGAACTCGGAAGATGGAAGAGAAAGACCCCGGTGGAAAAAAGAGGCAAAAATGACGGTCTCACCATCCTGGGGCTCCGGAGCCGATTCATCTTTAGCCCGATGCCAGTGGATAATCTCCTGGCTCTGCAACTTCAGCTGCTTCTCTAGAAGCGTCAACTTTGCCGACCCGCAATCTAAAGTCAGCTAGACATCATCCGACGGATCCATTGAATCCGATGCCCTCGACATGGTTGAGGTTGAGAAGATTTGGGGGAAATGCTGTTGGAGGTTTGGAGTGGACAAGGAAGAGCGGAATCGCCCGAGTTCTGGTGGGGAAGAGTGAGCAATAGCGAACCCTAGCGGAGCGGGAGGCGAAATTTCGGTGTGGAAGCGGAAGATGAAATGATTGGTGGATTGGAGAAGATGAAGGAATCTTTTCTCTCTCTCCCCGCCTTTTATAGGGCCGTTTCTGACTTGTGGGCTTGGGCTCGCAAAGTTGGTATTGGGCCAGCAAGATATGAGTTTCTACAGAAGCACGCTCAATATGGGCCGCTCGCAGGCTGGGTTAAAATCGTAGTGCTGATGCTACCAAAGGGAACCAATGAGGTAAACAGATATGCTTCATGAAGGCCTAATTGCTAAACACATGTGTTTGGGTATCTGTCTTATCTACCAGGTGTCGAGGATATATCCTTATAAGGATCACAAGCTGGTCTTCATTGAAATTGGGGATGCAGGTATCTTTCTCAAGTACACCTGACCACGCAATGGATTTAATTTCATAAAGTGGTACTCGGCCTATATGCTTTGGCCGACAGTTGCCATGAGCAATGTTATTCCAGCCGACATGACGCTGAAGAGTCTAACTTTCGAGTAGTACACTACTCAGGAGAGACTATAAACCTTCTTTCTAGCTGACATGACGCTGAGGAGTCTAACTTCCGAGTGGGACACCACTCGGGAAAGACTATAAACCCCCTTTCCAGCTGACATGAAGCTGAAGAGTCCCATATACGAGTGGCATGCTACTCGGCAAGACTATAAATCATATTCCAGTTGACATGATACCGAAGAGTCTCATATACCAGTAGTATACTACTCGGGAAAGACTACAAGGTTAAAGATCTTTGACTTTATATTTAATTGTCTTCACACTTAAGCACAAAGTTGGGGGCTACACCCAATAGGTGCGCCTATTCGGTGCGCACTATTCATATATCTACATGAAGCCCTTCATAGCCTCGTTGCCAGCTGACATGAAGCAGGACTCGGGAAGAAGAAGCACTCCGACAAAGAGTACTCGGGAGCAATGCACTCGGGCAATCTTCACCGTGGAGGATGAGCACTCGGCATCAATTGTGACTCAACTATGAAGGTCTTAGGGGCTGCTGTGGAGGCCATGGGCCTCGGGTACCTCATCACAAGCATATGGGCCACTCGGATAGAGGATGGGCCGAGACTTGTAATTAGAGATATAGTAGCACCTGGCAGACTTTGCCTTATACAATAAGGAATATACAATCCTAGTTGGGTAGATTGTATCTTTAAGAGAAGATCCCTTGGCCGTATCCGGTTGGGACTCCTACCTTGTACCCCTGTCCCCCAGTATATAAGGGGAGGCAGGGCGCCCCTGAGGGCAGAAGATCATTGATCGACATAAATCCTCAAAGGAATACCACCACAACTAGACGTAGGGTATTACCTCACATCGAGGGCCCGAACTAGTATAAAATCTCCCTGTGTTCCTTTGCAATCCACCGAGTTTCCATCCGCCGAGTAGCCCCATATTCATATTGCTCGTGTAAAGCGTCGACAAAGATGATGCGGATATACCAAGTTTTTGGACATTCTACTATGCATGCAAATCAAATTATAAGGTGAACTTGTTTCTCTCTAAATATATACGTAGAGTATATGAGAATTTGATGATACATAATATTGGTCACTCCATTATTTGCAGATGTGAGAAAAGTGAACGATTGGGATGTGCAAACATGTGGGCCAAGCGGGAGGTGAGGGAGGTAGCGGCATGCATGGAAAAGATATGTTGTTGTTCTGTTCACGAAGTTCATGGTGAATGTTTGGTTTGACTCAAAGACTTTCGGCATACACAGATTACATACATGGAAAGCTGGTCAAGTGTACTTTCCAATAGAACAAACGGCACATGATTTCGAGTTTTCTACACCGAGTTAAGTCTATTTGAAGACTCGCTGCACAGGCAGATCGAGTGACGCGTGGGCAGCAGCATTAATGATTAACGTGGGCTTTGCAGGACTTGTTTGGATGGGATTCTACTATTCAAAGGCCCATCTAGGGTTGGCAAGGACTCAATCCATGGGTTCCACTCCTTGTTTTGAAAGACTTGAATCCGTGGGGAATTTATAGATTAAACGTGGTCTAACCTTTTTGGTCGAGTACATGGCCTTATATACAAAACCCTAACAATAGGAAATAAACTTGGACTCAATTTGGAAACAACAGATTACAAGCGTCGAATTGTTTTGACCATTGTGACATGATCATGCTGAATCTTAAGGCCCATGAATACAATATGGATTGGGCTCAAAGTAAGCTTTCCAACAAGCGCTCATTCACCTAAAACGGACTCCGTATGCCCAATCTACGTCTGTTTTAGTGCGGGCCTCTCCTTACTCCTCAAACCGAATTGAGTTGGGCTTTTTCCACCTTATCCATAGTTCTCTTGTGTGGGAAGGTTTGAATCCATGTAGGGCTTGCAAAAGAAGTCCTTCTCCACCTGTAGAACATCTTGGAATAGGAGCCCATCATCTCAACAAAGCATATGGGCCACGACCATTGCATCTTCATCAACTCACATGCATAACTAGGTCTGCCTGTGCAGCAGGTATTCCAACATGCACAACTTGGTGTAGAAAACTCCAAATCACATGCAGTTTAATTTGTTGGAAAGTAGACTTGATGAGCATTCATGGAAAATATGTTCTCACGTGGCACCATTCTGAGTTGAGCGCCATCAAACATAACATTGGTCCAGCCATCTCTTTCTCTTGTTCCTTGATCTCCAATGATGCAATTCCCGCAAACCTGATCACAAGCAAAGTGCAACTATTAGGTAGCAAACTATTCTCACTAACATCATCTTATTATTAATTTCCTGTGCACGTGCTCGTGTGATAGTCCTTTGTACGCATTAGAGATAGGTCCTTGGCACCGGCCCGGCGCACCGCCGCCCGTGCCTCCCGCAGCCGCCGCCGTGGTTTCTGCTAGCGCTGCCACCCCGTCGTGCCCTAGCGCCCGCCCCTTAAATAATGCCGGCGCCACCCCTCTTCCCCTAGAAGCCCTAGCCGCCGCCCGTGCCCTAGCCAACGCTGCTCGCGCACCGCCCGAAAAAACCATTCTGAGCCGCCACCACCGTACTGCTCCCGCCACGCCGTCGCTAGGAGCTCGCAATGCCGCAATCGTCGTCATCGTCACCTACATTGTCTTCATCAGCCGACGGTGAGCTCGAAGCCAACGCCCGCCTCTATTGCCCAATTCTAGCGTCGATGGCTTCCTCATTTCCTTTGCAAGTTGTCATCGCCGTCCGCATCCAGTCCCCGGCGCCTCCTTTTCTCCTTCATAGCCGAGCGCTGTCGACCGTCGTCGCCTTCGTTGTCTCCTTGTCATGCCGCTCTATCACTGCCGGGATCCACCGACACCCTCCCTTTCTTGCTGTCCTGCCATGGCACTGGCGAGCTCACCCCACTCCCTGTGTCGCTGCCGTGCAGGCCCCACCGAGCTCCCTTCCCTCTGTGCTGCCGACAGATGGGCCCCGGCCAGCAGCCCCTCTCTGTGACCGATGGTTGGGCCCCACGTTTGGGTCCCGAAAAGCTCCTAGCCTCCTAGCCGTCGGATCATCTCAATCCGATCTACATAAAATTCCGTGACCAAACCACGGACGTCCAATCGCCTCAGATCAGATCTAGACCATTGGATTTCCTTAACCCAATCACCTTGCCACGTCAACCCTAGCTACCATGTTAGCTTGCCACCTCATCGCCACCTCAGCCTCTCTAGTCCATGTGGCATCCACATCGCCCTAGTTCACCACTCCAGTTACTCTCTGGTCCATGGACCTAGCCCATGTGAGCCAAGCCACTGATAGTGGGCCCCACCTCATTTATCCATTCAAAATAATTTCTTTAATAATTATTTTTTGAATGAATATTCCTGAAAATATTTCTTTTCATTTCTTTTCGGATTTTCTCTGAATTCAAACTTCTAGAGGCCATAACTTTTCCATCCGAACTCCAATTCGACCCGTTCTTCTTCCTAAATTCATCTAAATGATCTACATGTTTATGTACTGTTTATCTGGAGTTTCTTTCTGTTTTTGTTTGCCCTTGCAGCATAGGATTTCACTTTCTTTTCAATTGTTCCCTTTGTCTTCTCATGCATTTTCTTCACAAAATCTGCACGCTTCGATGCTTCCATGTTGGCATGTTCTTGAAATGGCAGGGGCAGAAAATCAAGTGGTGTGATTGGATTGTATCCATACATGACCTCAAATGGACTAAGTTAAGTAGTGGAATGTACCACCCTATTATATGCAAACTCCACATGTGGCAAACAATCTTCCCACTCTTTCAAGTTCTTTATCATCGTACGCAGCAGCAAAGAAAGTGTTTGATTCACCACCTCTGTTTAACTATTAGTTTGTGGGTGACAAGTTGTTGTTAAAGTCTTCCAAAAATAGCTCATGAACTTGACATCTTGATCTGAAACGATAGTGCGAGGTACTCCATGCAAGCGTACCACCTCCCTGAAAAACAAGTCAGTTACGTGTGACGCGTCGTCGCTTTTGTGACAGGGAATAAAGTGTGCTATTTTGGAAAATCTATCAACAACAACAAATACTGAATCCCTCCCCCTCTTAGTCATAGGCAATCCTAACACAAAGTCCATGCTAATATCCTCCCAAGGTTCATTAGGAACAGGTAATGGAGTGTACAAACCGTGAGGGTTCAGTTTTGATTTTGCTTTATGGCAAGTGACACACCTTTGCATATACCTCTCAACATCACGCCTCAATTTAGGCCAATAGAAATTCTCCGATAGCAGCACGTAGGTCTTTTCACTCCCAAAATGTCCCATCAAACCTCCTGCATGTAATTCCTGCAACAATAGTAAACGCACGGATGATTCTGGAACACATAGCTTGTTAGTACGAAATAAAAACCCATCATGCACATAATACTTCTCCCAGCCTTTCCCTTCTAAACACTTAGAATATGGTTTTGAAAATTTGCAATCAATTGCATACAATTCTTTCAAACTCTCTAGCTGGAACTTTCACATCTAGTTGAGTTAAAAGAACACTCTTCCGAGATAAAGCATCAGCAACCACATTCTCTTTTCCCTTCTTATAGCGCACAACATATGGAAAAGACTCAATGAATTCAACCCACTTAGCGTGTCTATAGTTTAGATTAGCTTGGCCCCTTAAATATTTTAAAGCTTCATGATTAGAATGAATAACAAATTCTTTAGGCCAAAGATAATGTTGCCAAGTTTCCAAAGCACGCACAAGGGCATAGAGTTGTTTATCATAAACAGGATAGTTTAATTGTGCACTACCAAACTTCTCAGCAAAACATGCAATGGGCTTACCTTCCTGCATCAAAACACCACCAATACCAATTCCACTAGCATCGGATTCAATCTCAAAAGTTTTAGTGAAATCACGTAATACAAGCAATGGTACTTCGGTTAGCCTCTTTTTCAGCTCACAAAAAGAATCCTCTTGCGTTTTACCCCCAACAAAAGGCACAACCTTTTTAGTTAACTCATTTAATGGAGCTACAACAGTGCTAAAATCTTTCATAAAGCGCCTATAGAAACCAGCAAGGCCATGAAAACTACGCACTTGACTAACATTTACAAGTGTAGGCCAATTTTTAATTGATTCAACCTTGGATTCATCAACTCCTACACCCTGCCCAGAAACAACATATCCTAGAAACACCACCTTTTTTTTGCAAAAAGTGCATTTTTCAAAATTAGCGAACAAGCGTTCAGACCTAAGCACTTCTAGAACTTGCTTATTATGACCAAGGTTGTGGAGGCCATGGGCCCTGGGTACCTCATCACAAGCATATGGGCCACTCGGATAGAGGATGGGCCTAGCCTTGTAATTAGAGATATGATAGAGCCCGGCAGACTTTGCCTTGTATGATAAGGAATATATAGTCCTAGTCGGGTAGGTTATATCTCTAAGAGAAGATCCCTTGGCTGTAATCTGGCTGGAACTCCTACCTTGTACCCCTGTCCCCCAGCATATAAGGGGAGGCAGGGCGCCCCCTGAGGGCATAAGCTCATAGAAGCGAACACACATCCTGAAAGGAATACATTACAACTAGACTAGGGTATTACCTCACATCGAGGGCCTGAACCAGTATAAACTCCCCATGTTCCTTTATAGTCCACCGAGTTTCGATTTGACGAGTAGCCCTATATTTATATTGCTGGTGTAAAACATCGACAGTTAGTGCGCCAAGTAGGGGCTTCGACGAGATCAACCTCAAGCTCAATGGATTCGACAACCGGAGTCGACGGCGGCGGATTCTCCCCTGGAGACACGATTACATTCGGAAGTGATGAGGACATCATTTCTTTAGATACACACTTACAACCTCCTCATGTTGAACAAGATGTGCCACAGATCCAACGACCAATTACTCGCACACGTGCCCGTCAACTTAATTGCCAGGTGAAGGCATTCCTAAGCTTACATGGAAATATTTCTACGAATGGCATGCTATTTAATTCTTGTGATGATTTTATTGTTATTAGGAACTTGGGAGAAGACCATGGACAATAGCTCAAGAAACCAAATATTAAAGTGGAGACAACAAGTGCATGTAAACTCCTATTTCCGAGACCGGTTCAGTTTCTGGCTGGGAGACAGCGTCAACTTCAAACGGCCATAACTTTTGATCCAGAAGGAGTTACAGGGCCTACAAGTACTTGTTGGAAAGCTTATAAAGTCTAATTTCAGATGGTTTTGATTTCATGCCAAAATTCCTCCTGAGCTGTCCAGAATCATCGAAACAAGTTGCATTATTTTTTCTGTCCGAGTCAGTTTGGGCCTTTGGGCTTTGTATTTGTGTCGTGGGCTAAACCCATGAGGAGTGCGCCCCTTACAGGGCAAACCCTCACCCTAGGATGTTCTAACTCATATATATTCAGTAGCCATCACCATTTAGAGTGGGTTTTGCTTAGATTATTCTGCCATTGAAGTTTTATCATCTAGATCGGTTTGTAGAACCCCAACTTAGTGTGCTAAACATTTATCTGCAATTCAGATTGTGTTCTTCCTTGTTCTTGTGAATTTCTTCGATTGCTTGCAGGGATAAAACCTTCCTGGTGAGGTCGACTATGTGAGAGCGTGGTTGATAACAACTAGATGTGTGGGTGTAGCGGTTGCGAGGTGACGATCGCTGATCAGAAGCCTCAAAACGTGAATGTCTTCACGTCGCCAAATCGAACCTATCAGAAGATCGGGCACCCAGCCGCATCAGGAAGCCTCGACTTCGTCGCTGACCAACTCGGCAACCTCAGCTTGGTAGACTCAGACCAGATCCGACCGGCCGAGGAACCAGCCGACTCCGTGCCAGTCGGCCCACCCGACACCGCAGCAACCCTCGTTGATTTGCTGTGGCAAGCTTCTACTTCCCCGGGTCTCGGGACAGCTCTCTCTTTCGGTGTTCAGCTTGGACTCGGCCTTGAGCCGGCCCGGGCCAGGCTAGGAAGAGGAGAGATCGTCAATCTCCCATGCAGACTCGGTGACGCCACGGACATCTACAGTCTACATCCCACGCGGCAGACCCGATCCTCTACGGTTTAGTTCGGACATGGCTCAGAGTCGTTCCAGATTGGATCTAGGGAGGTTGGAGTCGTCATCACCCCATGAACTACTTGGATTCTGACTCAAAGTCAGACAACAGTTCAAACACCAGTTCGGACAATAGTCTGGCGAGCTTTCTCCTGCCCTAAGAAATCTTGATGTGAAAGTGGGTGTCCCGATCTTTCGATGAGAGGGTACGTCGATTGGATGAAGCGACATTGGCGATCCAACTACAACCGTCCAGGCACGTTGTGCCTTAGTAATCATTACACCAACTCCAAAGGCTGTTTGCAATCTCGATGGATGCACGATCAGCCCAACCACTAGGGTAATTGTTCCTGTAAGCAATCAAGAACTAGCAAGAACAAGATGAACAAGCAACTCAATTTACGAATAAATATGAAGGTTTAACTCAAGAGAACAAACGGTGGGGTTCCAAAGACGAGCAAACCAGCGATCTAACCAATCATGGGATTACACGGTAAAGTAGCGACGCTAACTTTAATCTAACAAAACCCAATTTGTTTGTGGCGGCTCTAAAGGTATTAATAGGTTGGGAGAATGACCATAGGAGTGTTGGGGTCATTCTCCAACCCTAGGACGCATCCCTAATGGACCCAACTTGATACATGGGCCTTCGGCCCAAAAACGATGACACAGCACCTTAAGCAGGAAACCTCTTGTCACTAAAACGATAATTGCAGACGATTCTGAGCAGATATGAGCATGAATCTGGATCCGTTGGAAAGTAGACTTGATAAGCTTTCCGTGAAGTACTAGAACTCCCAAATCGGAGTTTGTATGAAGTTGCGGCAGCCGTCACAATTTGGCGCTATTGTATAGTCCAATTCCAGCCTGTGCGAATTCCTTTCCTTGTTGATCTCCTTCCTTTCCTTGTTGACCTTCTCCATGCTAGGTGTGGACGTATTGATGGTGTTGATGTCCTCATCAAATCTTCATGGCTTCAACCCCTCCACGGGAGGTGCACCGAGTGTTAGTGATATGCCCTAGAGGCAACATGGAGATGTTATATATATCACATGCTATGTTTATAATGTATTGACTTGTTCCTTGAAATAGACATTATCATTATTGATTAATGAGTATGTGACTTATTCATGAGACTCTTAATGTCAAATGTTGCTATTTCTAAATGATCCCTGATCATATATCATATGAGGAACAGATATGATTCTAACATCAGCATATATATTGATTGATGATCATGTCTCATGGATAATGGTATGGAGATACCAAATCGATAATATGGACATATGTTAGTGAACATATGTTGGATAGACCCGCCATGAGATACTGCAGAGATTTCATGTGTCATCAGTTAGTCTCAAGTAGTGTTTATGTAGAGTCCTTAGACTTGAGATCATTATGGTTCCCAACATACGTAGTAGCTTATTTTGGGACTACTAAACACTACTCCATAACTGGGTAGTCATAAAAGTAGTCTTCGGGTTTGCTATGAAACATGTAGTGGGATGTGAATGATCAAGATAGAATTTGCCCCTCCTTAAGGGAGAGATATCTCTGGGCCCCTCGATGTAATGGATTATGGAAGTGCATGGCCATGCTAGGGTGATTGAGGTGTCAATCACAAGTTTGTAATCCATCACAGGATTTAGAGAGTGATTGAGCTATTAAGAGGATGACACAAGTCTCGCCTTAAGCTCAATCGATATCATGAGGCAAAGGGATTTATACATGAGGACGTTACAGGTTCAGCCGATATGATCTTTACATATATTTTGGGGTTAATATGCCTTGCTAGAGGCCGCTATTAACAGGGTGACCAGAAAGGTGTTTCCAGGTCATGACAAAATATACGTGAACCTACAGGGTCACACGCTTAACGGGTTGGATATGGGCTTGATTTGGATAGAGATCCGAGTAGACTCTTACTGGGCCTCGGTCCACGAGGCCCGAGTGAGGAGGTCTATATATAGGGAGGCGAGGGGCCGAGGAGATTCACGTTTTTCTGTTGATCTCGAGCAAAACCCTAGCCGCCACCTCCTGAGCCAAACCCTAGCCACTCACGAGTGCTAGTACACTCGCAATCGACGTTCCAACCCCGAACGTGTGGATACCGGTGGAGACGCTGCTCGTTCCGGCATTGATCGGCATCGATGCTGATTAGATCTGTGGAGATCGACTACTTCCACTACTGCCTCGACGCGCGCGTGGTTGGACCGGCTTCTCCAACCCTTCTTCTGCTACGCTGCGCGTCTAGTGGTAACGATTCATGATCCCTCTCTCGCATGATGTCCTGGTGTGCGCGGTAGAAAAGTTTTGTTTTCTGCTATCGTAGCCTACGCGTACTCCTTTAGTGGTATCAGAGCCATCTTGCGTAGTTTGCGATCTGGATCATCGCATATGTTGATATGCGGGAGCGGTAGATTAGATCTATTGCAGTCTAGATTAGTCGGTTCATGTGATGGATCAATGAAGGCATGGGTTGATAAGATCAATCAGTGAGTAGGGGTTAGATGAGGCGCGGATCTTAACACTATTAGTTCCCTGGAGATTGTCTCGGATCGGCATAAAGTAGGTTATGCCGAATGCTAATAGGGGTTAGATGAGGCATGGATCATAATACTATTAGCGCCCTGGGGATTGTCTCGGATCGGCATAAGGTGGTTATGCCGAATGCTAGTAGATTATGGATCTGATAGCCCTGGGCCAGTGGAAAAACTAGCACCCTGGAGATTGTCTCGGATCGGCATAAGGTGGTTATGCCGAATGCTAGTAGATTATAGATCTGATAGCCCTGGGCCAGTGGAAAAACTAGTGCCCTGGAGATTGTCTCGGATCGGCATAAGGTGGTTATGCCGAATGCTAGTGATAGCCCTGGGCCAGTGGAAAAACTAGAGTCCTGGAGATTGTCTCGGATTGGCATAAGGTGGTTATGCCGAATAGTTTTTCACAGCGATTTCATAGATTGGATCTGTGAATTTCGTAGGGTGTTCAGGGCGCTGCCCTGAAACCCGCGGGGGGTAGCTCCCTCCTTGACCGCCGTGCGAACCCCCCTTGTATAGCGTCATGGGCTCACATCGTTAGGTAGAATGCGATTCTACGTCTAACTTGTTTTTGCAGGGAATGATGTGAATTAGTATGGCCCTATAGCTTATTTGGAATGTATGAGATGTATATGATGCATGTAACATTCATTCATGACTTGCGTGTCATGATTTTTCAGCTTTTGTTAGCTGTCTTAATTGTATTTAATGACCTGTGTGTCAACCTTAGTGCTTGAATCCATCCTTATAATCTTCAATTGCTAGCTATTATAGGTAGTAGCCTAGACTTGAGGTTACAAGTTTTCAATCATGATGACCCAAAGAAGAGATGTGGAGGATGAAGATCATCTACACGTACATGGAGATGGGGATCACCATCCTTTTGGGCCATACTAATTCTATCTTACTCTTATGCAATTATATGTGATATGTTGCTATGGTAGGATAGAGTCCCTCATAATAAAAAATTAGGTGTTTATGCCCATCCATATGTTGCACCAAAAGATAATGATCACTATATTGTAGGCCTACCAAAGTAGGATGCAGTTGGTTATCATCATTATTTGGGGTAGATGTCGGACATCTACATGCGGAATCATTTGGTTTACTTAACAAGGTCATCAGAACAATTTTGGATCTTGGGGCACAGGTTGGGGCCGGGGCATAGTGATGCCACCCAACAAGCAAGAGTCACGTAGGGATGTGATTATGTAACACCCTGAAATTATCCCTATATAAAATATTGTGGAAAAGGAATTTTTTAGAAATAAAATTAAAAATCTCAAGGAGTGAAAAGAATAAAATCAGAGGAAATTCTAAAGAAAAAGGGGCTTGAAAATAATTTTATAAAATTCTTTGCTTAATTATTTAATTTCTGGAATTTTCTGGGAATTAATTGATTAGGGGAAGTATTTTTGGCAAAATAAATACACTCATAGAATTAAAATAAAAAGAAAATGGTTTAAAAACCCCTCCACAGTCACTAGGCCAATTCTCGGCCCGTTACTGTGCGCAGCCCGTTCCCCTCGCTCGCGCGCGTCGGCCCGCGGCCGCTCGCATCGCTGCAGCCGCTGGCAGGTGGGGCCCGCCTGTCGGGCCGTCGTCGTCTTCCTCCCGCCTGGGCGCACTGTAGCACTCGAACGCCGCTGCCTCAAATCCCGCCGAATCCGCTCGTCTCGGACTCGGTCTCTCCAAATCGGTTGAGGGAAAACCGAGCCCTTATCTCCCTCTACCTAATCCCCAAGAACTCGGAGCAAAATCCTGTGTGGAGCGGAGACCCGAAGCTTCCTGAGTCGGACCTCTATCTCTAACCGGCGCCGCCACAAAATCCGTCGCGTCCGAGCCGGACTCCGTCCCTCTCTACCCTAAATAGCGACCCCGGAACCCCCTAGGTTGGTTTCCGCGCTTTAGATCAAGCTCTAGCCTGCCCTAGCCATTTCCCCGCGTCTCGCGCTTGCTCCGCCGCCGCCACCAAGCTTCGGTTGCACGCCGCCGTCGCCCCAACCGCTGTTCGAGCCTGCCGCCGCCTCGGTTAGATTTGCCGGAGTCCGTAGAAGCCAGGCCGCCGCCTTTTAGCCCTCGGAAGCCGCCGGAACACCGCCGTCGATGAAGACCCGAAGCTTTCCACCGCCTCAAGCTCGCCGCCGGCCGTCTCCGTCGCCGTTCTTCACGGTTTCACCTTCGGTAACGATCGCCTCGACCTCCTTTACCCTTTCCCGCTCTCCCCATGCGTCGCCGCGCCGCCGATTGCCGTCGACCATCAGATCCAGTGCCGCTGCCGTCACCGCCGTCGCTGTAGCCACCATGGCCGCCGACGTGGTCGCCGTGTGTGCGCCAGCTTGGCGCCACCTCAGTGCCGTCAGCCGATCCGATCGGGATCAATGTCAGCCATCGGATCTTCGCAGTTAGATCCCATCCGTCTGATCATAGTGAGATCACCTTGACACATGGCTAGATCGTGGCCGTCCGATCCAAACCCTAGAACCCTAGCCGTCGGATTCCCCTCGTGGACCACGGTGGACTCGGTCCACCATGGACCCGATGCCTCTCTCGCCGATAGTGGGCCCCACTGGTCAGCCGAGAGCCTCCTCTCTCCTGTGACATCATAAATCCATTTTTCCGAATAAAATTAATTCAATTATGACGCAATAAATCGGGTAATTCTTTTAAATAGGCTATAAAAGGGTTAAAACTTCTAAAAATCATAACTAATTCATACGAACTCGGATTGAGGTCGTTCAAGTCTCTAATTTCTCTAAAAATCATGAAATATCCATTAAAAATATAATATTGTGCTATTCATGTGTGTTGATGTACTGTTTTTGCTTCTTTTGTTTATTGCCTATAGCTACCGACGTTCAGGAAGTGACGCAGTTTGTCGAGGCAGGTGTTGAAGACTGTGTGGAGCTGCAAGGCAAGTCACACAGATCCCCCTTTTCTCATTGAACATATTATTCCTATAATTAAAGCTATGTTTTCCTTCAATGTTGCATTTATTTTGGAATGTCATCGGAACAGGGAAACCCTAACCTTTGTGTATGGTCCCTTTGAGTTGATCACTTGACATTGTACCTATGGGATAATTTTGACTAGCTACCTTTATTTACTGGTTAGCTAGAATAACTCTAGGACCCTGCTTAGCCATGCCTAGCAATTAATAGAATAACTTATAGGTTGCTACAGTAATTTCTATACTAATATTCAGTCACATGAAATGATGTTCCATTTACGGCAATGGTCGTACGAGGACATTTCAATGGTTCACTAAAACTTGAATAAAAGGTGGGTTGCGAGCACCAGGGTTGGAATGTTGCTACCGGTGCTCGTGACAGTTAAGGACCAGTTCGCGGACTACCTGTTGCGAAGCAATACTCGTGCTAACCACAAGCTAGTATGGGTAATGGTGGGAACCAAAGTGTAGTACGTTCAACTGGGGTCCACCATGGTGTGTTGTGGATGTGTCAATAAGACCACCATGGCTACGTCAATAAGTCCATGTCTTGGGCGTTGGATCGTTTCCCTGTTGGGGGCCTGATCAGCTCCTGCCGGAAACTGGTGGTCCAGTGGGTGGCTCCCTTGTTGTGCGGATTACATGGAGGGTCCTATCACAATTCCTTTTCGAGATACCGTGGTGGTATCAAGGGGCACAGTAATGTGCTGTGGAGTTGTGTCTTGTGGGTAAATTGGTACACCTCTGGCCAAAGTAAAACTATTTGAATAGCCGTGCCCACGGTTAAGGGCGGCCTAGCAATGTTTTTTGTGATTAGTCCCACACTATATAAAACTCGATGGTTGAACAGTGGAACATGTGTAGCTCCAGGTTGGAGTGGTTGGGCCTATACCGTTTTGGTGAGCGATATAGTGTTGATTAATACTGCTATTTAATTAATGTTTTATTACTCTCTCAAATGTTTTATTACTCGTTTTTATGCAAACTTGAGCCATATTATGCCATCCTTGGTTATCCCTTGCACTTGCATATTTGCTGTGTGGCTTGCGGAGTATGTCATATGCTCACCTTGCAATCAACAATCATTCAGAGGAGGACTACAGTGAAGAGGACTACTTGGAGGACTGAGCGGGAGCCCAGTCAAGTGCGTGGAGTGGGAATCGTCACGCTACTTAGTTATTTATCCGCTGTTAGAACTTTAATGTTTTGAGAGGTACCATTCACCTCTGTAATAAATGCTTAAGCTTTGTAAACAATTACTTTGATTATCAATTTTGTCATGTGTTCCTCGGTTGATTCCTGGACGAGGATTTACACACAATAAAACTCTAGAATTTTGGATGGAAATTCTGGGCATGACAAATTAGCAAGGTGTTGCTTACCCATGTCACCAGTTTCCTAGCCGTGATGCCAAAGCTCACTAGGAATTAGTGAAATGAGGATCTTGACCCACTATGTAACTTAGAGGGAGTTTTGTTGCAAAACACATAGTGGGAGTCTTTTGTTAAATAGTTTAATAAAAGATGAACATATACATAGTGCTAAACTTTGCATATTCTTATGTTGTAGATCATGTCAGCTAACGCAGCATCTAGTTCTTTTAATTTGCGATCTGTTCTTGAGAAAGAAAAACTCAATGGAACGAACTTTATGGATTGGTATCGCAACTTGAGAATTGTTCTCAAGCAAGAGCGCAAGGAGTATGTCCTTGAGACTCCTTTTCCTGAGAACTTGCCTACTAATACTTCTGTGGCTGCACGGAGAGCTTATGAGAAGCACACGAATGATTCCCTTGATGTGAGCTGTCTCATGCTTGCCACAATGTCCTCTGAGCTTCAAAAGCAATATGAGAACACAAATGCTTATAATATCATTGTGGGGTTGCGTGGTATATTTGAGAACCAAGCAAGGGCTGAGAGGTTCAACACTTCAAAGTCCTTGTTTGCGTGCAGGCTTGCAGAAGGGAATCCCATCAGCCCTCATGTGATTAAGATGATTGGCTACATTGAGAATCTGGAAAAGCTTGGTTTCCCCCTTAGCCAAGAGTTGGCTACTGATGTGATTCTCCAGTCGCTCCCTCTGAGTTTTGAGCCATTCATATTAAACTATCCCATGAACAACATGGACAAGACCTTGGCTGAGTTGCATGGGATGCTTAAAACTGCCGAGGAAACCATTAAGAAAAGCACCAGTCATGTGATGATGATGTAGAAAGGCAAGGGCAAGCCCAATGTCAAGAAATGCGCGATCAAGAGAAAGTTAACTCCCGATGAGATCGCGAGCAGATCCAAGGCCAAGCAAGACAAGAAGGGCGCTGCTCCTGACACTGTTTGCTTTTACTGCAAGGAATCAGGACATTGGAAGAGGAACTGCCCAAAGTACTTGGAGGATCTCAAGAAGAAGGGAAGTGCGACTTCCACTTCAGGTATAAATGTTATAGAGATCAATCTTGCTACTTCATCTACTGATTTTTGGGTATTTGATACCGGATCAGTTGCTCACATATGCAAATCGTTGTAGGGGCTAACAAGAAGTAGAAGTTTGAGAAGGAGTGAAGTGGATCTTCGCGTTGGCAATAGAGCAAGAGTTGCTGCGGTGGCTGTTGGCACCATGCCATTGTCTTTACCTTCAGGATTAGTTTTGGAATTGAATAATTGTTATTGTGTTCCATCTCTTTCTAAGAACGTTATTTCTGCTTCATATTTGCAAGCAGAAGGTTATGACTTTAGATCTGTGGACAATGGTTGTTCTCTTTATTTCAAAGATATGTTTTATTGTCATACTCCTATTGTGAATGGGTTATATGTTCTAAATCTTGAAGGGGCACCGGTCTATAACATTAATACAAAAAGGCAACGTCCTAATGATTTGAATCCCACATTTATTTGGCATTGTTGCTTGGGTCACATAAATGAGAAACGCATGAAGAGGCTCCATGGAGATGGTCTTCTACACTCATTTGATTTTGAATCATTTGAGACATGTGAATCTTGTTTACTTGGGAAGATGACAAGGGCACCTTTCACCGGTCAAGGTGAAAGGGCAAGTGACTTATTGGCACTAATACATACTAATATATGTGGACCAATGAGCTCAACAACCAGAGGTAGTTTTCAGTACTTCATAACTTTTACTGATGACTTCAATAGATATAGGTATGTATACCTAATGAAACATAAGTTTGAATCCTTTGAAAAGTTTAAGGAATTCCAAAATGAAGTACAAAATTATTTAGGTAAAACAATCAAGTTTCTACGATCTGATCATGGAGGCGAGTATTTGAGCCACGAGTTTGGCAATCATCTGAAAGATTGTGGAATTGTTCCACAGTTGACTCCACCAAGAACACCTCAGTGGAATGGGGTATCTAAACAGAGAAATCGCACCTTATTAGATATGGTGCGATCCATGATGAGCCAAAGTGATCTTCCATTGTCCTTTTGGGGATACGCTCTTGAAACAGCCGTGTTCACACTAAACAGAGTTCCATCAAAATCAGTAGAAAAGACACCATATGAGATGTGGACAGGACAACGTCCTAGCTTGTCTTTCCTTAAGATTTGGGGATGTGAGGCTTATGTAAAATGTTTACAATCTGATAAGCTCACTCCTAAGTCTGACAAATGCTTCTTTGTCGGGTATCCTAAGGAAACAAAAGGATATTACTTCTATAATCAACATGAAGGCAAAGTGTTTGTCGCCCGACATGGTGTCTTCTTAGAGAAAGAGTTTCTCTCAAGAAGGGATAGTGGGAGAACTGTGCAACTCGAAGAAATTTGAGAAACACCTAAAAATATTTCAGCTCCTACAGAACCACAGTAGCATGAACAAAGTGTTGAAGGACCTGTTGTAGACACACCGACACCACGTAGGTCAGAGAGGTCATGTCGTGCACCTGAGAGGTACATGTTCTTGACTACTCAACAAAGGGACATATTGTTGTTAGACAATGATGAGCCTAAGACTTATGAAGAAGCAATGGTGGGACCAAACTCTGAGAAATGGCTTGAAGCCATGAGATCCGAAATTGAATCCATGCATAGTAATCAAGTTTGGAACTTGGTTGATCCACCTGATGGTGTTAAAACCATTGAGTGCAAATAGGTTTTCAAGAAAAAGATAGACATGGGTGGAAATGTTCACATCTATAAGGCACGACTGGTGGCCAAAGGTTTCAAACAGATTCAAGGTGTTGATTATGATGAAACTTTTTCGCCCGTCGCAATGCTAAAGTCTATTCGGATCATTCTAACGATTGCTGCATATTTCAACTATGAAATATGGCAAATGGATGTCAAAACAACTTTCCCTATTGGAAATCTGAGTGAGGATGTGTACAGCCCACGGGTTTTGTCGATCCACAATCAGCTAGAAAGATATGCAAGCTGCAAAGATCCATTTATGGATTAAAGCATGCACCTCGGAGTTGGAATATTCGTTTTGATAAAGTGATCAAAGGGTTTGGTTTCATTAAGAACGAAGAAGAGCCTTGTGTTTATAAAAAGGCTAGTGGGAGCGCAATTGTATTTCTGATCTTATATGTGGACGACATATTACTGATCGGAAATGACATTCCTATGCTCGAATCTGTTAAGTCTTCATTGAAAAATAGTTTCTTTATGAAAGACTTAGGAGAGGCGGCATACATTCTGGGCATCAAGATCTATAGAGATAGATCAAGAAGGCTAATTGGATTATGTCAAGATACATACATTGACAAGGTGTTGAAAAGGTTCAACATGCAAGACTCTAAGAAAGGTTTCCTACCTATGTCACATGGTATAAATCTTAGCAAGAGTCAGTGTCCTAGTACACCTAATGAGCGGGATAAGATGAATGTGATCCCATATGCTTCAGCCATTGGGTCCATTATGTATGCCATGCTTTGTACATGTCCAGATATCTCGTATGCCTTAAGTGCTATGAGTAGATACCAATCAGATCCAGGTGAAGGTCACTAGATTGCTATAAAGAACATCTTGAAGTACTTGAGAAGAACTAAAGATGTGTTCCTTGTCTATGGAGATGAAGAAGAACTCGTTGGAAATGGTTACACCGATGCTAGCTTTCAAACTGACAAAGATGATTTCAGATCATAATCTGGATTTGCGTTCTGCCTAAATGGCGGTGCGGTGAGCTGGAAGAGTTCCAAGCAGGAGACGGTTGTTGATTCTGCAACGGAAGCCGAGTACATTGCAGCTTCTGAAGCTGCTAAAGAAGCTATTTGGATCAAGTAATTTGTTTCTGAGCTTGGTGTGATGACTAGTGCCTTCAGTCCAATGGACCTCTACTGTGATAATAGTGGGGCCATTGCACAAGCCAAGGAGGCTAGATCTCACCAGAAGTCCAAGCACATTTTACGGTGTTTTCATCTCATCCGCAAGATAGTGGAGAGAGGCGATGTAAAGATATGCAAAGTACAAACGGACTTGAACATTGCAGATCTGTTGACAAAGCCACTTCCCCAGCCAAAGCATGAGGCTCACACTAGGGCAATGGGTATTAAATACCTACATGGTTGACTTTAGTGCAAGTGGGAGACTGTTAGTGATATGCCCTAGAGGCAACATGGAGATGTTACATATATCACATGCTATGTTTATAATGTATTGATTTGTTCAGTCGATGCTTTGCACCGGCAATAAAACTATAGGGCTACTTGGCGAAGGGAAACTCGGTGGATTGCAGAGGAACACAAAGTGGTTTTATACTGGTTCAGGCCCTCGATGTGAGGTAATACCCTACGTCCAGTTGAGGTGTTATTCCTCTGAGGTGTTTGGTGATCAATGATCTTCCGTGCCCTCATGGGGTGCCCTGCCTCCCTTTATATACTAGGGGACAGGGGTACATGATAAGGATCCCAGCCGGATACGGCCAAGGGAGATCCTTCTTAAAGATAGAAACTTAACCGACTAGGACTATGTTTCCTTATTATACAAGGCAAGGCCTGCCGGGTGCTATCTTATCTCTAATTACATGATTCGGCCCATCTTCTATCCGAGTGGCCCATATACTGGTAATGAGGTACCCGGGGCCCATGGCCTCCACAGTAGCCCTTGAGACCTTCATAGTTGAGTCACAGCTGATGCCGAGTGCTCATCCACCGCGGTGAAGATTGCCCGAGTGCGATGCTCCCGAGTACTCTTTGTCGGAGTAAGTCTTCTTCTCGAGTCCTACTTCATGTCAGCTGGCAGTGAGGCTATGAAGGGCTTCATATAGATGTATAAATAGTGTGCGCCGAATAGGCGCAACTATTAGGTGTAGCCCCCGACTTTGTGGTTAATTGTGAAGACAATTAAACATAAAGTAAAAGATCTTTAACCTGATAATCTTTCCCGAGTAGATTACTATTGGTATATAAGATTCTTCGGTATCATGTCAACCGGAATAAACTTTATAGTCTTGCCGAGTAGGGTACTACTTGTATATAGGACTCTTCGACTTCATATCAGTCGGAATGTGTGTTTATAGTCTTGCCGAGTAGCGTCCCACTCAGAAGTTAGACTCCTCCGCATCATGTCAGCGGGAATATATATTTATAGTCTCTCCCGAGTAGTGCACTACTCGAAAGTTAGACTTTTCAGCGTCATGTCGGCTGGAATGATGTTGCTCATGGCAACTAGTGGCCATGCATGTAGGCCGAGTACCACTGCATGAAAAATAAATCCACTGCGTGGTCAGGTGTACCCGAGAAAGATACCTGCATCTCCAATTTTAATGAAGACCAGCTTGTGATCCTTATAAGGATATATCCTTGAGACCTGGTGGATAAAACAGATACCCAAACATATATGTTTAGCAATAAGGCTCTCATGAAGCATATCCGTTTACCTCATCGGCTCCTGTTAGTAGCACCAGCGCTATAATTTCAACTCAGCCTGCGAACGGCCAACATGGAGCATGCTACTGTAGGAACTCATATCTTGGTGACTACTACCAAATAAGCCAGCCTGAACCGACCTACCCAGCATAGCTCTATAGAAGTATCATCCATCGCATGTCAGGATGAGTTTTTTGGTGTCGGTAACCACAACCAGCCAGAGAAATCCTTATTTGCAAGCCTTTCCGACTTACGTTCTAGATGCAACCTGGTTGCCACATAAGCCTGAGTTGGTATATTGCAGGATCTGCTTGCCCTCGTCAGGTGTGATGCAGTGCATGAGAACCCCGGATGCGCTTTGACGATGTAAGTCTTCTCTGACTTGGGTAAAACCGAACAAGGTACCCAAGCCTTACATTAGCAGAGGGTTCGGCTGGCGACCCTCATGGGGCGTACCCTATCCAACAGAGTTATGGCCAAATAAGGTACCCGACCCTTGCCTTAGCATAGGATTCGGCTGGCGACCCTTATGGGGCATACCTGATCTGACAGAGTTGTGACCAAATAAGGTACCCGAACCTAGCATTAGCATAGGATTCGGCTGGCGACCCTCATGGGGCGTACCCTACTTAGCCGAGTTGCGACCGAATAAGGTACCCGAACCTAGTGTTAGTGTAGGATTCGGCTGGCGACCCTCATGGGGCGTACCTCACCCAGTCGAGTAGTATATGACCCCCAACTAGCGCCAGAGGTCGGTCGTCAGCTCACATGGAGCATAGCCGGGGAAGATGTCGTCCCGACTGGTGCAAGTACTCGGTCAGTAGCCCTCGTCGAGCATCCCGAGTGTATTTTGGCAGACCTGTCCAGCCCCTGAGCATAGGAGATAGGCTCGCAGCCCTGAGTTCCTGTCACGCGTATCCAGAGCTGGCCCTGCACTATAAAGATACCGGATGAGTAGCATCTGATGATGAAAACAAGCATCTGATGATGAAAACAATCATCCGAATAAAATGTATTTTACAATATATGTAAGTACGTGTTCTTCCTCTTACTGATATTAATTTCTCCGAGTAGTTGACCCCTTACGTTTAAGCACTTTGCCCGACTAATCATAGCCCCCTAGCGCTGGGAGTTGGCTCATGGCTCTTTCCCAGACACGCGTTTTGGGTGACTTGAGTTCGTCTTTCATGGAGCAAAGTTTCACGGATCAGGATTTATGCTACTCGAATACTTTTGCAATCATTTAAGAGAAAAAACAGAAAAAAGTACAGCTTGTACACCTATTAGGTGTAAGCGGCTGCGGCATTGGCAAGGCCAAGTGAGGAAAGATTTATCAGAAATCGACTTAGCTGTTCGGTATTTGGGAGTGGGGATGCCATCCTTGCGTTTGGGCTTTTGAGCCCCCGAGCTTGTCACTTGTTGTCCTGATAATCTTCAATTGTTGAAAGTCAAAGACGGTTGTGACCGATTGCCACAATGAAGCCATCTGACTTGTGTTTGTGACTCCCAACTTTAGTCGGGACTGTGTTGTTGGTGCCCTCCCGCTTCTTTTGTCAGGGTGCCTTCTTGTCATCGAGGGCCTCAGCCACAGCGTCAGCCGAGTTAGCGTACTTGTTTGCCATGTCGAATAAAGCCTTGACAGAGTTAGGAGGCTTCCGCGTGTATTTGTCGATGAACGAGGTGTTTTCGACTCTTTTCGAAAGGCGGCGATGACGACCTCATCCTTGATCATTGGGAATGAATTTTTCTTCCCAGAGAACCTCTTGATGAAGTCACGAAGAGACTCGTTCTTCCTTTGATGTAACTGATACAGGTCATACTCAGAAGATGGCCTCTTGTATGTTCCCTGGAAGTTGGCGATGAGGCATTCCCGGAGTTCTCCCTAGGAGCTGATTGATTGCTAGGGATGTCCTGTTAGCCATGTCCTCACTGAGTCGGCTAAAGCGACTGGGAGGTAGTTAGCCGTGACTTTGTGATTTCCTCCAGCTGCTCGGATCGCCAGAGTGTAGACCGTGAGCCAGGACTCGGGATTGGTCTTGCCGTCGTATTTGTTGATGCCTATAGGCTTGAAACCTAACGGCCAGTCGACCTGTTGTAGCTCCTGGGTGAAGGCCAGTATGCCTTCGTCTTCATGAGGGCTCCGACTCCGAATACGGTGGCGAAACCACTTGTGGTGGGGGTCGAAATGCTTGTTCTTGTCTTCCAGTTGGTGTTGCTCATCTTCTTCTCATTCACGGCGCCGAGCGATGATGTCTTGCCGAAGGTCGCGCCGTAGTCGGTCTCGGAGGTCCTGATCGTCCTGACGGTTGCTTTGACGTCACCGGTTGTCATTGGGGTTGCCGAGTGATGCCTGACGTGCCTCCGCATGCGGCTGACTGGAGCCAGCCGCTCGGCGTCGCTTTGAGGTAGATGAGACTGCCGTTGGGGATGTCGACCGGTTGGTCGGTATGAGGGTATCACCCGACTGTTGGTGCTGCTGACATGCTGCAGCGGTAAGCATGGCTTTTATCCTTGCAATCGTTGGGGTGGCCTGGTGATCAGGCCCGAACTGGAGTGTATCCAATAGAGTCGCAGCAGCCACGATGTTCTGTTGAGGAGTAATGAAGACGTCGTGGTCGCAGACTCGGGTTTGGAGGATTTGTTGCTGTACAGTCCGCCCGGCCCTGCGTAGAGCGTCGTGCCGGTGTCTTGCTTCTTCCTCTTGTTGCTCTCGCAGTCGGTGTGCTTCCTCCTCTTGCTGCTCACATAGTCAGCGTGATTCCTGAGTAGGAGTAGAGCCTTTGGATGCCATGAAGATTTCTCGTGGCGGGGAGAAGCTTGCCGAACTGTTGTCCGACTTAGAGTCGGAATCCGATTGAGAGTCGTAGTTCGATTGAGAGTCGTAGTCGGAATAGTTGATGGGGGTGATTATAACTCCAACCTCCCTAGATCCGATCTCGAGCGGCTCTGGGCCGTATCCGAGTCGAACTCCAGAGGATCGGGTTTGCCGCGTCGGATGTTGTCTGAAGATATCCATGGCGTTGCCGAGTCTGTATGGGAGATTGATGATCTCTTCCTTTCTTAGCTCGCACTTGGCCGGCTCAAGGCCGAGTCCGAGTTGAACTCCGAAGGAAAGAGTTGTCCCAAGACCCGGACAAGATGAAGATTGCCGTAGCAAGTCGATGAGGGTTGCTGCAGTGTCGTGTGGACCAACTGGCGCGGAGTCGGCCGGTTCCCTGGTAGATCGGATCGAGTCCAAGTCAGCCAAGGTGAGATTGCCGATCTGGTCAGCGACGAAGTCGAGGCTTCCGAATGCAATTGTATCTCCGGGGGAGAGTTTGCCGCCGTCGACTCTGGTTGTTGGATCCATCGAGCTTGTAGATGTAGATCATGCCGAAGCCCCTACCTGGGGCCCCAACTGTCGATGCGTTGCACCAGCAATAAAACTATAGGGCTACTCGGCGAAGGGAAACTCGGTGGATTACAGAAGAACACAAAGAGGTTTTATACTGGTTCAGGCCATCGATGTGAGGTAATAACCTATGTCCAGTTGAGGTGTTATTCCTTTGAGGTGTTTTGGTGATCGATGATCTTCCTTGCATTGTTCTTCTACCCTCATGGGGCGTCCTGCCTCCCTTTATATACTAGGGGACAGGGGTACATGATAAGGATCCCAGCCGAATACGGCCAAGGGAGATCCTTCTTAGAGATAGAAACTTAACCGACTAGGACTATGTTTCCTTATTATACAAGGCAAGGCCTGCTGGGTGCTATGTTATCTCTAATTACATGATTTGGCCCATCCTCTATCCGAGTGGCCCATATACTGGTAATGAGGTACCCGGGGCCCATGGCCTCCACATGTTCCTTGAAATAGACATTATCATTATTGATCAATGAGTACATGACTTATTCATGAGCTCTTAATGTCAAATGTTGCTATTTCTAAATGATCCCTGATCATATATCATATGAGGAACAGATATGATTCTAACATCAGCATATGTATTGATTGATGATCATGTCTCATGGATCATGGTATGGAGATACCAAATCGATAATATGGACATATGTTAGTGAACATGTGTTGGATAGACCCGCCATGAGATACCGCAGAGATTTCATGTGTCATCAGTTAGTCTCAAGTAGTGTTTATGTAGAGTCCTTAGACTTGAGATCATCATAGTTCCCAACATACGTAGTAGCTTATTTTGGGACTACTAAACACTACTCCGTAATTGGGTAGTCATAAAAGTAGTCCTCGGGTTTGCTATAAAACATGTAGTGGGATGTGAATGATCAAGATAGAATTTGCCCCTCCTTAAGGGAGAGATATCTCTGGGCCCCTTGATGTAATGGATTATGGAAGTGCATGGCCATGCTAGGGTGATTGAGGTGTCAATCACAAGTTTGTAATCCATCACAGAATCAAGAGAGTGATTGAGCTATTAAGAGGATGACACAAGTCTCGCCTTGAGCTCAATTGATATCGTGAGGCAAAGGGATTTGTACATGAGGACATTACAGGTTCAGCCGATATGATCTTTACGTATATTTTGGGGTTAATATGCCTTGCTATAGGCCGCTATTAACAGGGTGATCAGAAAGGCGTTTTCGGGTCACGACAAAATATACGTGAACCTACAGGGTCGCACGCTTAACAGGTTGGATATGGGCTCAATTTGGATAGATATCCGAGTAGAGTCTTACTGGGCCTCGGTCCACAAGGAACGAGTGAGGAGGTCTATACATGAGGAGGCGAGGGGCTGAGGAGATTCACGTTTTTCTGTTGATCTTGAGGTAAACCCTAGCCGCCACCTCCCGAGCCAAACCCTAGCCGCTCACGAGTGCTAGTACACTCGCAATCGGCGTTCCAACCCCAAACATGTGGATACCGGTGGAGGCGCTGCTCGTTGCAGCGTTGATCGGCATTGACACTGATTAGATCTACAGAGATCGACTACTTCCACTACTACCTCGATGCGCACATGGTTGGACCGGCTTCTCCAACCCTTCTTCTGCTGCACTGCGCGTCTAGTGGTAACGATTCATGATCCCTCTCTCACATGATGTCCTAGTGTGCGCGGTAGAAAAGTTTTGTTTTCTGCTATCGTAGCCTGCGTGTACTCCTTTACCGAGTACCAGAGCAGCAAGAAGAGGAGGCACGCCAATTGTGGCAACAGGAGGAGGCCAAACGCGAGGCTCACAACGACAAGCTACGCAGGGCTAGGCAAACTATTCAGCAACAAATCCTCCAGACTAGAGTCAGCGACCATGACGTTTTTGCTACACCTCAATAGATCATCGTGGCCGCGCAACTCTACTGGATACACTCCAGTTCGGCCAGATTACTAGCCACCCCGACGGTGGAGGCCATGGGCCCGGGTATCTCATCACAAGCATATGGGCCACTTGGATAGAGGATGGGCCGAGAACTTGTAATTAGAAAGATATAGTAGCACCCGCATTACTTTGCCTTGCACAATAAGGAATATACAGTCCTAGTCAGTAAGTTATCTAAGAGGAAATCCCTTGGCCCTATCCGTCTAGGATTCCTACCTTGTACCCCTGTCCCCCAGTACATAAGGGGAGGCAGGGTGCCCCCTGAGGGCGAGAAGATCATTGATCAACACAAAATCCTCAAAGGAATACCACTACAACTGGACGTAGGGTATTACCTCACATCGAGGGCCTGAACCAGTATAAAATCTCCTTGTGTTCCTTTGCAATCCACCGAGTTTCCATCCGCTGAGTACCCCCATATTCATATTGCCGGTGTAAAACATCGACAGTTGGCGCGCCAGGTAGGGGCTTCGGTGAGATCTACACTACAATCTCTATGGATCCAACAACCGGAGTCGACGGCGGCAAATTCTCCCCCAGAGATACAATCTCATTCGGAAGCCTCGACTTTGTCACCGACATGTTCGGCAATCACACCTTGGCCGACGCAGACCTGAATCCAACCAGCCGAGGAATCAACCAAACTCCGCGCCAGTCGGTGCACACGATGCTGCCAGCGCCATCCTCGACTTTGCTGTGGCAATCTTCCACTTGCCCAGGTCTTGGGACAACTCTTCCTTTCGGTGTTGGACTCGGACTCAGTCTTGAGCCGGCAAGATCGGGGCTAAGGAGGAGGAGATCGTCAATCTCGCTGTCGGACTCGCAACGCCATGGATATCTGGGTTCGAACAACATCCGACATGGCAAACCGATCCTCTGGTGTTCGACTCGGATACGGGCCTAGAGCCGCTCAGGATCGATCTAGGGAGGTCGGAGTTTAAATCCACCCCCCATTCAATTATTCCGACTTCGACTCTCAGTCAAATTCCGACTCTCAGTCAGACTCCGACTCTAAGTCAGACAGCAGCTCAGCAAGCTTCTCTCCGCCACGAGAAATCTTCATGGCATCCAAAGGCTCAACTCCTACTCAGGAATCACGCCGACTACAAGAGGAGCAACAAGAGGAGGCCTGCTGACTGCGAGAACAACAGGAGGAAGAAGCAAGACGCCTTTACGCTCGCAACGACGATCTACGTAGGGCTGGGGGAACTGCTCGACAACAAATCCTCTAAACCCGAGTTAGCGACCATGACGTCTTCTCGTCAACAGAACATCTGGCCACTGCAACTCTATTGGATACACTCCAGTTCGGGCCTGATCACCAAGCCACCCTGACGATCGCAAGGATAAAAGCCATGCTTACCGCTGCTGCGTGTTAGCAGCACCAACAGTTGGGTGATACCCTCATACCGACCAACCGGTCGACATCTCCAACGGCAGTCTCATCCGCCTCAACGCGACACCAAGCGGCCGGCTCCAGTCGGCTGCACACAGAGTCCCGCCAGATGTCACTCGGCAACCCCAATGACCATTGGCGGCGTCGACATCAAAATGACTGTCGGGACAACTGGGATCTCCAAGGCTGACTATGATGTGATCTTCGGCAAGACATCAACGCTAGGTGCCACGAACGAGAGGAAGACGAACAACGCCAATTGGAAGACGAGAACGAGCACTTCGGCCTCCACGACGAGCGGTTTCGCCATCATAGGCGGAGTCAGAGTCCTTATGAAGATGAAGGTGTACCGGCTTTCACCGACAAGCTTCAACAAGTCGACTGGCCATCAGGTTTTCAAGCCGACTAGAAATTGAAAAATACGACAGGAAGACTAATCCGAGTCTTGGCTCATTGGCTCTACCACTTTGGCAATCCGAGTAGCCGGAGGAGATCACAAAGGCCATGGCTAACTACCTCCCAGTCGCTCTAGCCGACTCGGCGAGGACATGGCTAAAGGGACTTCCCAAGCAATCAATCGGCCTCTTGGGAAGATCTCCGGAGAACGCTTCATCACCAACTTCCAAGGAAACATATGAGAGGCCATCTTCCGAGTATGACTTATATCAGTTGCATCAAAGGAGGAACGAGTCTCTTCGTAACTTCATCAAGAGGTTTTTTGAGAAGAAGAATTCAATCCCGAAGATCAAGGATGAGGTCGTCATCGTTGCCTTTCGAAAAGGAGTCAAAGACACCTCGATCATCGCCAAATTCACTCGGAAGCCTCCCAACTCTGTGAAGGCTCTATTCGACATGGTAAACAACTTACGCCGACTTAGCCGACATTGTTGCTCAAGCCTTAGATGACAAGAAGGCACGCTGACAGAAGAAGCGGGAGGGCACCGACGATGCGGTCCCGACTAAAGCTGGGAACCGCAAACACAAGTTAGACGGCTTCATTGTGGCAGTCGGTCACAACCGTCTTCGACCTTCAACAATTGAAGATTATCGGAACAACAAGTGACATGCACGGGGGCTCAAAAGCCCAAACGCAAGGATGACATCCCCACCCGAAATACCAAACACTAAGTCACTTCCTGATAATATTTCTTCACTCGGCCTTCGCCAATACCGCAGCTGCTTACACCTAATAGTGGTACAAGCTGCACTTTTTCTGTCTTGCTCTTAAATGATTGCAAAAGTACTCGAGTAGCATAAAATTCCGATCCGTGAAACTTTGCTCGATGAAAGACGAACTCAAGTCACCCAAAAACGCATGTTGGGAAAGAGCCATGAGCCAACTCCCAATGTAGGAGGCTATGATTAGTCGAGTAAAGTGCTTAAACGTAAGAGTCAACTACTTGGGAAATTAATATTCAATAAGAGGAAGAAACTCGCGTATTTACATATATTGTAAAATACATTTATTCGGGTGATTGTTTCATCATCAGATGCTACTTATCCGATATCTTTGTAGTGCAGGGCTAGCTCCGGATACGCGTGAATAGGAACCAGGGCTACCGAGCCTATCTCTATGCTCGGGGATTGGGGACTAGTCTGCCAAAGATGCTTGGAATGCTCCATGAGGACTTACTGACCGGGTATGCCCATGACGGTCGCCAGAATCCCTATGCTAATGGCTAGGTTCGGTACCTTATTTGGTTCACAACTTTGTTGGTAGGGTATGCCCCATAAGGGTCGCCAGCCGAACCTCTATTCTAATGCAAGGTTCGGGTAACCTTTTCCGGCTTACCAAAGTCAGAGAAAAAGACCTATATCGTCAAAGCGCATCCGGAGTTCTCATGCACTGCGTCACACCTAAGGAGGGTAAGCAGATTCTGCAAATATACCTGCTCAAGCATCAGTAGTGGCAACCAAGCTGCCATCCAGAGCATAAGTCGGAAAAGCTTGCAGACAAGGATTCCTCTGGCTGATTTGCGGTAATATCGGACGCTGAAATACTCATCCTGACATGTGAGAGATGCCAATTTATAGGGCTACGCTGGGTAGGTCGGTTTAGGCCGGCTTATTCGGTACTGGGCCACTAAAAAGATATGAAGTTTCTACAGTAGCACGCTCCAATTTGGACTGTTCACGAGCTATGTTAAAACACAGTGCTGGTGCTACCAACAGAGGACCGATTGAGTATCAGATAGGCTTCAAAAGCCGACTGGCTGAACACATGTGTTAGGTCTTACATTATCATCATATTTGGGGAATATTATCCTTATGAAGGAGCGCAAAGCTGTCTCATTAAAAATGGGATGCAGGGTATCTCTCAAGCCACACCTGACCACATAATGGATTAATTTCATAAAGTTGGTACTCGGCTTACATGCTTAGCCGACAATTTTCCATGAGCAATGTATATTTTGCCAGCCGGACATGGCCAGCTGAAGGATGTCTAACTCCGAGTGGACGCCACTCGGCAAAACTATTAAATCACCATTTTCTAGCTGACATGAAGGCTGAAGAGTCTCATATACGATGGCATGCTAACTCGCAAAAAGACTATTAAAATATTTCTAGTTGACATATACCGAAGATCTCATATACCAGAGTAGACTACTCGGGAAAAGACTAAAGGTTAAAAATCTTGGACTTTACTGTTAATGTTTCACAGTTAAGCACAAAGTCGGGGGCTACACCTAATAGGTGCGCTATTTCGGCCCACCCACACACTAGCCATACTTCTACATGGAGCCCTTTATAGCCTCGCTGCCAGCTGACATGAAGCAGGACTCGGGAAGAAGAAGCACTCGGACAGAGATACTTGGGAAGCAATGCACTCGGGAAAATCTTCACCGTGGAGAGGATGAGCCACTCGCATCAGCTGCGTCTGACTCAACTATGAAGTGCTGTTAGGGGCGCTGTGGAGGCCAATGGGCCCATTACCGTCATCACAAGCTAGTGGGCCACTCGGATAGAGGGATTGGGCCTAGCCTGTGTAATTTGAGATATGATAGAACCCGGCAAACTTGCCTGGTACGATTAAGGAATATACAGTCCTAGTCGGGTAGGTTATATCTCTTAAGAGGAGATCGCCGGCCGTAATCTGGCTGGACTCCTTACTCTACCCCTGTCCCCAGTATATAGGGGGAGGGTTAGGCGCCCCCTGAGGGCAGATACACAAATCCTCAAAGGAAAACACCACAACTAGACGTAGGGTAATTACCTCACATCGCAGGGGCCTAACCAGTATAAATCTCCCCGTGTTCTTTCAATCCACCGAGTTTCCATCCGCCGAGTAGCCCCATATTCACTATTGCCGGTGTGTAAACATCGACCATTGGCGTGCCAGGTAGGGGTTCGGCGAGTATCTACATCTACAACTCGATGGATCCGACAACAGGAGCTGACGGCGACTAATTCTCCCCCGGAGACACACAATTTTTCATTCGGAAGCCTCACTTCGTCGCCGACATGTTCGGCAACCTCACTGGCGACATAGAACCAATCCAACCGCCGAGAGAAAACTAGCGACTCCACACCGTTGGCCAACAAGACACA
>RYFJ01001996.1:0-35848 GCA_003991445.1 Oryza meyeriana var. granulata | reverse complement strand
ACACAACCAAGTTAATCAAAGGAAGTATGAGTCAAGAGATATTGGAAACAGTAATAGCTGGTCGAGGGTCCGACCCAGGAGCCGGACGCCCTCCGGCTAGCCCTTCGGCCTGGGCCGAGAGGCTACTCAGACCGTCGAACCTCGGCCACGGAGGACCGGAAGATGCTCCGGCCGACACATGGTTGCGACTTGATCTACAAAACTAGCCAATGATTTATTCAAAAACTATAGATCGGGTATTCTGAGGGATGTTCAGGAAGGTTTTTCACAAGGGAAACTAGAATCTAGGTTTACATATTGAGAGATCGGGTCAAAAATATGCAAAACCTAGGAGAAGGAGATCGAAATCAATACCTTGAGGATGAGAAGCACCGAAAAACGTCGATGGAAACGGATGTTCCGACCACCAAGGAGGAGGGAAAACGAGAATGCCGAAGATTTTTGCTTGGTTGGAGTTGAAATCGCCCACAGAGAAAGGAATGAGTTAGGGCTGGAGGGGATGAATGAGGAGAAGAGAGGAACTCCTAGCGCCGCAGGCGGTTTCACCGTGGGGCCGGAACCTCGAGCTAAGCCCGAGCTTCCAGCTGAATTTTTTTTGACAGAGAGATTTAGGTCGGAGCCTCCGGCACTATTGGTCGGAAACCTGCCGACAAGATTTTTTTTCTGGAAGGAAGGAAAACAAGGTATTTTGCCGAAAGAGTGTGACAGATTTTCCGTTACCCATATGTGACCAGCAGCAATCAATAAGCACATAACAATGGTCACAAATGAAGCTCAACAATGAAAAGAACCAATTTTTCGCAATGTAAAATTATCACACAATATTTTCGCAATATTTGGAAATGAGTTGGGAATGTTGGAGCCTTCCGTTTTCTCAGTGTTAAGACCAATTCATAACGAAATGCGCCCTTAAAAAACACAGAAGCTCACTTTGATTGAATCCTTTGACCATTTTCTTGACTATTGAATTAAGTCCAAGCATTAGTCATGCAATGTTCGAAATCAAATATGAGCTCACTCCTAGCTCGCAAAACCTCTTCTCATCTAACGGCTTGGTGAAGATATCGGCAAAGTTGGTGTTCGTCTTCACCATGGTAATGGTGATATCTCCTTGGCTTCGGGTTCTCTCAAGAAGTGGTGGCGTATGTCAATGTGTTTGGTTGAGTGTTGGGACAGGATTATGGCTAATTTTGGATGCACTCTTCATTGTCACAAAGAAGTGGGTATTTTGTCATTTTGTAGCCATAGTCTTGAGGTTTGTGTATCAAAGAGTTGAGCACAACCGAGCGGCGACTATGTACTCCGCCTCGCGTGGATAGAGCCTGAATTTGCTCTTGAGGCCAAGAAACTAGAGACAGGATGTCCAGAAATTGGACAAGTCCCCGTTTGCTTTATCGGGTCAAACCTACACCCGCATAATCGGAATCGGAATATCAAATTAGCTCAAAATCACAAAACCCTAGGTACCAAAGACCGAAATTAGGAGTGTGCACCAAATATCTTAGATCTTCTTAACGGCAATAAAACATTCTTAGGCTGCCGGCTTGAAACGAGCGCACATGCACCCACACTAAGCATAATATCCGGTCTACGATTGCACAAAGATAAGAAGAGATCCATCATGGAGCGATATATACCTTTTGATTCCAACCGGATATGCCGGTTGTCGTCGAGGTCGAATGCCCATTGTTGGCGATTGGAGTCTTGATAGGCTTGGCTCCCTCCGATCTCGAACTTCTTAAGGAGTATCCTTGAGATAACTGTATTGCAGATGAAAGGTCCCATCTTTTGTTGCTTACTTTAAGCCTAAGGAAGAAGTAGCCGCCCATCATTGCATCTCGAACCTTCCTAGTCATTATCTTACAAAACTCTTCACTAAAGAGATTAGTAGAGCCAAAGATTATTTCATCGACATAAATTTGGCACACAAATAAACATTCTTGAATTTCTTAGTGAAGAGAGTAGTTCGCTTGCCTATTTCAAAAGCATTCTTAGTAGAAAAGTCGCGAAGAATATACCAAGCTCTAGGGGCCTTGCTTGAGGCCCGTTTAGAGCGCCTTATGAAGCTTGAGACATAGTTTGGAATTTGGGATTTTCCAAACCGGGCGGATTGCCCACATATACCAACTCAGAGATTGTCCATTGAGAAACGCACTCTTGACGTTCCATTTGATAAAGCTTGAATCATGGTTAGCGGGCATAAGCTAATAAAATTCAAAGGACTCAAGGCGAGCAACCAGCGCAAGGTTTCACCAAGTCGGGCCCTCGACTTGAGTGAACCCTTGACCACTAACCGTGCTTGTTGCGAGTAACGACTCCATTTTCGTCTTGCTTTGTTGCGAAAGACCCTTAGTGCCGATGACGTTTTGCTTGAGGTCTCTCCACTAATGACCATACTTGTTGCGGGCTGAAGTTTTTCAACTCTTCTTAGCATGGCCATCACCCAATCGGATACCAAGTGCATCCCCACCCTGATTGGCTCCAAAAGACGAGACAAAGGAGTAATTCTCACAAAAAGTTACTACCCGAGAGCGAGTGTTACCCCTCTTTGGATTATCACCCAAATGTTGTCGGACGGGATTGATCTCTTTGCACGGTGTGGGAATTCTTGGATTTGTGCACCGAGGGGACTTGAGCTCGCACGTGTCTCTTGCTCACTAGTGCCCTCGGCATCGATCCCATCACTCGTGCTAGATCGTCCTCTTGATCAACTCTGTGCTTTTGAGCGTCGCTTGAGTGGAAGAGCTTGTTCGGTCCCTCTTTGGTTTCCGACTCTTCTAGCGGGCCCACGTCTCCAATTTGCCTTTTTCTCGATGTCGTGTCCCGTGACTCCTTCACCTAGCATTCTTAAGTCAAACTGCTCCCTTGGGAGCCATTAGTTTCATCAAATGTTCACATCTCTCGTGGTTTCAACAATCCCCGGAGACTTTGTTGAAAAACACGATTAGCGGAGCATGACTCATATCCGAGTAGAAATCCTTCACCACTTTAGGAGCAAACTGATGAGCAGGTCTCTTACTCAATATAAAAACATTGCAACCAAAAACACGAAAGTAGGAGACATGGTTGTTACTGTGATGATGAGGACATACTAGCTGCGGATAGACCATAGCTACCTTATTTACTCATCAACTAAAGGTGCATGCTTTCTACGTTAAGATTTACGTGTTAAATTTGAACAGACTTAACCCTGCACCATGAGTTTTGTATGTTCTTTGTAGCGAGATATTTACTTGGGTTGAAGCGGAAAGGACGAGTGCAAAGAACCATGATGATCAAAGAAGTTGACTGGGCGACCAAACCAAGACCTTACCAATTCTACTCTACATCACCACGTCACTTTGTCCCCATAGCAAAGATGAAGTTCTGCACGTTTCTGGATTCGGATTCGGGCCTCCTGACGCATCAACTTCAAAACGGACTAGCCGCGATCCAAAGGACTTTTGGGGGGAGCCCATAAGTATTGTTGGAAAGCTTATGAGTCTAATTTCAGATGGTTTGGTCCCACATCAAAATTCCTCCTGAGCTGTCCGGAATCGTGAACAGGACACTACCTCTTCCACAGTCCGAGTCTGTTTGGCCTTGGGGCCTTGTAATTGTGTCTCGTGGGCTAAACCCATGAGGAGTGCGGCCCCTCACAGGGCAAATCCAACCCTAGGACGTGCCAAACTCAATATATATATTCATAGTCGCCGCGTTTAAGAGTGGGTTTTGATAGATGAAGATTTTAGCCACTGCTACTTCGCTTGAGGCGCGCGTGTCGACTTAATCGCCCGTTCTTCTTTATTGGAACCCAGCCTCTGTCTTTTCAGATGAAACTTCATATTTGATTTAGCAATTTAGTGCTATTCACCTCATTCTTGCTTGTTCTACGATTGCTTGCAGGAATAAGGTTGATCTGCACTGCAAGAATCAACAACCCTTGGAGAGGTGTATCGATCGCTAAGCGCAACACACAACGTCTCGTACGTTGAGCGGGTCAGTCAACTTTCTCCCAAATCATAGTTACTTCAACTCACCGAAGACGGGCCACCCCTAACTCCCTTATCAATGGTATTCGAGCTTTCGTTGCCTCGGTGAGTATTCATCTACCCATAACCAGAAAAATCCTACAAAAAAAAAGGTGCTCATTACCAAACATCTTTGAGCCGCTGCATTGTTCTTTTTAGATTGCTTTATTGAGTTTCATTTGCATCGTCATCATCGTGTGCTGTCTTAGTGTCTAATCGTTTAGGAGTTTCAAGTTCTTTCACGTCTAGTACCACTTCCGTCGCCGCGGTTTCACGGCCACCCCACCGCTGCCATAAATATGCTGCAATTACATCTACCGCCGCCACACCACCCTTTGCAATCTATACACCTTAGCATCATATTCGGACAGTTCTTGGTCGTTTCTTAGTAAATACGAGCTTTGAAAGAGTTCTACCAGATTGGCAAGTTTGAACGCGAGTACGATTCGGAAAGAGTCAGTTGAGCTTAATGTTAGTTAAAATCATCAATTTGCTTCCATAGGATCGGATTGGGTGTTTTAATATTTTTGGGAAAGCTGACGAGCAGATCTACATCTTTGCCTTTTGGGCACACTCCCATATCGGTCGTCTTCCTTGTATTGGCGACTACAAAGTTCAGCTGTGTTCCTAGCTCTGTTTCCTATTTTGGGCCAGATTCCTTTGTTAGGTTCTTTGTTATTAGTTGGTCTTTGGAAATTTATTTCTTTCAAAAAAAAAAAGCAGAAAGTGCTTCAAAAAAAAAGAAAAAAAGCCGCACCAAAAAAAAAAAGAAAGAAAAAAGGAAAGAAAGAAGAGAAAAAAAACAGTCTAAGCCTACCTTTGTTCTTTTTAGGAATTCCTTTTAAGTAGTCGGAGTGTTTGTGGTATCATGGTGCGTAGCTTGGCGTCTCTAGTACGTTCTAGCCAGGACAAGCACAGTACTGACTTGAACGATTATTCAGTTTGCTTTCTGATTTGAGCATTGCTATCCTTTGCTACATATAAGCCTACCTAGAGCTCAACAGATTTTGATTGCAGCGTACAAGAAAGTGTTTTGTCAGGCATCGATAACATCAACCTCCATTGGTTTTGTTAAGTCGTACTTGTCACCATTCGGCTTCAATTGCGTAAGAACTGTAAGAGCATGGATAAAGCTTGAGTGCGTGTGACTTTTGTGCATCCACTACTAGTAGTTTATAGGAGCTGGTGCATATTTTTGTTATGTTCTTGTTTTCTACTAACCATGGCAGGAGTACAAGGCGATTGTGAGATGAAGTGCTCAACTTCACCTCTTCGTCGAGATAAGAGGATGACAACATGATACATGTCAGGTAGTGCACCCTTATTGTGAAGGAAACTATGATCCTCAATTGCAATACATTGAATGGAAATGAGTAGATTAAAGAATTGAAATGCGCTAATTTGTCTGAGAAACAAAAGTTATGTTTGCCTCTAGTGTTCTTGTAAAAGTTGCTCATATTCATGGAAAACATCTTGGTAGGCATAATAAAAGACCTCATCTTGGAAAGATCTGAAAACAATATTGAGGATGTTTATGTTCCCATGTCATTATGCTAATATTTGTTCAATCAACTACAATGTTTGAAACACGGTAGCAAAACCGTAAAATCATACTCTCATGATTTGTAACTGAATCTGTTGCGTTGTGGTTAGATGAATGCGAGGAAGCTTATAGAAATAAGATTTTAGCGCTTGGATTAACAAGAAATTATGATATGCTTGCAACACGAACTTTAATTCTCTTCCCCATTTTTAGAGCTTGGATGTGAAGCGAAAGTCAGTCAAGAACATTGAGGGGAGCAACAATTAGGTTTGCGCCTCCATTACTAACGTTTTGCAGGAGATGCCAGTGCATTGCTTTGAGAAGGAAGATGAGGCATGAAGTACCAACTTTATATGAGAGTTGGAAGGTAACTAAGTGATGCTGCAGTTAATCAAGGGAGTTTTTCGCAAGCTAAATTACAATGTCTATTTCATGCTATGATAGGGAACCCATATGAACCCACCGGCAGATTGCCTTTGTCACAAATTGATTTACTTGCTATTGCTTGTGATAAGAAGAGTGCTGGTGATAAAGCCTTCACTTATAATCCCAACCCACAACTGTGAATGAATATGTTAGTAATTTGTTGAACCACATGTGCTGCATTGGGACATGTTGTTCACATTGCTATCAAGAATGAAGTGCTTAGGATTGCATCTTCTTTAAAATACTTGGGCTATATTCAATTTGATGATCTTTGTCCACTCCCATTGTTTAGAGAAGAAATTATTTGTTAGATCTGATTTGCCATGTCCTTCTCATGTGATTTTTTATGTTATTGGCAATTATGATAAAAAGGAGAATATAGATGTGCATAGAGTATACATTTGTTCGAATTTTAATATACCTCCTTTTCATAATGACATATCTTGTTTAGATTGACCGCATGAGTATAAATAAATTCTCTATCTAGTTCCTCTAGTTGTTAAATGAGTTGCAGGTTGGTTTGCAGGAAGGGAGTGTTGTGAAAACTGCTCGACACTACAAAGTGTTTCTCTGTGTTTAAAAATTTAGAATCCAACCATATGCACAATACTACCTCACCTATGTTGTCAAAGATAAAGATAAGTTCATCAGGCTTAATGACCAAGGTGAAACCGTGGACGGTTTCAATCAAGAAGGAGAGGATGATGAGGAGCATACTAGCTCGGATATGAATCATAGCTACCTTATGTACTCATCAACTAAAGGTGCATGCTTTCTACGTAAGATTTACGTGTTATATTTGAACAGACGTTACGCCCATGAGTTTTGTATATTCTGTATGCAGAGATACTTACTTGGGTGAAGGGAAAGAGACCAGTGCAAGAAACGCATGGATGATCAAACAAGTTGACTGGGGACCAAACAAGACCTTACCCAATTCTACTCATACATCACCCACGTCACTTTTGGTCCATAGAAGGCAAGAGATGAAAGTTTTGCACGTTTTGGATTCAGATTCGGGCCTCCTGACAGCATCAAACTTCAAACGGACCTAGCCGCTGATCCAGAAGGACTTTTGGGCCCATAAGTACTTTTTGGAAAGCTTATGGAGTCTACTTCAGATGGTTTTTAGTCCCACATCAAAATTCCTCCTGAGCTGTCCGGAATCGTCGAAACAAGACACGTACCTCTTCCAGTCCGAGTCTGTTTTGGGCCTTGGGCCTTGTAATTGTGTCGTGGGCTAAACCCATGAGGAGTGCACCCCTCACAGGGCAAATCCTAACCCTAGGACGTCCTAACTCATATATATATTCAGTAGCCGCCGCCGTTTAGAGGTGGGTTTTGATAGATTGAAGTTTTAGCCACTGCTACTTCGCTTGAAGCGCGCGTGTCGACTAGATCGCCCGTCTTCTTGTTATTGGAACCCCACCTCTTGTCTTTTCAGATTGAAACTTCATATTTGATTTAGCAATTTAGTGCTTATTCACCTCGTTCTTGCTTGTTCTACGATTGCTTGCAGGAATAAGGTTGATCTGCACCGGCAAGATCAACAACCCTTGGAGAGGTGTATCGATCGCTAAGGCGCAACAACATAACGTCTCGTACGGTTGTAGTCGGGTCGTCAACGTTTCTCCCAAATCTTAGTTACCTTCAACTCACCGAAAGATAGGGCCACCCCTACTCCTATCAGGTGAGGAGTTCATATGCCGTCTTTTTAAGAAGTTTGTGGAGGTAGAGGCGATTTAGCGCATGACACGCGGTGTTCACCGCCTCCGCCCAAAAGATATCCGGGGTCTTGTATTCATCTAGCATAGTCCTTGCCATCTCGACAAGAGACCGGTTCTTCCTCTCCACTACTCCATTTTGAGGTGGATCATATGGAGCGGAGAACTCGTGCTTAATCCCCTCATCATCAAGGAATTCCTCCACTTGAGTATTCTTGAACTCCCCCCATTGTCGCTCCTAACTTTCTTGATCTTGAGCTCGAACGCGTTTTGGGCCCGCTTTGCGAATTTCTTGAAAATTTCCTTGGGTTTCACTCTTATCTTGCAAAAAGAACACCCAAGTGAAGCGAGAAAATCATCAACAATTACGAGCCCATATTTGTTACCTCCGATGCTTAGGTAGGCCACGGACCGAAGAGATCCATATGAAGTAGTTCTAATGGCCTTGAGGTAGTAGTCATGACGTTTTTCACGGGGTGTGGGTTCCCAACTTGCTTTCCGGCTTGACAAGCGCTACACACACGGTCTTTCTCAAATGTGACATTAGATAGTCCGAGGATGTGTTCCCCCTTTAGAAGATTCGATAAGTTCCTCATCCCCGCATGGGCTAGCCTTCGATGCCAAAGCCACCCCATTGAGGATTTTGCTATCAAGCAAGCCTCCGGGTTCACTTTATCTAGGTCAAAGTCCACTAGATAAAGATCTCCCTTCAACCTTCCCTTGAATGCGACGGAATTATCATCTCTTCTAAAGACGGTTACATCCTCGTCGGTAAACAAACAATTGTAGCCCAATTTGCACAATTGAGACACCGATAATAGATTGTAGCTTAAGGACTTGACGAGAAGAACATTAGAGAGAGATAGATTGTTGGAGATGGCAATTTTACCTAATTCCATTACCTTTCCTTTACCATCGTCTCCAAAGACACTATTGTCGTGATCTCCTCCATTCTCATCAAGAGTTGCAAACATACTCCTCTCTCCCGTCATGTGGTTGGTGCACCCGTTGTCAACAACCCAACTCGATCCACCGGAGGAGTATGCCTACAAAAAGGATTAAGCTTGGGATTTAGGTACCCAATCTTATTTGAGTTTGGGTCCTTTAACATTAGCCACGAGCGCCTTGGGCACCCACACACAAGCCCTGTACTCCTCATAATAATCACCAATAAAATGAGCAATCACTTTACCGCGGTGATCCGTGGTAATCTCATATGACTCATAGTACAGTTTTTCTGGTCGGAGCCTCCTACCATTCGGGTCGGAGCCTCCTACCAGTCGTCTCGGTATGTCTGGGTTAGCTGGTCGGAACCTCCTACCGTTAGAGTCGGAGCCTCCTACCGGACCTCTCGGTATACCGGAGAGAGCCGGCCGGAACCTCCGGCCTGATCGGTCGGAACCTCCGACTGGCCTTCTCGGTCTGGCCGAGAGGCATGGTCGGAACCTCCGGAAACTATGGTTGGAGCTTCCGGCCCCCAGACTGACCAAGCAATTTTTTACCTCCTTGGCTTGCGACGTAGCTCCTTCTTTCACAAACTTCAAACATTGCTTCCCATTGACTATAGTCCTTCTGGATGGTCTACTTTCATGGAGAGAGAAGCCAAGACCATAGCCGTTCTTATTGGAGTCGGTAGTGAGGGTTTTGTAGAGGGCATCCTTGGATTGAAATGTTTTCAAATACCCAAACTTTTCCAAGGTGCCCAACCGCTCATTCTCCTTTTTGAGCGCCTCCAAAGCTTTAAGGTTAGTAGCATATGCATCCAAATCATAATTATAGCATTTCGCACAACCGTTGCTTGTGGAGGCATTGGAGATCTTGGTGGCCTCATTAGAGATAGAGGCGCTATTCCAAAGTGTGTCAAATTGCACCTCAAGAGCCTTGTGATTTTGGTCCACTTTCACAAGATTCTCTTAAAAAGTGATTCATTCATACTCTTTAGATTAGCCATTGAGTTATTGACCGAAGAGAGCTCTTTGGTCAATTCCTCAACCTTCTCCATCTCCTTAGCCAAGTTCTCCTCTAGGGCAAGGTTTCTCTCCTTCTCAAGGATGAGCAAGTCCTCTTGCCGTTCGAGGGACTTCTCTTTGCACTCCAATGCCTTCATAAGCTTTGCCAATTGTGACATGGCCGGCTTGCTAAAACCCTTAAGCATCTCATCCATATTATCCTCACTTTCATCATCACTAGAATCATCATCATCAATTGGAGAGATTTGGATGTTGAGGTACCTTTCGCCCTTGTGCCATGAGGCAAGTGGGCTCATAGTGATCGTCGTCGCTCAAGTTGTCGAAGAGACGCTCTTCGAAGCCCGATGATGACTTGATAGCAATTGTGGCAACCCCTCCTTCATCACTTTCTTCCTTGTCGTCGTCCTCATCATTGGAGAACCACTCCTCTCCAATGTGAGCACGCCCGGTCTTCTTCTTGACCACCTTGGACTTGCCACCCTTGTTCTTGAGCTTGGGGCAATCGGCGATAAAGTGGCCATACCCCTTGCATTCGTAGCACGTCCGCTTGGATTGCCTCCTTCCTTTGTCGTCCTCCTTCTTGTCCTTGCCAAAACCGCCTCGACGAAGGAAGTGCTTAAACTTCCTCACCACAAGAGCGAAGTCTTCATCTTCACTCTCGGAGTCGCTTGGGGCTTGCTCCTTCTTTGCCTTCAAAGCAACTTTCTTGTTCTTGATGATTGCGGCATTCTTGGCAAGTTGCTTGACTTCCTTGGCTTCCTCTTCGAGTAGCTCATGTGATATGATCCTTGAGAGAACGTCGCTTGGGGTGAGTCTCTTGAAGTTCTTCATCTCCCGGATGAGAGTCACCAAGGTGGGGTTCCTTGGGGCGATCGCGCGGAGAAGCCTCTTGACCACCACATGATCAGTCATGACTTCACCACCAAGACCACGGATCTTGTTGACAATGACCATCATGCGATCGTACATCTCTTGTGGCGTCTCGTTGTCTTCCATTACGAACCGTCCAAGTTGCCCCTCAAGCAACTCGATCTTGGACTCTCGTACGCCGGGGGATCCTTCATGCGCTAATTGAAGAGTATCCCAAATCTCCTTGGCCTCTTCAAGTTGGTCCACCTTGTTGAATTCCTCGGGGCTCAAGGAGTTGAGGATGACACTTGCGGCTTGAGCATTGCGCTGGATAAGAGCCTCTTGAGCCGGTGTAGGCTCCTCTCCTTCCTCCGGAGCATCCGTCACACCTGTGCACACAATCTTCCAAACACTTGGATGCAATGAGATTAGATGCAATTTCATCTTGTGCTTCCATGCGCTATAGAAGGTCCCGTCAAAATGGGGAGCGCGTCCGGAAGGCACGGAGATGAATTGCTGAGGGGGAGGGACAAACTTGTTGTAATCTAGGTCAATAGCAACTCCCTTTCTTCCACCCGACTTGCTAGTCGAGCCATCTCCGTCTCCTTGAACTCCGGTAGAATCAACCACCTTCTCGGTCGACATCTTCGAATCAACTCCAAGCGGTTAAGCTTTTTAGGAGTTTAAGCTCTGATACCAATTGAAAGCCCGTTGATGTCGCCTAGAGGGGGGGGTGAATAGGCGTTCCTGAAAAATTCTCCAAAAGCAGCGGTAAAATACTGGTAGGAACCTCCGACCAAAATGGTAGGAGGTTCCGACCGGCTCTCTCGGGCTGGCCGAGAGGGCTGGTCAGAGGTTCCGGCCTAGAACGCCGGAAGTTCCGACCCTGGAGTTTAGGCTCTACCAATATACTTCTATAAAGGATAAATTTGACAGAGATCAAGTAAGGTGCAAGTAATGGAGTAAGAGATAAATGCTAGCAAGTTAATATGCAAAATGAGGCAATAACGAGAAAAGACAACGGAGACACAAAGATTTTTCCTGAAGTTCGGATCACAAAGATCTTACGTCTCCGTTGAGGAGCTCCAAAGAGCTGGGTCTCAATTGACCTCTTTCCTCACCATGTGACCACAAAGATCAAACTTGGTTTCCACTAGAATTTACCTCTTTTCCTTGCGGAGGCGAGATTAACCTTCACAAACTTTCCCGGGACAATCCACAACAAGAGGAAGCTCGCGGGAGACGCCTAACCGTCTAGGAGGTTTCCCTCCAAGAGAAATAAGCCCCAAGCAGCCAATCCGCGACCTCCACAAGTGCACACTAAGCAACCTGGGACTAATACTCTGCACAATTCTTGATAAACTCATTAGTCCCTTAACCGCTTTGTCATTAATCCACCAAAACCCACTTAGGGGATAGATGCACTTTCAATAACGAAATCTTATTGAAACTTATGGGTATATATAAGAATATAAGGAATCAATATACTTATTATGGGTGTATCTCTCCCGGCTTATGTGGTTTAGGAATGCATGATCGATACATCGAAGAGAACTAAAAGGAAGAATTCTTTAATGACCTCTTAATCTCCTCCACTTGGGACTTGTCAAGAACTTCAAAAGTAGAAAACTTTTCCCAAAGCCAAAGGTAGTAAATAACACATAATAACATAAAAAAAATAATCTTTTCATTCTCTTATCCTCCTTTTTCAAAAGAATAAGTCGTTCATACCTTTTTTTTATATTTGAAACTCATGTTCATGGTCTGTTTTATACCCAATTGTTGCCCGTGTGAAAAAAAGAAGAGAAATTAGGCCATGTTTCTCGAGAGAGACTGCCTTCTCTCAGGCCAGCAGTCTTATACTTATAGTCGACTGCTCTATGACGATCTGACCTCTTTCCTGGGCTCTGCTCGCTCGTCTACGCTCCGACCAATTCAGTAAAAATAGAAAAAATGATGTTTCCTTGAAAAAGTCTAAGAAATAGTAGTAGTAGTCAAAAGTGCACTTTTTCCATATATTTCGATTTATAGGGACCCCTATCTTTATCTCTATCCACAGAGATACCTATCTATATAGAGAGAGATTTATCTAAAAATGGATCTAGACTATCCTCTGCCTGGGTAGATATGCCCCTATGAGCGACTAGGCCGATCTTTTTTTATATGTTTTGGTCACGTCCGTTTCCGCTCCGAAGAGGAAGGTTTGGATCTTTCAATCTTATGTCGTGAGGTATGTGACCTATGTTAGGTCCATAAGATACCACAGCTTTTAGTGTTCTATGATTCACCTCCGAATAATGAATAGGTAGTTCGATCCTTCTGATTCTTATCTTCCTAGTAAACGGGGATCCGGAGCAATAGGTCGAATTACTATATAAAGAAGACTTGTAAACAAAAGGACTTTTTGTTCGAGTAGGAAGATTTCGGTTTTTCTCCTTCGTTGTTTTCAATAAGAAGAAGTATTTGAAATGAAGCAAATTCCTCTTCATTCTGTTGTGCTCAACAAAGGAACTGCCTAAGCATACTTTTGCGGATCCAAACTTCTTTGTTCTTTCGAAGTCTTCTTCTTGCATATAAGAACGCAACTCTTGCAAAAACCAGTATTTGAGTAGTAAGCGGCATCCCCTCTGAGTTGTGAGTAAGCGGAACCATTCTGTTTTTGTTCTTCTCTAGATTCTGACCGGTAGTAATTTGTCTATGATTTTTCCAACTGATATGTCGATATAGAAAGATCTCCTTATTTCTTCACCGCGGGTTCTCGCGTCATTTTCTTGAAATGATATTAGATCACCATGGGAAACTTTCAAATGAGTAATGGTTACCAGTCTATTATTCAAACAAACCCTTCGATGACTTATCGGCTGCCTTGCTTGAGGAAGAGTGTCACAAAAATGGAGACGAACTGGAATCATGTCCGATCTTGTTTCTTGATTGAGTAAAAAAGGGATATATGAAGTTCGTTTTCTTCCTCTGTGCATCCCCCTTATGGGTAAATCCCCATAATAAAGGGACAACTTTCATGTAGTTTGTGATTTGATGTTACTGTTTAGATTTTCTCTCTGAGAAAGATTTCTTTTAATGGATCCCCTCTTGTTCCTCAATCTTCGGAGAATGTGGCGTTGGATTAGAGAAAGTTCTCTGTTCTGAACATATCCTGGAAGTAGACGACATGTTTTAAATCTTAATGCAGGCATGGCATATTCATTGAATCAGTCTTTTTCGCCACATCGCGTATAAAGGTAATCGAACCATCGCTTGAAGCAAAGAAGTCCTTCTTTTCACTACTTTGGTCAGCACTACTCAAATGGCTACATCGGGGGGGGGGGGGGGTGATCCGTATAACCTACTCCCTCTTTTCAAGGAAGTTGGTATCGGACCTAGTGTAGCCCGTTAGACCAGTTCCTTTTGGTGCAGAGTTCATTCAGCGCCTGTAATGTACTGAAGTGGCTTCTTCACTCCAGCACAGAAGTATTCTAGTGTGGTGAGCCCGATTTGATTTGTTTAATGTGGGCCCTCCGTTATTTTATGTGATCGGAAAAACGAATGAAATCATAAAGGCCATCATTAGGGCAAACAATGCAATAGCTTTGGTGAGAGTAAAGCCCAAAATGCATAACCAAATAATTGTTTTGCCAATGAAGGATTTAGCGCCACGGAATGAATCGAAGAACTGAGGATGTTTCCAAAACCGACAGCAACTCCCGCCAAAGCAATTGTAAGTGCCACTATTTCAAAAGCAAAGGTAAGCTTATCCAATTGAAGAGTTTCTTATTTATTGGATACAAAGTTGATGAGGACATCAACACCATCAATACGTCCACACCTACACATGGAGAAGGTCAACAAGGAAAGGAAGGAGATCATCAAGGAAAAGGATTCACGTAGGCTGAAATCGGACTATACGACAGCACCAACTTGTGACGGCCACCACGACTTCATACGAACTTTGATTTGGGAGTTCTAGTACTTCATGGAAAGCTTATCAAGTCTACTTTCGAACGGATCCAGACTCATGCTCATATCTACTCAGAATCATCCGTAATCATCGTTTTAGTGACGAGAGGTTTCCTATTTAAGATGCTGCGTCACCGTTTTTGGGCCAAAGGCCCATGTATCAAGTTGGGTCCATTAGGGACACATCCTAGGGTTGGAGAATGACCCCAACACCCCTGTAGTCGTCCTCCCATCCTATTAATACCCTTAGAGCCGCCATAAACAGATTGGGTTTTGTTAGATTAAAGTTACCATGTAATCCCGTGATCGGTTATATCGCCGGTTTGCTCGTCTTTGGAACCCCATCGTCATTGTTGTTCTTTGAGTTAAAACCTTCATCTTTTATTCACAAATTAAGTTGCTTGTTTATCTTGTTCTTGCTAGTTCTCGATTGCTTACAAGAACAATTACCCTCATGGTTGGGCTGGTCATGCATCCGTCGAGATTGCGAACAACCTCTGGAGTTGGTGTAGACGATTGCTAAGGCGCAACGTCCCTGGATGATTGTAATCGGATTGCCAACGTTGCTCCATCCAATCGACTTACCCTCTCATCGAAAGATCGGGATACCCACGTTCACATCAAAAGTACACATGACCATACCATGTATAGTAATAAATGTGATGAAATATAAGGCACCAGGTCTCGCCCTCACATTCACCAGAGCAAAAACCCGAAGAACTTGTTTAGCCAGGGATGTCCCTCCAAAGAACAACCTTTTTTTCTCACTGAAGAAAGAGGTTTCAGCTTTAGACAAAAGAAGTCTGCTCTGCCGTAGATACAAAGGGAAAACGAGTGTGGTAAGTTATAGACATCTAGAACTCAAATAACTTATCAACAGAGCTATCAAAAGATAGCATTTCAATGGCTTAAGTCACTATCAAGATAATAAAACGTATATAAAAAAGGGCGCGCTGCGATTCGAGGCACGAAGTGTCACTAACTGGAGTCAAAATAAAGCAGTGAGAAGGACTGTGGGATTATCGGGAATGGCATCTCATCAAATAAGCGTTACAAGAAAAGAAAAAGCAAGCCTAGAGAGGGCAACCTTGAAATAAATCCATCTATCTTCGCTCTACAATGTGATTCTTATTGTTAGCCCAAACCTCCATGGGAAAGACCTACGTAGCAAACTCAACGTTGTCTAGCACGCTGTCATCAGAAGAAAACTAGCTTGCAATTGGAGGGGTTGGATCGAATGTAGGGGCAGTCCCAAGAGCTGCAATGAAACTAGAAATCAAGACAACGGCGGAACTACAAGAGGCTCTATTATAGTAGGAACCTACCTAAGCGCTTAGGAATAATAAGTGAAGTAAAAGGCGCGGAGCGGTTACTCGCAATGGAAAGATATAAATCAAATCTAGAAAGACGCGTTCTACCTATGACTGCCATTTGTTCGCTTTTATCTATCGTATTGGATAGAATTCAAGTCCCTTTCATGTTCTACCGCTTTTATCTACCTATGACTGCCCAAGGAATGGTTGGATTTGAACCATCATTATCTCCATTATGCCTCTTCTTTGCCTCCTGCCACTAGAAAGGATCATGGAAACATGAGAAGCAAAGAAAGAACGAACATATGGGCGTTAAGCATTGTGAAGAGTTTTTTTTAGTTAAATAGCTGGGAATAAGGCTTACCTTTCGTAAGTCCAATATGGCAAGCAACAGCCAATGTGGCCTGTAGGTTGGCATCCATGGTAATTTGATGTAAAGCCTTTCCGTATACTATTAAACTTATTTCAGCTAGTTTTCACAGTCAAAGCTCAAGTAAGCTCTTTGGCAGCTCGTTGCACGATTGCTTTGGGTTGCCTATTAAAGAAAAGAAAGCATGTTACCTTTAGGCCAGACTGGCTTTAGTCTCGGTGGAACCCCTTTGAACACCCCACCTAAATGGGAAGGAAGCTCTAGAAAAGAAGCTCGTAGTTCCTCAATAATAGACTCGCACCTAGGAGAAGGGAATCAAATATATAAGGTTGAATGAATGGAAAAAAAAAAGAAGAATAAGCTTGAACTTACAGCTTTATTTTTCATATAGAAGAAGAAGAAGAGTAACCTTTGTCTTTAGACTGATCTGTGTCCTCAATCCTAAGCCCCTCTTCCCCCTTTGATTTAGTTTTCACTCTCCTTTGTTTTAGTAGACTAAGCCTGATCCTACTTTGCGAGTCCAACAGGTCTAGTATTCTTTTATTTTTCGTCTGAGGGAACGTGGTAGCCCTGATCTAGCTAAGACTTTAGATTCCATTCTATTTCATTCTGATCTCGTTATGAGGAAATCGGCGAGGCTAAGACAAGATATGGGACTTCCCGTGCTAAGTTGTTCCAATCTCTGTATTTAAGTAACCGAACTCTAAAGTGTGCTATGAGCTCGATTTTGTGCGTACAAGGCTATAGAAGCGAGCAAGGCTACCTTTCCGCTAGAAATCCTATACCTGAGTGCTATTTGATCAGAGTGAGTTGTAATTGTGCTTGATTTACTTGCTCTTCTATTTGCATTTGTTTGTTAAGTATGTGGGTGACTCATTGTCGTGAGATCGGTTGGTCGAGGGGGAAGGCTAATAATAAAGAGAATAAGAAAATAAGTGTTTCAAGCCTAAGCAAAAGAGAGATTGTCAGACAATAAATGTTTCAATGGGTGTAGATACAGGGAAGGGGGTGTGGCGTATGCCACTGACTTTCAGGTGTGTAGGATGCAGTTCCCACATGATTGTACAATAGGCATTGGAGCCCTCATCTGTACATACATGGAGGTGTGGTGATCGCATATGTGGAGCAACTTCCTTCGAGATCCCTTTGACTCGGGACCTAAAGTCAGCATGAGAGTGTTAACATCAAGGACGCAAGGATTCCCATGCATGATGCGTACAACTCTAATCGCGAAGCGAAGTAAAAAAAATAAACCGATGAAAGGAGAGAATGCGGGAGATAGAATGATGTTGGGCCAGCATAAGAAGTCAGACTAAATAACCCATTCGACGCGTCGGTTGTACTCGACCACTGGGGGATATGGATTTAGTGACTTACCAACCAACCAGACATTGAGGGCAAGACATACCATACAAATCACGGCTTCAGCTGCTGTAGTCATCTAGTCGAGCCGCTACTAGCGTGTGTGTAATTCATGGCAGTTCACTATTTTGCTTGTTATGGAGCTATTCTCTTTCTTTTTTTTAGTATAGAGTGGTAAGTTAGTCCTGTTCTAAGGAAGTGGTAGCTGTTCCAGTACACAAAGAAGGGAGATTTGTGTAACCCGAGCTCAAAGACGGTGTGGCCAAAGTGATCAGCACAAGGGGTACTGCTGTTATGATCCCTGCACGCGGAAAAAACTCATCTCAAGACATGTCACATTTGATGAAACACAATTTGCCTTGCTACCCCAAAGCCTCTTCTTGGGGGGAGATACACACACGCTTGATGACTGCTTTGCCACTGCCCACTCTATGTGCTCTGATTAGCGTTCCAACGCCTGGCAGTGCACACGGCTCAGATTCGGTTGACCACGCCCACATCCGCTTCAGACATAAAGGACCATTGAGGTCTGGCCCTATCGTACTGGAAGTCCCATGCTTTTCTTTTTTCTTCTCGTGCGTTAGGATTGAAACCTAAGCTAATTAATCTACTATCTCTGGAGAATGGTATCCGTTCATTTCTGCCTGTCCATAAGCGTATATAAGATGAAGTCTAAACGAATGTGCCACTCCCATTACGGTTAAGGCATTTGAGAATATTAGCATTGAGCACTCTAACTCGAAGGAAGAAGCCGAAGCCAGTCCAGTAACTTGAACTCAGACTATCTACGAAAAAGATGGAGTGTTTATTCAGTTGCTAGTTGGAGATGCATTCACTCCTAAACTAAAGAACTAATTCTACTGAGCTAGCCTCCCATTATGCGCCAATGCTTGAATAGGATTGACCTTTACCAAGCCAGTTTCTTATAGTTGACCAATATAGTTCGACCGATTGAGACAACGGGGCAGATGTGACCGATGGATTTGAAGAAGGAACTCATTTTTTTACTGATTCAGACCGTTTACCAGAAGAGCGGTATGGTTTAGAAGAGGTACTCATAATACAGATATAGTTTAACAAATTGCCTGATCAATTACTGACTCATCCAATTTGATCAGAAGTGAGTTCATTGTTGTTGTATAGCGAAACCTTTCCTTGACAAAACCATTCTTAGCTTATAGAAGCCGAACTATCTATCCAGATCAGGGTTGAACGAAGTGAATGGAAAAGCCAAAGAAAACATAAATCCATTGCGATTACAAACCTGTGACTCTACAGCCAGGGCTCGATGGCGATGTAAGAAAGAATGGGGAGTTAGGGCTTAGGTTTCCTCTATAGCCAGTTCCAATTCCAAATCATTTGCTGACATGCAGACTCACTTCTCTTTTATGGGATGAAAGCCCTTATCCAAGTTGTCTATTTACGTGGGTGAATCAAGTACAACAAGTCAGGTCAGAGCTTGTGGTAGAAGATTGGGCTCAGCTACGCAGATCCACACAACTAGGAAAGAAGTACGCATTGCTGACTAACTGCTTGATCGATCCTAGTTACTAGTAGCTAATCAAGTTAGGGTGGCCTCGCATCTTCTTCGGCTTTTGCTACAGTCTGTTCCTTCCTTCAGTCAGTCCTTCCAAGATTTTAGCCTGCGGATCTCTCTCTTCAAAATATATCCTTCAGCGCCAGTCTTTCTTGCCCTACCTTAACCCCGCTTTCACGTGGTGAATTGGTATGTGATCACTTTACGGTATTCTTTAAGCTTTCTTGGTCACCGGACCAAGTGAGAACTGCTCAGCTTGCTTTCTTTCCCTAGCACACACTTAGTAGATAGTAGGCACAGGTCCGCTCATCGAACTTTACTTGTGGAGTGAGACCTGTGCTCGACATGGTGAATTTCAGTGCTCTTTCTCCCGGTATGGTTCACCACATGCCTGTGATCGATCTCTCTCAAGCTAGGTTTGGTATCGGTATCAGTGAAATCCATCATTGAATTGAAGTGGTAAGTGGGCGTACGGTCTATGTACTTCCTCCTATCAGTGGCATTAGTTCCTTTTCATTTTCTAGATAGATGGGCAGAATATATCTCTTTATATTAGACTAGAAAGGATCAAGTGCTCTCTCATCTCCTATTTGTTTGAGCCATTCATTATAGTGGTGGTGCCGGGAAGGCAGCTTAGCACTCTAGTCCTTTTGTGTAAGGACTTGTAGCATGGGCAGGCAATCTCTTCGATTGATTCCCCTCCAGGAATTACTTTCATTAATTAGCCGGCCCACGGAGTGAAATATCGAACTTAAACCTATAAATAACTAGTATCTCAAAAAACAAAATAAAAGGCTTTCTTTTAAGCTTGTTAATGGAATTCCACAGGAGTCAAGCGCTAGAAAAGAAGAATTGGAAATCAGTCGCTTCCCTTCTGGGCTCAAGTCAGCCGAAGAGTGAACTTCATATTAATAGGTAAATCCTACATCAAGCGTAAAGGAAGTACACTTATTTGGATTCGGCGCTTAATAACTTGTACTTGACGTTGGTTTCGGTTCGATCAACTATCTTTTTTGAAGCGGATAGTTCACAGTGCTCATTCTAAAAAAAAAGCGGAAAAGCCATGATGTTTCCACTCCATTTTCATTACGAAGATGTATTACGTTAGGATCTGTTGCTCAAACTGAATCACGCCAATGTTATGGAAGTTCCTGGATTGTTTGAAATCAGATTAGTACAAAAAGCTGCCTCTGATTTCAGAATCCAATTTGGAAAATTGGCTATGGAGATTTTGTGCGGTTAGAGATTCATACAGACACAAAGGGGCCCTTATTTTAAAGCCGGAAAAGGAAAGTCGTTTCGATCCAATCCATTCTTGGGGTCCGAAAAAGACACTGGATATGTCAGTGATTTTGCACGATAAAGCATTCTCCGAGGGCACGGAATGTACCATTTTTTGGTCAGAATCTTGACAATAATGTCTATGTTAGATTCTCTGGTCGAAATATGGGAAAACTCCATCAAATTCTTTATGGAAACGGAGTTTTGTGAATTCTCCTCGGAACTAGAAGATCATTTCGAGATCTTCGAGCATATTCGAGGGTTCAATGTGACTATTGTCACTTCGGCCAATACAAAAGATGAGACTTTACTACTGTGGAGTGGCTTTTTGCTAAAAGATGAGGGGGAAACTAAGTAAGATGTCGGAGAAGCAAAATATACGAGATCACAAACGTAGATTGCTCGCAGCTAAATATGAATTGAGATGAAAGCTTTAGAATTTTTTAACCTGATCTTCCATCTGATATGCGGGACAAACATCGTTATAAGTTGTCCAAGTTGCCAAGAAAGAGTTCAATGGCACGAGTTAGAAATCGAGGTATTTTCACAGGTCGCCCTTGTTCCATAGTTGAGTTCTTTCACATTTCTCGTATCAACCACCAAACCAATAGAACAAAGGTTAGCTCTGCAGCTAGTCCACAAGCAAGGGTTGTAGGTCCATTACCGTCTAGCTCCCGACCGAAACTAACGTAGTCATCCTAACTCTCGGAACGGAGATGCTAATGGGACAGGAATCGAAGTCCATATTTTTCTAAATTCTTTAATGAGAGAGTGAATACCAATACCATACCTAATTCAGATTTGGCTCGCTTAGAACTTGATAGTCTTCTAATGGCAAAATTGGATGAAGATAATCAAGCCAAGCTCGTTCACTTTGAATTGAGGAAGGAAGGGGTAGGGGAATATGAAATTTCTTAAGATGGTTTGTAGGTTTCTCATAGCAAATAGAGATACCAAGGCGCTCTCCACAACCTAGTAGTTGATGGGTATGGGGAGGGGAAAGAAGAGAGGGTCAGAGGGCTTCTTTCACTTGATTTTGGTTGGTAGGATCCGCCTATAGGTGGGTAACAGGGGTATTACGATTAGGGGAAAGAACAATTGGGAAATCCCTCTTCTTTCTGGTTTCAAAGAGACAAGACACATATAGACTTTAGGGCAATGAGGGAGGAGCCGAGCTGTGTTAGAATTATTTCTAATTATTGTGATGCGGATAAGTCTAATACCACAGAAAGAACAACCAGGACTTTCGAATCCCCAGATTATAGTTTTTGAGCAGCCATACATATAAGAATCCGACTAATCTAATAAATATAGCACTAGCACTTCATCTTCCAGCACTTCATCCACTTGGACCAAGGACTCTCTTTAGGCTCCCATGAGAAAAATTACTCGTAGAACATGATGTGAACGTGGGTGTCCCGATCTTTGGATGAGAGGATAAGTCGATTGGATGGAGCGACGTTAGCGATCCGACTATAACCGTCCAGGGACGTTACGCCTTAGCAATCGTTACACCAACTCCAGAGGCTGTTCGCAATCTTGATGGATGCACGATCAGCCCAACCACGAGGGTAATTGTTCCTGTGAGCAATCGAGAACTAGCAAGAACAAGATGAACAAGCAACTCAATTTGCAAATAAAAGATGAAGGTTTAACTCAAAGAGAACAAACGGTGGGGTTCTGAAGACGAGCAAACCGGCAATCTAACCGATCACGGGATTACACGGTAAAGTAGCGACGCTAACTTTAATCTAACAAAACCCAATCTATTTATGACGGCTCTAAGGGTATTAATAGGATGGGAGGATGACCATAGGGGTGTTGGGGTTGTTCTCCAACCATAGGATGCGTCCCTAATGGACCCAACTTGATACATGGGCCTTCGGCCCAAAAACGGTGACGCATCACCTTAAACACGAAACCTCTTGTCACTAAAATGATGATTATAGACAATTCCGAGCAATTATGAGCATGAATCCAGATCCGTTGGAAAGTAGACTTGATAAGCTTTCCGTGAAGTACTAGAACTGCCAAATCGGAGTTCGTATGAAGTCGTGGCAGCCGTCTCAAGTTGGTGCTGTCTTGCAGTCTGAATCTAGCCTGCGCGAATCCCTTTCCTTGTTGATATATGATGTGAGTAATGGTTGTATCCATACGTGTCATAGTCACATCAGAACATCTCATCTAATAAGCGTTTACGACAAAAGAAAAGGCAAGTCTAGAGGGGGCAACCTTGAAATAAATCCATCTATCTTCGCTCTACAATGTAATCTTATTGTTATCCCAAACCTCCATGGGAAAGACCTACGTAGAAAACTCAACGCTTGTCTAGCACGCTATCATCAGAAGAAAACTAGCCTGCAATTGGAGGGGTTGGATCGAATGTAGGGGCACTCCCAAGAGCTGCAATGAAACTAGAAATCAAGACAACGGCGGAACTACAAGAGGCTCTATTATAGTAGGAACCTACCTTAAGCGCTTAGGAAAAATAAGTGAAGTAAAAGGCGTGGAGCGGTTACTCGGATGGAAAGAAATAAATCAAATCTAGAAGGACGTGTTCTACCTATGACTGCCATTTGTTCGCTTTTATCTATCGTATTGGATAGAATTCAAGTCCCTTACCGTATTCATCTATTCCCTCTCCTTTCCGTCGAGTTGACCTCAGATTCTAAAGCAACCCACGGGCATAAGAAAAGAAGTTATCAAGCTTTTGGGATAGCAAGTTATTTCTAGGGTAAAGGCAAACAAGCTAATAGTCTAAGGCTAAGTCCCTACAGTTTGAATAGTCCCATTCCTCCTGCCTTCCGCCGACCTGCGGCCTTATCATAGTAGCCCTTCTTTCTTGCCAGCGAGATAGTTACTATGAAGTCTGCATCGGGAGAATGGGAATAACGATCTTTCATATGATACGGAAACCGAAGAGAATAGACTGCTACATACTAAGTTGGTTATTCGTAAATTTTTACCTTCTTGGAAAATAGGAATGGGGATTGGCAGGGCCTCTACTATCAACAAATTACTTGGGCACCGGTGATACACCCTAGGATACCTTACCTATTTAGACATTTACGCCTCGCTGCACGCCTTCCCAACGAGCCAAAACTATGCCTAGGCCTCAGGCTTAGGAAATATACTACTACTAGTTTTGTATAGAAAGCCTAGAAATACCCATATTCCTTTAACCTTCACGAAGAAGTTCGTTACTATGTCATACTCCTAAAGAAGTTGTAATAAAATGTGCTGATCCAGGTCCGTGGCATAAAATAGAATAAAATGAGCTGATAGGAGCAGGGGTGGCCCGATCTTTCGGTGAGTTGAAGGTAACTACGATTTGGGAGAAACGTTGACGACCCAACTACAACCGTATGAGACGTTGTGTTGTTGCGCCTTAGCGATCGATACACCTCTCCAAGGGTTGTTGATCTTGCCGGCGCAAATCAACCTTATTCCTGCAAGCAAATAGAAGAAACGAGCAAGAACAAGATAAAAGCAATCTGATATTGCAAATAAGAATTGAATACAAACGATAAGGTGGGGTTCCGTAACAAGAAAACGGCGATCTAACCGATCACGGCTTTACCCGGAAAAGTAGCAATGGCTAAACTTTAATCTAAACAAAACCCACCTCTAAACAATGACGGCTACTGAATATATATGAGTTGGGACGTCGTAGGGTTAACCCTAGGGCGCACACCCCTTGGGCTTAGCCCACGACACAATTACAAGGCCCAAGGCTCAAAACAGACTTGGACTGGAAGAGGTACGTGTCTTGTTTCGATGATTTCAGACAGCTCAGAAAGAATTTTGATGTGGGACCAAAACCATGTGAAAGTAGACTTCATAAGCTTTCCAACAAGTACTCATGGGTCCCGAGAGTCCTTTTGTATCAACGGCTAGGTCCGTTTGAAGTAGATGCTATCAGGAAGCCCGAATCCGAATCCAAAACGTGCAGAACTTCATCTCTTGCCTTCTATGGATCAAAGGTGACGTGGTGATGTAGGAGTAGACTTGGGTAAGGTCCTGGTTTGGTCCCCAATCAATTTCTTTGATCATCCATGTGTTCCTTGCGCTCGGTCTCTTTCCCTTCACCCAAGCAAGTATCTCTGCAAACAAGAACACACAAAACTCGTGGTGCAGTAATGGCTGTTCAAATATATAACGCGTAAATCTTACGTAGAAAGCATGCACCTTTAGTTGATGAATACATAAGGTAGCTTTGGTCATATCCAAACTAGTGATGTCCTCATCATCCTCTCTTCCTTGATTGGAAACCGTCCGTGGTTTCGCCTTGTCATTAAGCCTGATGAACATATCTTTATCTTTCACAACATAGGATAAGGTAGTATTGTGCATATGGTTGGATTTTGAAACTTTTAAACACGGAGAACACTTTGTAGTGTCGTGCAACTCATAATACTCCCTTTCTTGTAAACTAACCTGTAACTCATTTAAACAACTAGAGGAACTAGATAGAGAATTATTTATACTCATGCGGTCCTCTAGACAAGACATGTCATTATGAAAAGGAGGTATATTAAAATTCGAACAAATGTATACTCTATGCACATTATATTCTCCTTTATTATCATAATTGCCAATAACATAAAAAATCACATAAGAAGGACATGGCAAATCAGATCTAGCAAATAATGTCTTCTCTAAAAATATCAGCATAATACATGGGAACATAAACATCTCTCAAATATCGTTTCAGATCTTTCCAAGATTGAGGTCTTTTATCATGCCTACAAAGATGTTTCCAATGATATGAAGCACTTTTAACAAGAACACTAGAGGCAGACATAACTTTTTGTTTCTCAGACAAATTATGCATTTCAAATTCTTTATCTACTGCTATCTACCATTCAATGTATGCATGAGGATCATAGTTTCCTTCAAAATAAGGTAGTGCACATACCTAACATGTATCATGTTGATCACTCCTCTTATCTCGACGAAGAGGTCGAAGTTGAGCACATTCGTCTTCAATCGCCTTGCATACTCCTGCCATGGTTAGTAGAAAACAAGAACATACACAAAAATATGCATGCTCCTATAAACTACTAGGTAGTGGAGGCATAAAAGTCACACACACTCAAGCTTTATACCAAGCTCTTACAAGTTCTTACCAATGCAAACTGAATGGTGACCACACCGACTTAACCAAAACCCAATGGAGGTTGGATGTATCGATGCCTTGACAAACACTTTCTTGTACGACTGCAATCAAATCTGTGGAGCTCTAGGTAGGCTTAAATATTTAGCAAAGGATAGCAAATGCTCAAATCAGAAAATGCAAAACTGAATAATCGTTCAAAGTCAGTACTGTGCTGGTCCTAGGCTAGAACGTACTAGAGACGCAAGCCTACGCACCAATGATACCACAAACGACTCCGAACAGAATTAAAAGGAATTCGCTGAAAAGAACAAAGGTGAGGCTCAGATTGTTTTTTTTTCACTTCTTTCTTTCTTTTTTTTTGGTGCGGCTTTTTTTCTTCTTCTTTTTTTAAGCACCTTTCTGCCTTTTTTTTTCTTTTTTTTGGAAAAAAATAAATTTCCAAAGACCAAACTAATAACAAAGAAATTAACAAAGGAAATCTGGCCGAAAATAAGGAAAACAGGGCTAGGAACACAGCTGAACTTTGTCGGTCTCCAATCACAAGGAAGACGACCAGATTTGGGAGTGTGCCCAAAAGCAAAGATGTAGATCTGCTCGTCAGCTTTCCAACAAGTATTTAAACACCCAAATCTGATTCTGTATGGAACAAATCTAACGATTTTACTAACAAAGCTCAACTGACTCCGAATCGTACTCGGTTCAAACTTGCCAATCTGAGTAGAACTCTTTCAAAGCTCGTATTTAACTAAGGAAAATGACCAGGAATCGTCCGAGATATGGATGCTAAGGTGATATAGATGGCAAAGGTGGTGGTGGTGGCGGCGGTGACAATGTGAATTGCAGCAATATTTATGGCAACGGCGGTGGTGGCGTGGAAACCGGCGGCAAAGGAAGTGGTACTAGACATGACAAGAACTTGAAACTCTAAACGACTAGACACTAAGACCAGCAACTCGACATGATGATGCAACTGAAAACTCAATAAAGCAAAATCCAAAAAGAACAATGCAGCAGCTCAAACATGTCTTGGTAATGATGTAACTTTTTTTTTGTAGGACTTTTTCTGGTTATGGGTAGATGAATACTCACCGAGCAACGAAAGCTCTGATACCACTTGATAGGAGCAGGGGTGGCCCGATCTTTCGGTGAGTTGAAGGTAACTACGATTTGGGAGAACGTTGATGACCCGACTACAACCGTATGAGACGTTGTGTTGTTGCGCCTTAGCGATCGATACACCTCTCCAAGGGTTATTGATCTTGCTGGTGCAGATCAACCTTATTCCTGCAAGCAAATCGAAGAAACGAGCAAGAACAAGATAAAAACAATCTGATATTGCAAATAAGAATTGAATACAAACGATAAGGTGGGGTTCTGTAACAGGAAAACGGCGATCTAACCGATCACGGCTTTACCCGGAAAAGTAGCAATGGCTAAACTTTAATCTAAACAAAACCCACCTCTAAACAATGATGGCTACTGAATATATATGAGTTGGAACGTCCTAGGATTAACCCTAGGGTGCACACCCCTTGGGCTTAGCCCACGACACAATTACAAGGCCCAAGGCTCAAAACAGAATCGGACTGGAAGAGGTACATGTCTTGTTTCGATGATTCCAGACAGCTTAGGAAGAATTTTGACGTGGGACCAAAACCATCTGAAAGTAGACTCCATAAGCTTTCCAACAAGTACTCATGAGCCCCGAGAGTCCTTCTAGATCAGCAGCTAGGTCCGTTTGAATTTGATGCTGTCAGGAAGCCCAAATCCAAATCCAAAACATGCAGAACTTCATCTCTTGCCTTCTATGGACCAAAAGTGACATGGTGATGTAGGAGTAGACTTGGGTAAGGTCCTGGTTTGGTCCCCAATCAACTTCTTTGATCATCCATGTGTTCCTTGCGCTCGATCTCTTTCCCTTCACCCTAGCAAGTATCTCTGCAAACAAGAACACACAAAACTCATGGTGCAGTAATGGCTGTTCAAATATATAACGCGTAAATCTTACGTAGAAAGCATGCACCTTTAGTTGATGAATACATAAGGTAGCTTTGGTCATATCCGAACTAGTGATGTCCTCATCATGAGCTTTTGTATCTTTCCTTCCCAAAGCCTTAAGAGCACTCCCGAAAGTTGTATTACTTGGTTACTGAGCTAGGAGCGCAGCGGTCAGAAACCTTGGAGAAAAAAAGCAGAGAAAGAAAAAGAATGAAATTTATGGAATGTAGTGCTAGCCAACGACCGCTGGGACCTTGGGATGGCTTCTAAATAAGGGATAAGATTGGTTTTTTTTAGTTGGATGTGCTATTTAGATTTCTATTCAATTGACATCAGTATTGTAAGCTTATACAAAGGCCGTAGGCTTTCTTGCAAACCTCGATCCAGCTACAGTTGACAAGTTTAGGCAATGCACGCTTTTCTATAAGCTTCTTGACTCGGTAAACTTCTTCTAGCATTTGAGCTTCTATGTATACATCCGCTAACAACACAGAATTCCTAGGAGTCTTTCCCGCTCAAAAGAGAGCACGCCAACTTAGCATACTCCACATGGCCGTATTTACCACATGCACCCACGATCGAAGAGTTACCCTATTTTACTGTCCTCCAGTGATTTCTTTGAACTTAGATCTAAAATGAGTATTTACTATGCGGTCGAGATTGATGGCAAAGACTTCATGAAAATGGAGCCTTTCTCAACTTTACTTTATCTTCCGCACCTAGGCTTGATTGGCTGAAGCTCCATGTCATGACTGAATAAAGCAAGGGAGCCTCTGTTTTCTTGCTTGTTGCGTGTATCCGTTTTCTTGCTCCACTCATTTTCTTGCTCGTTGCGTGTATCCGTTTTCTTGCTCCACTCCTGTCTAGTAAGGTTCAAGATATAGTAGCTAGGCCTGTAGTTAATGTATATTAGAGTATGATGAGGGCATCCCTTCCATGGATACAACTCCTTCACCACAAGGACCACTTACTCGAGCTCGTGCTCGTCAACTTAATTACCAGGTGAATTCCTTCCTAGGTTCATATATTATTGAGAATAGTCTGCTACCTAATGCAAATCATTTATTTGTGATTAGGAATCTGGGAAAGGACGAAGGAAATGGACCAAGTCAAGCAAGAATTCGAGATGGACTCGTTCTGAAATCAGATTCGGACTGCTGCGATGGTACCAAGTTCAAACGGGCATAACTTCCTCATACGGACTCCGTTTGGGATGTTCTTGTACTTCATGAAAAGCTTATGAAGTCTACTTTCCAGCGGATCCAACCTCACCTTCAAATTCCATCCGAGGCGGCCGTAATCATCAAAACAATCCACATTGGTTCCTGAGTCCGAGTCAAACGGGTGTGCGCCATCCCCACTTGGGCCCATGGGCCTTGTAACCCTAGGCGTGCGCGTGGGGACGCCCCTCCCTGGTCGTATCCCTATTTAAGAGCCACCGCCTCCCTTGTTACGACTTGGATTTCGTTCAGTTTAGGTTTAGCCCTTGTGCAAACTTCTGTTCTTCAGTTGTGTCGGACGACCACCTGTCAAGACAGCTCCGTGATCCCAACATTGTGTTCGCAATACAATTTATGCTTCATTCATATTTCAATATCAGATTGCCTACGTCCTATTCTTGCTAGTTCTTCGATTGCTTGCAGGGATTGAACCTCGTGTTCAGGTTGATCGCGTCGCCAGCGGGATCAATAACATCTCGGAGTTGGTTCAGTGATTGCTAAGGCGCAAGCGACGTCGTGCGTTTGTAGTCGGATTGCCAGGGTCATCTCCACCCACAAATTGATAGCTATCAATCTCATCGAAAGATCGGGCACCTCGTCCCCATCAAGTGGTATCAGAGCTCAAGGTTGCTCGGTGAGAATTTCAATTTTCAATAGATTCGATTGTTTTTCCTTACCTAGAGTACACAAAAACCCAAAAAAAATATTAGCAGTAGATCAATCTAGCCAAACCAGTTTGAGCCTCGCAATTTGTCTTTTCAGTACTTTGCATGGTTGAACTCTCGGTTGCATCGTCGTGTCCTGTGCTGGTCTTAGCATCTAGTCCTCTAGAGTTTTGAGTTCTGCTCACCTTACCGTCACCAACACCACCACCAGATCCGCAACCACCACCAGATCCACCACCACTACGAAATCCGTAACCACCACCAGATCCACAACCACCACCAAATCTGCTGCCAACATCAACACCACAAAATCCGCCACCACCACCAGATCCACAACCACCACTAGATACGCCAGATTCGCAGCTTGCCTAATTGAGAGAGAGAGAGTATCTTTTAATTACCTATATACCCCTGGTCAAAAAAAAGTGCATGGGTGTAATGAGTTTCTGAGAACCTTGCATTGAGTTTACCAATTTAAGGAACTTTCTGCAAAAAAAAAGAAGAGAAAAAAAGGAAAAAAAGAGAGAGAAAAAAAAGAGAGAGAAAAAAAAGAGGAAAAGAAAAGCAAAGATAATAGAGGGGTTTGTTTTGTTGCTGCTTGTTCTAGCTCTCTTTTACACAACTGCTGGTTATTCGTGTGACGACGCTTGTGTTTAGGCTCACGTCTCTAGCACGGTCTAGCCTAGGACCAGCATTAACCGGCGTTGAACGATTTTTCAGCTTGCATTTTCTGATTTTGATTATTGCTAGTCCTTGCTACCATACTTGAGCCTTCCCAGCTATACCTTTCTACACCGTACGGACTGAGCTGCACCAGGCAATCGCTCCATCCAATCTTCGCAGATACATTGTCGACGCTGGTTGCCGATCACCACTGTGTGCTTGGTAAGAATTGGTAAGAATTCGACAAAGGTTTGAGTGTGAGCGACTTTTGAATCCCATACCTAGTACTCGTTAGGGGCATATTCTTGTGTTTTTGCTAATAATGGCAGGTTCTGGAGATCAGGATGCACCTCATAGTCCTCGTACGAGGGGAATCATACAATATTTTACGCGCAAAATGAATCGTCGTGCGGAGGGCCTTGAGGAGGATGTCAGAGTCACCAATGAGCGACTGGCTCAGCTCGAGGGCGCTCAAATTGAGACAAACACAGCGCTCGCTGCGATGGAGAGAGCACAAGGTATCACTAACACTTCTGTGGCAGGTATTATGGCACGCCTTGAGGAGATTGCCCAAGCTTTGGCTACTGTTCCCCCTACCGCGACGGTAGAGGGACAAGATGAATTTGACTATGTGGGTGATTCCGAGGCAGATGGCAGGGCTAACCACAACAACGACCGAGCTCATCGACAGTTGCGTTTTAATCGACAATGTATGCGAAGAGAACCCCCACGACGTGAGGTACGTGACCGCGATGAGCTTTTGCTAAGTTAATTCACTATGCTCCTTTCAATGCTAAATATGATCACTGATGGTATTTGCTTGGGAATTAGCTGTTGATCAAAAATTTGCTTGCCATGATTTTCCTGAGGATAGCGAGTTAGAGCTGCTACTAGTGAAGTTACGCTTGATTCTATTTGGTGGGAAAGAACATTGCATCACATCCCAATACTATACCAACACTTGGGAAGGCTTTAAATGATGATGCGCCCATCGCTTTCCCTCATCTATGCTCGTGATTTGTTTATTAAATAAACTGCAACGCTTACGACGGGGTGGCAAAATCGTGGAAAATATTATCGGGAATTACAAATGGATAGTTGCGTTGTGGGTAGAAGAGGATGGGAAGCATCAATGGCTAGGTTTTTGGGAGGGAATTGAATCGTGAAATTCAGGGACATGCCTGATTACAGATTACAACTCACGATTACTAGATTGTTTCTCTTGTTGCAAAGACTGAACGGAATGCAGGACGCAGCGGAACCTATTCTTCTGCAGGTCACACAAAACTCTGGGCGCCAGCAGCAAGCCTGTTCCCAACCGCTGCTGCGCCCGACCACCACTTCCCTCCAACAGCAAGCAGCGCCCACTACGTCAAATGCGGCCCGAGTTTCCGAAGCACCCAAATCAGCACCACACTTCTGCAAAAACATCCTCTTCGGTTGCTTCGAAAGGACGGAACGACGGGACGTTCAATGCCATCGTTCCAAAGGCTACGACAACATGATGCAGACTGTCCGCAAAGCGTGTATTGAGTATACGCGATGATGGTGGTAATTCCTCTGCTTCAGTATTTTGATGCATGAAACATATGCTTGCTGCAGTAATCCTGCAGACATTCGATGATGGATCTGAACATGAGGAGGAACATAGTTGGCGCCGAAGATGCCGACAAGTTATTTTGAGCCTATATAGTTACAACACGTACTAAGTGCTCAAGTGTCTCAGCCGAGCAAAACCAGCGCCATAATTTGTTCCAAATCAAGAGCGTTTGTCATATGAACGCTCGATTCGCATAATTGTGTGATGGTGAGTTGCAACAAATTTGCGAGTATGATATGGTGGAGAAGCTTGCTTTGCCGACTAAACCTCACCCCCATCCATACATATTCAAGGTTCAACAGACAGTGAGTAACACTGGCATGGTGAGGTAACGTTATGTTATGGGCTATACCATTATTTATGTTGATTGCCGCGTTTTCTATGCAGCTTGTTCTTATTATTAGGCAGACCTTGAGCATTTGACTGGGGATGCGATACATCATGTACGGATAATCATACTTTTTCATGTTTAAAGGGAAAAAAATTTAGTGGTCTCATCCTAGACTTCATGAACAAATGTTAAAGATGACATTGCTAGAGCTAGTTAGAGAAGAAAGAGCCGAGATCTAGGAGTGAAGAGCAGATTGTAACAAAGCTGCGCACACAAAAGAAAACCTGAAATCTGCCCTTGTGAGAGTAATAATTAAATTGAAAGGTGCGTTCGTTTCTTGCTACCAATCTCGATATGACTGAACTGGATAGCTGCTATTACTGATTTGCATGCATTGTTGCAAAAGCTTTTTTTCAATTTGAGGATATAGCCTTCTTCTTTGCCGCCTGCGTCACTAACTCTATGCAGGAGTATTGAGGATTGTTCTGCTGAGATCCCCCAGCGGCTGCCACCAACTAGGGCTATTGACATCAAATTGATTTTTCGCAGGAGCATGCCCTACCCAAGCCGCGCGCCATACCGAACCAACCCGGAGGAGACAAGAGATTGAGGTCAAGTGCGGACTTGCTGACAAGGGTACGTACGTGAGAGCCTAGTCCATGTGCTGTTCCGTACTTTGGTTCCAAAGAAGATGGATCATAGCTATGTGTGTTGATTGTAGAGCTATAATAATGATTACCATTAATACGTCATTTCCATTCCTAGGTTAGAGCATGCTGATGATTAGGGCTCATAATGTTTTCTAAAGTTGAACGGCGTAGTGGTACCACCAATTAGAAGAAACTTGGAGAATGAATGGAGGGACGGCATTTCAAAACTAAGTTAGGTTATATGAGTGGCTCTAGTGATGCCTTTTGTTAACTAAAATTGGCCCCTAGCACTTTCATGAGATTAATGAACGAGGTTTTTACGGTGCTTTCATTGTAAATTTTGGTAGTACTTTGATGATATATTGATTTCAGCAAGTCACTAGATGAACATTTGAACACTTACGTGCTGTTTTCGTTGCTTGAGAGATGCACGTTTGTTGGGGTACCTCGAAAGTTAACCTTTTGCACCGATCGAGTTGTTTTCTGGCTATGTTGTTCATCCGCAGGGAATGAAGTAGATAAACCCAGATGGAAGCTAATAAAAAGTTGGCCAACACCTCAAACGTTTCACACAAGTGCGGAAGCTTTTCAGGCGCTTGGGGATTCTAATCGCCGCTTCGTGAAAGGACTTCAGCACCACCTGCCCCACTTACGAATTACAAAGAAAGGTGTTCCATTAAAGTGGGGAGAAGCACAACACAGGCTTTCAACCTTCTCAAGAAAGCTCACAAATGCACCATATCCAACTTTCTAACTCTGGTAAGACTTTATGAACTTGAGTGTGATGCTTGGCGGATTGGAATTTGGTGGTGTGCTGAACAAAGAAGGGTAACTGTTGCCTATTTAGTGAAAATTAAGTGGGCCTAGTCTTGGAATTATTCTACATATGATAGGAATTCGCTGTCTTGTTCGACTTTAGAAACATGCAACATATTTATGCCCAAAGAATTTTGCTATTTCATTCTGATCATATCCCTAAAACATTCAGAAGCTCAAACTAAACTGAACCGTTAGGACATGCTCGTTGGTATATTCATGTGATCTATTTCCTTATGGTCATAGAAACACAAGAAAGGAAGGAAATGTGATGCTGATGCTTTGTCTAGCGGTTATACAATGTTGTCTCAACTTGATTGTAGGAATTTTGTTGGAAGACATAAAAGAACTATGAACTTTCTGATGATGGTTTAAAGATGCCCTGTTCCAACTTGTTAAATGAATCTGGAAAATTCGTCTCAATAATGGATTTATTTAGAGCTAACAAAACTATCGCGTTTCCAGCCAGCTCTATTCATCTTTTGTGATACAGGGCACATGGAGAAGGACTTTGGGCCATTTTGGCCGTTAAAAAGACGGATGGACTCCTTGCTGCCCACTTCTAATTAGCAAGGAATGAGTGCGCGACGATGAGCGCTATTGTATCTCGCTGCACTACCTGCCATAAAAGCTAAGTCCCCGATGAATCACATGGTTATATATGCCTTTCCTGTACCTAGTGGCCTATGGTGAGGATATTCATGACTTTGTTTTAGGATTACCTCGAACGAAGAAGGGGAGAGGAGTTGTATTTTTGTGTGCGTCGATAGATGTTCTAAAAATAGCATTATTTATATACCTATGTCATTCAAAGAGCGATTGATGCTACACATGTTGCTGATTTATTTTCAGAGAGATTGATTCAATTACATGTAATGCCCAATAACCATTGTCTCAGATCGAGATGTGAAGGTTTGAATCACTGTTTGGCTTCCTTTTTGGGGGGCAAATTGGTACCAAGCTGCTGTTTTCTATACTTGTGTCTCCCCAAACATGGACAAACGGAGTTGTTCAATCGCACGCTATCAACTATGTTGAGGGCTATCTTGGAAGAAAAACTTAAAGATGTGGGAGATGTCTACCTCATGTAGAGTTTGCTTCAATCGATGCTGCACTCTACCAACAAAGATGAGTCCTTTCAGTAAGGTCTATGGCTTTACTCCTTGTGCTCTATTTGCTTTATTGCCTATTCCTATTTTCTGAGGAAGGAATTTCGATGCTAAGAAACGTGCTCTGATGTCCTTAAATTGCATGAAACAACTTAAGAAATATATAGAGCGCATGAATGCTAAGTATAAGCTTGTGGTTAGTCAGGGCAGAAAGAGTGTAACTTTGAACCGGTTGATTTGTATGGTTGCATTTACGTAAAGAAACGATTTTCCTAATTTGCGAAAGTCTAGTAGGCCTAGAAGTGATAGTCCATTCAGGTGTTAGCTAGATTGATGATAATTGCGTATAAGCTTGATCTGCCTCAGAATTCAGGGTAGCCCACATTTAATTATGCGACTTTAACCATATTTGGGAGAAGAGGATGAACTTGAGTCAAGGACGACTCAAATGCAAGAAGGGAGACATTATTGAGAACAGTCCCTTCCATAGATACAACTCCTTCCACCACAAGGGACCACTTACTCGAGCTCGTGCTCGTCAACCTTTATTACCAGCAGTGAATTCCTTCCTAGTTCATATATTATTGAGAATAGTCCGCTACTTAATGCAAATCATTAATTGGTAGAATCATGGAAGGACGAAGAGAAAGGACCAAGTCAGCAAGATTCAGATGACTCTGTTCGTGGAATCAGATTCGACGCTACGATGGGCTACCAAGTTCAAACGGGCATCAACTTCCTCATAACGACTCCGCTATTGGGATGTTTTTGTACTCTGAAAAGCTTAATGAAGTCTACTATTTCCAAAGGATCCAACCTCACCTTCAAAATTCCATCCGAGCCGTGGTCGCAAATTATCAAAACAATCCACATGGTCATGAGTCTAGTCAAACGGGGGTGTTGCGCCATCCCCACTTGCCATGGCCTTGTTAACCCTAGGCCGTGCGCAGTGGGGACCCCCTCCCTGGTCGTATCCATATTAAGAAGCCGCCGCCTTCCGTTGTTACGACTTGGATTTGACCGTTTCATTTAGGTATAGCCCTTGGTGCAAACATTCTGTTCTTCAGTTCTGCGGAGAACCAGTCAAAGACAGCTTTGAAACATTGTGATTACGCAATACCATTATGCTTCATTCATATTTCAATATCGAGTGCCTACGTCCTATTCTTACTAGTTGTTCATTGCATCGCAGGAAGATGAACCTCGTGTTCAGGTTGATCGCACCAGCCCAGCCGGTCAAATAACATCTCAGAGTTGGTTAAGATATGCTCAAGGCGCAAGCGAGACGATGCTGCATTTGTAGATCGGATTGCCGGGTCATCTTCCACCACCAAATCA